>OY992877.1:98265957-98535957 GCA_963921405.1 Cepaea hortensis | reverse complement strand
CCCAGGCCCTGGTGTGGAGCATCTCATATAATCATATAAGTAGTCATATAAGCTCCCGTTCCGTTTCCGACTATCTATCTGTCCTCTCTGTCTGTCTGTCTGTCTATCTGTCTGTCTGTCTGTCTGTCTGACCCGACCCGACTTCGCCCAGCCCCTATTGGGGAGCATCTCATTTAATTCATATAAGTAGTCATATAAGCTCCCGTTCCCGACTGTCTGTCTGTCTGTAGGAGGAGTAGGAAGAGGGGAGGAGGAGGGAAGAACTGAGGGAGGAGGAGGGGAGGAGGGAGGAGGAATGAGGGAGGAAGAGGAGAGAGGAGGAAGGAGGGAGGAGAGAGAGGAGGAGAGAGAGGAGGGAGGAGGAGGAGGAGGAGGGAGGAGGGGAGGGGAGGAGGGAGGAGGGAGGAAGAGGGAGAGGAGGAGGAGGACGAGGAGGAAGGGAGGAGAGGAGGAGAAGGAAGAGGGAGGAGGAAGAGGGAGGAGGAGGGAGAAGGAGGATGAGGGAACGCAGGAGGAGGAGGGGGAGGAGGAGGAAGAGGAGAGAGGGGGAGGAGGGGGGGAGAGGCTAGGAGGAGGGAGAGGGAGGAGGAGGAGGGAGTAGGAGGGAGGAGGATGAGGGAGGAGGAGGAGAGAGTAGGAGGAGTGAGGAGGAGGAGGGAGAAGGAGGGAGAAGGAGGAGGGAGGGGGAGGAGGAGGAAAGAGGGAGGAGGAGCGAGATGAGGAGGGAGAGGAGGAGTAGGAGGAAGAGGAGTAAGAGGGAGAAGGAGGAGGAGGGGGAGGAGGAGGAGGGAGGAGGAGGGAGAGGGGAGGAATAGGAGGGAGAAGGAGGGAGGAGGAGGAGGATGATGAGGGAGGAGGAGGGAGGAGTGGAGAGGAGAGAGGGAGAAGGAGGGGAGGAGAAGGAGGAGAGGAGAAGGAGGGGAGGAGGAGGAGGGAGGACGAGGAGGGAGGAGGAGGGAGGAGGAGGAGGAGGAGGGAGGGAGGAGTAGAGGGAGGAGGGAGGAGGAGAGAGGAGGAGGAGGAGGGAGGAGGAGGAGGGGGAGGAGAGGGAGAAGGAGAGGGAGGAGGAGAGAGGAGGAGGAGGAGAAGGGAGGAGGAGGGAGGAAGAGGAGTGATTAGGAGGAGGAAGAAGGAGGAGGAGAAGGAAGGAGGAGAGCGAGCAGGTGGGAGGAGGGCGAGGTGGAGGGAGGAGGAGGAGGAGAATTATAACGCATATGCCTGTAGATAACTGCAGCGAAAAGGTGGGGAGCATCTCATTTAATTCATATACGTAGTCATATAAGCTCCCGTTCCCGACTATCTGTCTGTCTGTCTATCTATCTGACCCTCGTGGCTTCGACCAGTTCCTGGCGGGGAGCGTCTCATTAAATTCATACAACAACAAAAAAGTAACTTAAAAGAATGTCCTTCCACACACCATTCATTATTTTTAATGAAAACTGTTTCTAATCACCGACATGACTGTAGATAACTTCTTAAGCATAAAAAGATGAGTTACAATGTTATGCATTATGCACTATTTTTATGAAAACTTTGAAAATGCCTTAAAGATTGTATCATGATTTATTATAACTCATATGCCGGGAAATAACTATGGACAAAGAGTTTATAAATCTTTGAAAACCATGCAACAATATGACTATAAGATATACAGAAAAGTTATTAAAAGTTATGCCCCTTGAAATAACTTTTCTAGAGTTAAGTCCCCTTGCTATATTGAAATTATAATGAAAAATGATATATTAAATAATATTAAGTAAGCAGCCGATTTTACACTAAAAATATATCACAGTTGGCAGCGCGGGAATAAGAGGAAGACGTGTAGAAAATTTCATCTCAATCGGATGGACCGTTCGCGAACGCATAAAGGACATACAGACGGAGATTGCCTTTTATATATAAGAAGATTCGTTATCCCTTGGTTCTACCATAAAAGGAGAAGATAAACACAGCTGTGTATGAAAGGAGAGTGCAAAACATACCGTAATGATACTTCTGTGACTGTTTAGGTAAGGTTGAGGTGGTTAAATTTAGATTCCCTGTTAGTGTGTACAGATTACCACCGCATAGGTTAGTTTGATGGTACATGAATGGCATGCATGGCAGAGCAAAACCCATGAATGAATGAACAGCGAAATAATTTTATTTAAGTTTTAACAGAAAAAGATACACGAGCTGTCTTTGAGGAGAGCGTGCGAAACTTACTGCAATGATCCGAAATAGCGACTTGTATGACTGTTTGGGTAGGGGCTGACGTGTGTTTAGGATTAGAGTCCCTGTTTGGGTAGGGGCTGACGTGTGTTTAAGGTTAGAGTCCCTGTTTGGGTAGGGGCTGACGTGTGTTTAGGGTTAGAATCCCTGTTTGGGTAGGGGCTGACGTGTGTTTAGGGTTAGAGTCCCTGTTTGGGTAGGGGCTGACGTGTGTTTAGGGTTAGAGTCCCTGTTTGGGTAGGGGCTGACGTGTGTTTAGGATTAGAGTCCCTGTTTGGGTATGAGCTGACGGGTGTTTAGGGTTAGAGTCCCTGTTTGAGTAGGGGCTGACCGAGGGGCTGACCGAGAAGTAAATACCTGGATGGCTTGGCCACATGGCATGTCGAGACAGGAACACTGAGCTGGTCCACGACTCTGGTGATCGAGTGAAATGACGAGTCATGACCGCCCACACATTCCGGCAGGGCACATGATGGATGGAAAGAATGTAAACGGTCTTCTTCTGATACTAGTAACCAGTTTTCTTTCTGAGTTCATTTCTTTCAAATTATCGTCATGGCTGTTTCTATCCGACTACGGGTTCTCGTGAGCCTTCCGTTACTCACTTACCATATGAATAATACACTTTAACTCATGTAAAACTGAATTATAGTGTTTGGGTAATGACTAACATGTCGTCTTTTTACGTCTTCCACAGGCGACAAAGACGTAGGAAAATTAACTCATCAAGACCAAAGCTCCGTCTGCGATGTCTGATGGTGAGACTTCGCTTTGATAAGTTGTGTTTGTTTCGTCGTATTTCTTTGTTAAATGTGGTGTACTCTAACATAAGAAGAAACACTAAAGAGATAACTAGAGCACAAAGTACTTGGCAAAACAGAAACGTAGATCATATAAAGCATTCAGAAAGCAGGCTCTGACAAAATACATCAGTACTGACGTGCAATGAGTTCAAGTGAGCGACACACGACTGAAACTTCTGCAAATGAATTATCAGCAAGATTGGCGACCAATTAGAAACAAAATATTTCGCTGCAATTCGTTTACATTACGCTGCAATCAGCCCCAGCATTTACTAGTTGTTTGTGATTTACTAGGCATTGTTGTTTTAGTAGTTAGCCATTGCTTTCTTAATATCCGACACCTCATACCAGCTAAAACAACACTAATCGGTCTGCTTCCAAATCACCTACAACTGCTTTCGAACCCTGGACTCGGTATGTGCTTCTCAGTCTCCTAAGCGACAGCTTCGGCTTCACGGGCAATATAGATGCTTGAATACTTGTGATGATGAAGTGCGTTGTACATCGGAATGTTCTTATCTATGACATAACTCTCTTGTTTAAGATATGGGAACTTGTCTCTGACCCGCAGGAAGTAAACTGGCGTCTGTGGTCCGCAGGTGGTGAACACACTTTCGTAAGTCCATATACTGGTCTCAAAGTCAGCCACGCGCGATTTGGAATCAGATTGATTTGCATTAACTTACACAATGGTATGAGCTTCTGCCGATCATAAAGCGATGGTTAACTACTTAACGTAATATCGTCTATAAAATCACACACAACCAATACATGACGGGTTGATTGCGAAGTCCGGTAAGGACATGCAGCCTCCTGATCTATAACTTTTAGCGACGTGTTGGTGTAACGGTTAAGACGTCACTTTGACAATGGTTTGAGAGATGTCGGACCACAGTTTGAAGCCAGCTCTCGTCGTTCGCCGCGGGAGGGAAATAATTCTGGACCAGTTCATTCTTACGTGTACACAAGCCTACAAAAATGTCCTAATACTTTACATTCGCACAGCAGGTTGCTGCTGTGGGACTTGGTTTGTATTTTAATGTTTTATATAAATCTGGACATATCTGAGCGATAACATCTGGTTTGTAACGTAGCAAACATTACCATTAACAAGCTCACCTTTCTACACAAGGTAACTCATTCGGTTATGTTATATAAAGGTTAATCCGTGAGGGAAAACGACTTATAAGCTAAAGAGGAGGTCAGCATGGCCGAATTGATAAGAGCGCGCATTCTTAAACATCCAGTGTGCTGGTGCTGAGATAGTGGATTCAACATCTATAACAGTCAGTTGAACTAAAATGTTGACTTCTCGTTCTTGACATGGGGGAGTAAATTACAATTACCTCAGAAGTCGGGGTGGGTTCACCTGATGGCGAGGAACACATGTAATAAGGAAAGCTAAATGACACGCAAAAATTACTCCAGGACACTATAATAGTAGCACTTGTATGGACGACGTTTGAGTTCAAAGCGAGCCAACAGCTAAAGAAAAATGTATGGCATCTTTGTGCTATTGGCAATAGTCTTATGACAGCGGTCGTCTTCGACAACTTACATAACACATAACAATATATGTAAGCTCATAAGGTAAGGGTCAACTTCATTCCGTCAGAAACTGTACGGGAGTGTCGTGAACATGAATCTAACAACCACTTTCATTAGAGTGCATTAACGTGGAGGTGTGGGTGAGGGCGGGGGAGGATGATTAACTATAGTGCTAACCTGCCGTTTTCTGGCGATTAACAATATTTAACCGAGTTGTGACTCCATTATAAACAGTGTTATCTCTTCTTATTCTCATCCTCATCCTTCCTTCTTTCTCTCTTCCTCCTTTCATCCATCCCTTTCCTTCCTTTCTCCCTTCTTACTTTTCTCCCGACCTCACGCTTCGTTCCTCCCTTCTTTTCTCCCTTCCCTCCCCTTCCTCCTCCCCCTCTTTTCTTCTTCTTCTTCTTCTTCTTCTTCTTCTTCTTCTTCTTCTTCTTCTTCTTCTTCTTCTTCTTCTTCTTCTTCTTCTTCTTCATTCTTCCTTCTTCTGCTTCTTTCTTCTACTACTCTCCTCTCATTCTTCTTCTTGAAATCAGACGACACATTAGACAATGTGGAAATTGATATCTATAGACACGTCTTAATTAAAGCCTCAAATGATTGCTGAAGCGACAGGTTCAATCTTCTTCTGCCTACTGCTTTCATTGTTATATGTCTACTGTATTCTCTATTTCATTCGTTTACTTCATAAATTCCAATCAATACGTGTGAATATATTTCTCATGCTGTGGACAAGCTGTATGTGTATTGTTGACTTTCAAGAAGATAGCGAAAGGGACATTGACACACCACTTAAACATCCGGTGGACTCTTGCCGAGGTGGCATGTTCAACCCCTAAACAGGTCAGGTGGACTGTAATGTTGACTTCACGTCCTTGACTCCGGGACACAAATTACCTTGCCTCTGAAGTTGGAGTGGGTTCGCCTGATGGCGAAGGGCACTGGTAATAAGGAAAGCTAATCCACACCCAAAAATAAGAACAGTACAACAGAAGTAGTTGCACGTATACGGACTAAGCTTGAGTTCAAAGCGAGCGCACGCAAAACTAAAAAAAAAAAAAAAATGGACACACCAATTTATAGCGTGTATGCAGATTCTGCAGTCAATGGTAGCAACACTGGACGCTGATTTCGGCCACAGCCACCCACCCAGATCTGTATTATGATACAGTAGGATGACAACTGACATTAAGGCCTCCAGTCAACAATCGTTTTCGTACTCATCATTCGTTTTACTAGTGCAGTTTTTTGTTTATAGACCCACGCGGGTCGTCGATAGAGGTTCAGAGTTTGTGCTCTGTGCAAGGTTTCACCAGGCCACTCTGTGGAAGACCACCGGTCATATTAAGTAGTTCAGTGGATCATTTTACCTTTAACCTTCTCAGAAATTTAAAATAAAAACAACTTGCGACATTACTTTCCGTTCAACCTTCATACTGTTTGTCTGATGGCTTTACTGTTAATCTGATGTGTTTTTACCTTTATGCTTGCTTGCTTGCTTGTATTCGTTGGCTTGAGCTCCAACGCGAAGTCCTGTATGTCGGATGAAGGCATCCTGTTGTCCAACATCAGTGTGATGTCATACAGGACCTGAGGTTTGCGTGAGTATCCGTTGTCCCATGTCTGGCTTATCGGTGTGCAGACTGGTGGTTCCTCGCCGTACAGGCAGATACTCTCCGACTTCAGAGGAATCGGCGATCCTACTGATTTTAGCCAGGACCCCGAAGGGACCTGTTGCCCAGGACGCTCGACGAGGGCGCGTCAATAGGTCTCGGCCAGTATATAACCCGGCCCTGGTGCCTTGCAAACACCTATGCGTCAATTTACCTTTATGAAGTAACCGAAAAGTTTATAAATAGTGCCAGCAATATTGTATTTCATATCACACACAAACACAAACACCACACACACACACACACACATCATGTGCCATGCCGGAAAGCTTGGGCGGTCATGACTCGCCATTTCACTCGATCACCAGAGTCGGGGATCAGCTCAGTGTTCCTGTCTCGACCATGCCATGTGGCCATGCCATCCAGGTATTTTCCTCCTCGTCTTCTTTTTGGTCTGTTCCCTTCAATCTTGCCAATTGTCACTAAGTTCTCCAATCCATTTCTTCTCATAACATGTCCAAAAAATTCTATTTTATTGTCTACGTCTAATTTCTCTAATCAGTTTACGAGTTTTATTTGTCTCCTGTAGTACTTAGTATTGGTTTTTCTATCTGTCCATGGTATTCTTTGCATTTTCCTCAGAAACCAAATTTCTGCAGCCATCTGATGTTTTTCAGCTTTACTGCATATTGTCCAAGTTTCACATCCATATAAAAGAACAGGATCTATGTACCCCCTCAACACTCTTTTTCTCGTTTCTCTGTTTTTCATCTTGCTAAAGGCTACTTTCACCATGGCGATTTATATATATATATATACTTCTATGGGCGCCAAACAAAACGTGTGTATTTATTTATGAACAATCTTAGTGGCCCCAAAGGGTTCCCTTATCTATATCTATAAAACAAAGTGTATGTGTATATATATGTATGTATGTAAATATGTATGTCCTTTATTTGTTCGCGAACGGCCCATCCGATTGAGATGAAATTTTCTACACGCCTTCCTTTCATTCCAGAGCTGTCAACTGTCATAGTTTTTTTTCTTCTTCCTCCTCCTCCCTCCTCCCCCTCCCAAAATACGTACGTAAATATATGATGATGATGATGAAAGAATCCCCGAACCAAAACGCTAGGGAAAAGGAAGAAAATGACGTGACTACACAGAATCGTCACACGGCAATCATCATCATCAAGTGCCGTGCCGGCTGGCGTAGGCGTTCATGGCTCTCCGTAGATCTCAGTCTTTGGTTTTTTGGATCAACTCTGCTGCTGATATTCCTTCATGCCACGGCAATATCAATAACAATTCATCTTTTTATGTGTAAGGAAGTTATCTACAGTCGTGTAGAAGGGAAGAACTAGACGAGTATGAATTCGGAATGGCGAACTCTCTCCTCCTCTCTTCTTCCTCCCTCTCATCCCTCTCCCGACTCCCTCCTCCTTCTCCCTCTTTCCCTCTCCCCGACTCCCTCCTCCTTCTCCCCTCTTTCTTCTCCCCTCTTCCTCTCTCCCTCCTCCTCCCTCTCCCCTCCTCCTCCCCCCTCCTCCCCTCCTCCCTCATCTTCCCTTCTCCCCCTCTCCCTCCTTAGCCCTCCTCCTCCTCCTGCCTCCCTCCTCCTCCTCCTTCCTCCTTCTCCCTCATCATCCTCACTCCTCCTTCTCCCTTCTTCTCTTCTCCTCCTCCTACCTCCTCCCTCCTCCTCCCTCTACCTCCTCCTCCTCACTCCCCCTCCCTCTTCCTCTTCCCTTTCCTTCCTCCTCCTCCTCCCTCTACCTCCTCCTTCCCCTACCTCTTTCCTCCTCCCTCCTCTTCCTCTTCCACCTCCCTTTCCTTCCTCCCCTCTCATTCTCCCTCCTTCCACCTCCTCCTTCCTTCTTCTCCCTCTGCCTCCTCCCTCCTCCTATCCCCTCCTCCTCCCTCCTCCTCCCTCCTTCTCCTCCTCTCCCTCCCTCCTCCTACCCTCTTCCTCTTTCCATCCTCCCTCTCCTCCTCCATCCTCCTCCTCCCTCTTCCTCCTTCCTCCTCATCCCTCTCCCTCCTCCATCCTCCTCCTCCCTCTTCCTCCTCCTCCTTCCTCCTCCTTCCTTCTCCTCCTCCTCCTCCTCCTCTTCCTCCTCCTCCTACCTCCTCCCTCCTCCTCCTTTCTCCTCCTTCCCTCCTCCCTTTTCCTCCATCCTCCTCCCTCTACATCCTCCCTCCTCCTCTCCACTCTTCCTCCTACCCTCTTCCTCTTCCCCTCCTCCCTATCCCTCCTCCTCCCTTCACATTCCTCCTCCTCCCTCTTCCTCATCCTCCCTCCTCCTCCTCATCCCTCCTTCTCCCTCCTCCTCCTTCTTCCTCCCTCCTCCTCCCTCTTCCCCCTCCTCCTTCCTCCTCCTCCCTCTTCTCCTCCTCACTCCTCCTCCTCCTCCTCCCTCTACCTCCTCCCTCCTCCTCCCTCTTCCTCCTCCTCATCCCTCCTCCTCCCTTCTCCTCCTCCCTCCTCCTCCTCCCTCTACCTCCTCCTCCCTTCACATTCCTCCTCCTCCCTCTTCCTCCTCCTCCTCATCCCTCCTTCTCCCTCCTCCTCCTTCTTCCTCCCTCCTCCTCCTCCTCCCTCCTCCCCCTCCTCCTTCCTCCTCCTCCCTCTCCTCCTCCTCACTCCTCCTCCTCCCTCCTCCTCCCTCTACCTCCTCCCTCCTCCTCCCTTCACATTCCTCCTCCTCCCTCTTCCTCCTCCCTCCTTCTCCTCCCTCCTCCTCCTCTCTCCTCCTCCCTCCTCCTCATCACTCCTCCTCCCTCCTCCTCCTCCTCCCTCCTCCCCCTCCTCCCTCTCCGCCTCCTCCCTCCTCCTCCTCCCTCTACCTCCTCTCCTCCCTCCTCCTCCCTCTACCTCCTCCCTCCTCCTCCCTTCACATTCCTCCTCCTCCCTCTTCCTCCCTCCTCCTCCTCTCTCCGCCTCCCTCCTCCTCCTCCCCTCCTCCCCCTCCTTCTCCTCCTTCTCCCTCCTCATTCTCCCTCTTCCTCCTCCCTCTTCCTTCTCCCTCCGCCTCCTCCATCCTCCTACTCTCTCCTCCTCCTCCCTCCTCCTCCCTTTTCCTCCCTCTCCTCCTCCTGCTCCCTTCTCCTCCTGCGTTCTCCTCCTCCCTCCTTCTCCCTCCTCCTCCCTCTTCCTCCTCGCCTCCTCCTCCACACTACTCCTCCCTCCTCCTCCTAATCCCTCCTCCTCCCTCCTATTCCTCCTTACTCCTCCTCTCTTCTCTCTCCTCCTCCCTCCTCTTCCCTCCTCCACCTCCCTCTTCCTCCTCCCTCCTCCATTTACCCAAGACAGACAGACAGTCAGACAGATAGTCGGGAACGGGATCTTATATGACTACTTATATAATTTAAATGAGATGCTCTCCACCATGGGATGGGCCGGGTCAGACAGACAGACAGATAGATAGATAGATAGACAGACAGACAGACAGACAGACAGACAGACAGACAGACAGACAGACAGACAGACAGACAGACAGACAGACAGACAGACAGACAGTCGGGAACTTATATGACTACTTATATGAATTAAATGAGATTCTCCCCACCAGGAGTTGGGCGATGCCGGGCCGGGTCAGACAGACAGACAGATAGATAGTCGGAACGGGAACTTATATGACTACTTATATGAATTAAATGAGATTCTCCCCATCATGGTCTGGGCGAAGACGGGCCGGGTCAGACAGACAGACAGACAGATAGACAGACAGACAGACAGACAGACAGACAGACAGATAGTCGGTAACGGGAACGAGAACTTATATGACTACTTATATGAATTAAATGAGATGCTCCCCACCAGGGTCTGGGCGAAGCCGGGCCGGGTCAGCTAGTATCTTATATATAAAAGGCGATCTCCGTCCGTCTGTCTGTCTGTCTGTATGTCCGTATGTCCTTTATGCGCTCGCGAACGGCCCATCCGATTGAGATGAAATTTTCTACACGCCTTCCTTTCATTCCAGCGCAGCCCACTGTCATATTGTTTTAGTGTGAAAACGGCCGCTTACCCAATATTATTTCATTTTCCATTTTTCATTATAATTTCATATATCTCAGGGGACTTAACTCTGTAAAAGTTATTTCAAGGGGAATAACTTTTCTGTATAACTTATAGTCATATTGTGGCATCGTTTTCAAAGATTTATAAACTCTTTGTCCATAGTTATGTACCGGCATATGAGTTATAATAAATAATGATACATTCTGTAAGGCATTTTCAAAGTTTTCATAAAAATAATGCACAATGCATAACATTGTAACTCATCTTTTTTTGCTTAAAGAATAAATAAATAATAGTTACCTTATCTCTATAAAGTTTGAAGATTTTATATTTCTTTACACTGTCGCCAACTCTAAGAAGACATGGAACAACTTCAGCCATTATTAAATCTACAGGCATATGCGTTATATTCCTCCTCCTCCTCCTCTCCCCTCCTCCACCTCCTACCCTCTTCCTCTTCTCCTCCCCCTCCTCCCTCTCCCTCCTCCATCCTCCTCTTCTCTCTTTCTCCTCCTCCTCCCTGCTCCTCCCTCTTCCTCCTCCCAGATCCTACTCCTCCTTTTTCTTCTTCTTCTGCTGCTGCTGCCGCTGCTCCATTTACCCAAGTTAATTGTTGGGGAAGATGTAAAGATCTTTCAAGTGCTCTTTCTAATGCTTTTTGTAAGTTGGTCTTCGTTTATCTAAGGTTGTTCTAACTGCAACCAATAAATGATTAGACAGACATACAGACAGACAGACAGACAGACAGACAGACAGACAGACAGACAGACAGACAGACAGACAGACAGTCGGTAACGGGAACGGGAACTTATATGACTACTTATATGAATTAAATGAGATGCTCCCCACCAAGGACTGGGCGAAGCCGGGCCGGGTCAGCTAGTTATATATATATATATATATATATATATATATATATATATATATATATATATATATATATATATATATATATATAAGGGAACCCTTTGGGGCCACTAAGACTGTTCATAAATAAATACACACGTTTTGTTTGGCGCCCATAGAAGTAGGGGTAAGAATTAGAGACTAGCGAACTTGGTGGCATTAAATGGTTCCCTAATTGATATTTTTGTGTATACGTGTTCGACAAAAGAACCGGTAATCATTCCTCTTCTATAAATAGTCGTTACTATACTGGACACATCATTACGGCTTTTCACACTATACCAGCACTTGATCCTCTCAGTAATTGATTACGGATTAGGTCTGCTCACTGTCTCAGAGAGTCAGCTGGTGAAGTTAGAGCGCATACAGAACGAAGCTATGCGGGTCATTCTGGGATGCACTAGAGACACCCCAGTAGTGTGTATGCGTTACATCCTTGGTATGCCGACTGTTGCTGGTAGGCTCAAGGTGATGCAGGCGAAGGCATATCTCAGAGTAGCTGCAGACACAGACCACCCACTGCATGAGGCGCTGGACGCAGTTAAGGGTCAGCGACTGATAAGAGGGAAATCATGGATGGCTCAGGCGGAGGATACGATCAGACAGGTGTGCCCCCTGGAGAACATTAGGCGTGGAGAGGAGTGGGTCAGAGTGCCAGCGGAGCAGTCAGACTTGTGCAGAATTATAATCACATTAAGCCGGGAGTGCAGGGAGTGGCCAGCAGGGGCCACGGAAGTGGAAATCCAGCAACTAATTCAGGACAATGCTCACTCGAGTGATGTGATTATCTACACAGATAGTTCGGTGTCAAGAGGTGAGAGTAGTGGCTGGGGGTTCATAGCCAAAGCAAATGGTCGATGTTTGGGCAAGAGAGCCTGGCATATGATACCACAACATCCAGCTTAAGAATGGAAGTGGAGGCAGTCACTGCGGCTCTCCGCTGGATGGAGAATACGACACACA
Source organism: Cepaea hortensis (assembly GCA_963921405.1). NCBI lineage: Eukaryota > Metazoa > Mollusca > Gastropoda > Stylommatophora > Helicidae > Cepaea > Cepaea hortensis. The sequence goes on along the minus strand of OY992877.1, from coordinate 98,523,889 downwards.
CACACACAAATCGTGATTGTAACTGACTCAGAAAGCATGCTGACGAGGGAGAGAACGGGCAGACTTCGTGCGGAGTGGCTTGCTTCGCTTCGGAGGTCACGGGTGACAAGCATCGCCTGGATCTTTTCTCCGGGGCATGCTGGTGTGCTGGGAAATGAACAGGCGGACAGATTGGCTGGCTCTGCAGAACTTGGTGGAGTATTGATACATGACAAGGCAGACGTGGTTGCGGCCTTGTGGGAGCACGTGCACACCTCGGTGGAGCAAATGGATTTCCATGGTCTGGCAAGAATGAGACAACGAGGAGTGACGAAGGGATCTGGCCGACGCTCAACGCTCAAAGGAAAGGCGAGACGGACTTATAATCAGATTGCTACTGGTACTATTAGTGTTGGAACTCTTTGCTGGCTGCTGAGGATGGGGACGGAGCACTTATGGGAATGCCCCGAATGCTGTGATGTCGATTCCTAAAGCAATCAATCAAACACATCATTACGGTATGAAGTGTTTATGTGTTCGTTATTTGACGTATGCTGTTTTAATAAACAATTATGAGACCTATGGTGCTATTTAAATGGTTAGATACGAATTCTGTCCATATTCCATAGTTGCGTGATCACTTGGATAATATCAGTTATCAGTTATCAGTTGGGGTATCTTCATTGCACTCCGGACATGCTCAGATCCTCCCCCCCCCCCTCAGCATATGCATCAGCGTCAGATGGCTAATAGTGCCAGTTCTGTGTTGGTTGACGAGGCGCTTTGTTTTCCCGATGTACCTCTCGCGTCTGGCTGTGCCGATTCTTACTCCCAAGTCTTTCATCCTGGACAGCGATGTGGAATCACTGACGTCAAAGTCCTCTGTTCTCGCCATATCTTTGAGGACGTTAATAACATCGGCACGATCCATGGGCTGGCCATCTACAGGAGGTGCAGAGCCAGCCAGTTTATCAGCTCGTTAATTTCCCTCGACTCCCGCATGTCCCGGGACGAAGATGATGGTGACTTTACGGACAACAGACTTCCGCAGCGACTCAGTCCACTGTCTACGTACAGATCCAGCTTCGACCTTCTGAACCATGCTCATTGAATCACTTAGTACACACACGTTGGTATAATGCTGTGATTCCAGCCATATGAAAGCCTGTGTAACTGCCATCACCTCCATCGTCTTGCTGCTCGTAGTCATAGAGTGGGCACCACTGGATTCTTGAACGGTTCGGTCCGCTGAACAGGCTGTAAATGCCCACGCACTTCTCTGCTGCTTTACAACAGATCCATCTGTATAGATGAGCACTTCGGGGCTATCTGAGTGTTCATAGATGAGCGCGTTAACCTCAGCATTGACAGCGGCAGGGTTCTGCTCTCTGCACCGTCTGTCGAGTGTGATAATGCAGGAGAAAGTGCACTTAAAAGATGGAGGCACCGGCACCCATTCCTTGCCGGGGTTGATACTGGTAAGACTGCAGACCTTCCTGACGACATCTTCCGCTCGACCCATCCATGATTTGCCCCTCTTTAGCCTGTCACCCTTTTCTCTGAATATAGCGTCATGCAGAGGGTGCTGCTCATCTGCACTAATTTTTAAGTATGCACGAGCTCTCCAGATCTTGATCCTGTGTTCCATTGTCGGGAAGTCAAGGAGGTATCTCATTGCAACACAGCTGGTGTCTCTCGTGCAGCCCAAAATGATGCGCATGGCTTCGTTTTGTACCTTTTCAAGTCTTCCAATCTGTGTAGGGCTGACAGTGAGGATGGCCAGGGCATACTCGATGCGTGAAAGCACAAGTCCTTGGAACAGAAATATTAACAGTCTTTGCTCGATATTGGCAGTCGCCATGACTCTCATTGCTGACAAACCTTTTCGAGCTTTCGTTATGACATAATCGACATGATCTCTGAAGGACAGTCTACGATCAAGCCTCACGTCAAGATATGTCATTGACTGGGTTCTACTCAAAATGCTCCCATCCATTCTTACTGCCGGCATGTCTGTTTTCACAATATGGTTGTTTAGGGAGAACCATGTAACCGATGCCTTTACAGGGTTGACAAGGGCATCGCCCTCAGCACACCATGAAGAAATTCGATCTAGTTCGCCCTGCATATCATTGGCAACCACCAGTCTATCTCGACCCTGTCGATACACGAGGATGTCGTCAACGAATGACAGAGTCCTACACCTCCCGTCCAACTGTTGTTCAGTGATCGGCACCGTATACACGTTGAATAGTACTGGTGACAGTGGTGAACCCTGCGGCAATCCTGGACATATCGTTATCGGCTCAGAAGACCAACTCCCGCATCATAGCACCACCTTCCTTTGGAGCAGAACTGCAGCTATCCATCGTACAAGGTGAGGGTGCACTTTCAGTCTGAGGAGGGTTTGCATCAAGTGCTCGAAAGATACTCTGTTATATGCGTCCTCTAAGTCTATGGCGGCCGCACATGTCTCTTCTCTGACCTGAAATCCTTCGTAAACATCTTGAGCAAAGACCGCCGCATTCAGCCATGACTCTTTGTTGCGTCTGTATCCTCCAAGTGTGAGCGGGAAGCAGCTAAGTTGTTCCAAGTCACAAGCAAGTCTGTGTGCTACAATTTTCTCCAGTAACTTGCCAGCAGTGTTCTGCATCGTAATGATTCTGTAGCCGCTTATCTTGGAATGGTCTTTGTTCGGTTTTGGCAGCGGCAGCAAGTAGCTGTGTAGCCATTCTTCTTTGATCTGACCCCTCTGGATACTGGTGTTGAATTCTCTGGCCAGTTCTTCCATGTCATCCTCTGATATCACCAGTAGGTCACCATATCGGATGCCGTCTGGGCCTGGGGCGGTGTTAGGTGATTTCTTGAACATCGCACGCACTATCTCAGCTGTGATTATCTATTCTTCGTCTGTCCCGAACCCCTCGCACAACTGAGAGAGTGTCGTTGTGGTCCTCTGTCTGGCGGGCTCGTCTTTCTGGTCAGTCTGTTCTATGTAGCGTGCAAGAAGGGCCTTACCTTTATCCGCATCCTACTTTTTCCATGTGAGGTCTGTGCCATGAAAGTCTGGAATACCCCTACGTTGTGCAGCGCTGTTCATGCTCTTATGGAGGCGCCAGAATGTCGTAAGAGATCGCTCGGAGCACACCTTCATGCAGAACTCTTCCCATTTCTCGGCCTTGGCCTGTTTGGCACAGGATTTGAATAAGGTCATCGTCCTATCGACCTCAGTCTTCAGGTTCGCCAACTCAACCTGTGGCATGTTAGCCTTTCTGGCCTTTTGCCAGTCTTTGACAGCCTGCCTCTTTCCCAGCCATGCCTTCTCGACCTCTCCATTCCACCATGGTGGCTGCAACCATCTTTCTTGTCTCCTGCGGGAGGAAGTTAGTTTTCTTCTTCTGATCTTGCTTATGGCGTCTTGACCAGTGGTGTCGTACGGGAAGGCATTGGTCTTGTGTCTTTGATTCATGGCCTTGTCTTTCTTGATCAGGATGACACAAGGGTAGTGGTCACTATCGTGGTATCCCAGTGTGATCCACCGGCACCTTGGTGCGATGGTTGGCGATACCAGAGCCAGGTCAATGACGCTGTCAGAGTCACCTGGTCGAGTGGCTATTCTAGTGACCTTCCCATCATTCAGACAGATTAGGGCAGCAAATGCCAGGGCGTCCTCCAGATCTTCTCCCTGTCTATTAGTGATGCAATTCCCCCATTGACTGCCTCTGGCATTGAAGTCCCCACAGTAGATGATATGCCTTTCATCCATATCGAACAAACTCTGCCATTGTTGCACGTCGACCTTCCCATTTCGCGCATAAACGTTCACGATTACAAGCTGCACTGGCGTCATTATTCTTAATGCCTGCACTTGCAGGGCATCACTGTTCCAGGAAGACATATCGATCTCAGACACTAGTATGTTGTCGAAGACCAGAATGGCCTGTCCGAGGTGCCGCCTGTTAAAGAATCCCTGAAATCCCGCGACATTGACTGTTCCGTCGCCGAGCTATGTTTCTTGTAAGACTACAATATCGTTTCCGTAGAGTAGTTTTTCAAGAATGGGTCGGCGTTGACTAAAAGATGCACAGTTCCAGTACAGTACTCGAACGTTTCCGATACCCAATCTGCCACATTTTAAACGCCTTCTGCGTGAGCCTGCCCTCTTCCCACGCTGTGTCCTCGCCTCATCCACCTGGATGATACATCTGGCTAATGAAGATACGTCTGTAGGGGTGTCTAGTTGGTCGTGCGTCGAAGTACACTTGTTCCTGCAGCGAAGCGCTGTTGTCATTTGGAGGTGACTGTCGGGTGTATAAAGAATGAATGTCGGAGTAGTTATTTGTTCTTCTTTACCACTTTAGTGTCGTCCCTGGAGTGAGGGGAATCAACACCCACATTTGTTTTAATTCAATATCCTTATCCTGGAGATATCCAGCAGACTCCGTCCACAACACTCCCTCAATCTGAAGACACCTTCTTCTCACTCTTACTCACTCCTGGATCATGCCCCCTCTCATTCTTCCCCAACATATCATACGTGACAACTCTAGCTTCAACAAATAAAAGCAAGAAATTTATTACAGCAAAGAGTATATGTAGGAGAAGTGTGTGTGTGTGTGTGTGTGTAAAGTGTAGAATGTGTGACGTGTATTCTAAATAGTATATAGACTCAGATCAGTGTTCAGGAGTATAGTCATTCTCATTACTGTGCTGAGAACACACTAGCACCATATATTCCAGACAAGCAACCTCAAAAAGGTGATGCTTCTCCGGTCACGTGAAGAGTTTCTCCGCTGTCTCTTGAACCACTAGGATGCTTGGACATCCATGACAAACACTGTCTAATGAGAGTCTTCAATCTGATTCACACTATGAATTTCCTCTGTTATTTAACTGATTGTTAATCAAAAAATTCTAACACTATTGTCACCGTTACTGGGGAAATCTTAATGGATCTAGTGTCACTGGTTTTAAAGATTCCCCATATTAACACCACAATCTGAATGTTCTAGGTATTAATATAAATTTGTAGGAATGTTCCTGGTATCAGTAGTGTATATATACAGTATTCTGACTATTCAGTGATACAACTATCACTTGCTAATCATAAATATCATCAGCATGTCCTGCTCAGCAGAAGCCAGGTTCCCGCAAACCAACTTGGGTATAAGCCCAATGTAGCGGCATCTCAGCAACTTCTGTCTTCAAATTCTGAGCCATCATCTTCTAAAATGTGTTAGCTTCACTGTTGAAAATCATAGCACACCTACGTTGACCTGTAAATGGAACCTGTAGAATAGAGAATACTATGGTGAGGGCAACTCAATCCTGGCCGGAATTAGGTGAGTGTAGGCCAATAGCAGCACTCAGATCTATAACAGAGATCCGATCTCTGTCATACGGCCAATTAACTCATCATATGATCTGAGACATGGCAACACCAGGAAAGAATAAAGGAACGGGTAGAAACCCAGCAGATGCCCTACTGGAAGATCCTACCATTTCACATTCCTCTCCTCCCTCTCAACCATCCTTAATCTCTCTAATTATTATTCCACTACATTGTCCTCAACTCCCTGAGTAAAATGATATATCACTCAAGCTAGTTGAAGCCACACAAGAGGATACTAGTGCCGACGCTCCTATGATACTTTCTAGCACCGCACTTATAGAACATTCTATCACTAATCATAATACATTATATCACCACACCTATAATACATTATATCACCGCACCTATAATACATTATATCATCGCACAGTACTGTACTCTATTCCTAATCATACTCTAAGTTAGATATTATTAATAGCCTACCATATGCCTATTCCGGTTGCTAATCGAAACTAGGCACTCACAGACTGGATCTATGTCCGCCGATAAATATCAACAATTTGACACCCTAGTTTCTTTCATTGAACACAACTCGGAAAACTGCACCGATCTTTCCCACTTCAGAAATCTTGATCGACTAACTCCACTTGTTTACCGCAACGCTTTTTATATTGGGCTGGGGTGACGTCACCAAAAAGTCTAGACGCTGATCCGTCCAGAATCTGGTTTCCTCCTCCTGTTCTAGACTAATTGGAGTCAATCCGCCGTCAAATTTGCTTTCATTTAGGGAAATTCTTTGTCCCGTACATCAATAGTTCAGTCTTTCTGTGAACCACAGAATTCCCCACATCACAGAATCCATCCCGCGTCTGTCCAGACTTTCCGTCTAGCACTTCAAAGGCTACTACCGCCTTGGCAGACGTTTGGCGTTGTTATTCGTTTCTCGAACAATCCACATCATAAAGATTCGCCGACCAGGGGTAGACATTTTGACGCGATGTATTTTGTTTCTCAGTTAGAAATGCCGATCGTGTGTAGACAGTTTTAACGACGTATTTTTCTCAGTCTGTACAACATCAAAGGGTCGGTTATTTTTGCAGACTTATGTCGGGTCTTGTTTGTCATCGATCGCAACTAACAAGTTTATTTTCCGTGACAGTGACATGTTCGAATCCCGGTCGGTAAATATAGCCTATATATAAATATATGTCATCTAGTGCATCCTCTATCTAATGCATCCTGTAACATCATAGGAACAGCGCAATCCATTCTGGTGGACAGAGAGAAAAACACGACGAGAGGCAACGCTTATAATGGATATAGATATGTCAAAATCTATAAAAGGATATTTGACTGTGTCAGACAGAATATTACTAGTAAAGTTGAGTGGAAGACCTTTCGATATCCACATCATACGCGTTTATGCACCAACAACAATCGGCATGATGTCAGGATTCGATGAATTTTATAACAATTGGGCGAATGCCTTCTAGAAATGCAAGCATTCGAATTTGCATTCGAATATAAATAGCATAATGGGTGACTTTAATGCTAAAGTTGGAAAATAAACATAGACAGTCACAATATTTTGGACACGTTATGAGAAGAATTAAATTGGAGAACTTGGTGACAACTAGCAATATTTAGAGGGAAAGAACAAGGAAACTGTAGAAAAGAACCTGGATGGCTTCACCACGTGGTATATTCCCAGACAAGAACACAGAGCTGATTGACGACTCTAGTGATCTTATGAGTTGGCGAAATATAACTGTGCACGCTTATTGGCATGGCATATGATGATGAGAAGTGCGACCTCTAGTCTCTAATTCTTGAAACTATTACTATAAGCGCAAAACAATACGTATGTATTAATTTATAAACAGCAGCATTGTAGAGATTCAGTACATTTTATCATTGCCTTAGCGTGCATCAACAAACTTGCCAATTTGTACTAAATATCTATTTATTTGCCAACTGTCCCCGCTAAGAATACGCACAATTCCCAACGGTAAACCAAAACCTGATGGGAAATTACTGAGTTCGAGCAGCCTTTAATGAGAAGTCTCCTGTAGAAGTCTTCCTGGAAACAAGATCGCATTCGACAAGGTTAGAATTAGTCCAAGATTGAAATTTATCTCACACTACAGACTGTCTGTGGCGCTGGTTTAATCATGATATACGGGGCTTTCTCAACATGATTGCCGCAAAGAGTATATTGTACTTGGTTAGAACGTCGTCGAACATAATGTATCCATCACCCAGATTTGTAGTTCTGTTTTCCTTTGTTTTGTACGTCTTTGCTTTTAGTTCGTTTTGTTTGAAAACCATTGATTTAGACGATGAATCTGATACAGAGTCACTTGCAACAGAACGTTCAGAAAGGTTACAGGAAATTTGACAATGGACGAGTAACGCGTCATTAGCGATAGAATAGTAGTAAAACAGTGTAATCTGCAGACACTTAAAACCATTAAAGTTAAAGAAAGTAACGTATTTCCTTTAACACTCCATTAGGCAAACTAGGGATATGGTATTAAGACAACAGAAAAGTGACTCGCGATAAGAGAAAGGTGAGTAGTAAAATACTAGTATAAAGGGCAGATCATTATGGAAACTTAGTCCATTAAAGTAGAATCAAGAAAATTGTGTTGCCGTGATGTAAATACGGTATGTTGAGAAATATGATATTCGGGTAATATGTATAGATATATCCAAGCGGAACTCTAGGGTTACTCATCATCATGTAGCATGGTTCTGTCACCATGCTAGTGAGTTGAGTGTGTGGAGCGACACTGTGAGCTGTGAATTTCGTGTGGAGTGCTTTTACATCTGTCCATGGATGTTTGTAGCGTGAACTGTATGTTCAGAAAAATGGCAGTCGGCAGGTCGCTAAACTACCTGTGTTGCCATATGCAGTAATTTGTGGCTGCTGCTTTTCTAGTGACTGCTGCTTCCATAGACAATGAACTGGATTTATCGTGGCGGACTTTTGTGTTGGCATTCTGGCAGCGGCCTTATGCATAGTTTACATGAGCGGGATATTGGTTTGTCGAGACTCCTGTTTGTTCCACTTTTCACATGGAGCAGTGAGGAGCATTTTGTGTGATATTCACTGGCACAGAAACTGAGCACAATGGAGCGAACCGTTGCCGTGTAGTTGGAACCGCGACTAACTATCATCATATATCAAGTCCGCTGCAGAATATCGCCCTCACCATGGCCCGCCGATAAGTTTTTCTATCCGTTGCCAGTTCTCCTGCCTCCTGTACCCTCATGCCCAAGATGTCTGCAGTGACCTATATCCATCCCCGTGCTGGTCGAACCATACCTCTTCTTCCAGGAACCATACCTCTTCTTCCAGGAACCATGCCTCTTCTTCCAGGAACCATACCTCTTCTTCCAGGAACCATACCTCTTCTTCCAGGAACCATACCTCTTCTTCCAGGAACCATACCTCTTCTTCCAGGAACCATGCCTCCTGCTGCTGTTCTTTTAGAGCTACTGTGACATTTAATATGGCTTTCATTTCCCGCAATACGGTATTGTTTAATAGCCAATTGTGTTCGATATTCAGGTTTGATAGAATGTCAGTATTTTTTTATTCTTCTTTGCCCAAGATGTTATAAAAACCGTCCTAAAACATTTAAGTTAAAAAACCCCGATGTTCTTTTTTAGTAATTGCGAAACGTTTCACATCCACAGACATACAACCTTGTATTACGCAGATCAAATGTTCTTTCCCCAACCTCATGACCTCATTCCGTCAGTGGGGACGCAAGTTGACCTTAGAACCGTATAATTAATTAAAGAGCATTTTCCAACACCTAGATGGGTATTTAATGTGTGGTGATAAATCTATATTTGTATACGCTAATTGGCACTCGATATGTGATGTTCTCAGTATGACGTCGGCTGGCTTTACTTTCCTCAATATTTCCTGGTAACAATTTTAAATTGGGTTTACCTGAGAGCGTGTCAATTATTAAAAAATAAAATATTCCCGTGTCGATGGGAATCGAACACACGACCATTGGGCCGGCAAGAAAGCGTGTTAGTCACTATGTTACCGCCATCAAGCCCACACACCACAAAGCTCCTACGTCATCGATTGGACGGCACAGTCTGGAAACCGGTCACGGGATTGATAAGAACAATACGTTTGGCGTGTTGGTATTACCACACAAAATGGTCTCTTGTTAGAGGTAGCTGAAGTCATCGCAATTAATCGACAGATTCCAGCCTTATGCAAACAGAAATACATGATAGTCAATTAAAAATTACCTGGTAGACAACTGAAATTATTGTATGAATATGTGTACATTTCAGCTTGAAGGATTGATCTAATCACGTTAGTTTATGTTGTGTGATTTCTGCAAGATGTACCTGACGAGATGCAGCGAAATATGCCAGGCCATAAATCGTGCAATCTATTGTATGTGTCTTCGTTATTCAAATCCATTAGGGAAAACATTGTTTTGACTGCATCCTTGTTAGCATCTTACCTCTATTACCATACGCCTGTGGAGTATAGGCTCATAATTACGAATGCCAAGCCTTTATAGGTCAGCTAAGGGCTGTTTTGATGTTGGATGTTTTTTATCTACTGTGTCTCAGACCAACTCTATTGATTCGCCTTTTACGACACGCCCAATGTCACTATTTATTGCTTCCCCATTAGGGTTGCGGTTAACACACGGACGAGTGTTAACCAAATAACATCAAAATGAAGCCATAACCAAATGGTCGGACACTGAGTGCCATGGTAGAATATTCAAAGCTCGGTGCAAGGTGACAATCACAGTATTTTTAGGGGCAAGAGATCAATTTGACGGTGCCTTATCTACTTTCTAATAAAGTAAAGTAAAGGACCTATTTACATGCCAAAAGACGTAGTGGGTATACAGTGCAAGCCCCGTATTTAGAATCCAATCGTTACTCGCTGGGTTATGTGTCAATATCACGCCGTCCGCCGTTATTTTCCAGAACATTTAATGGTAGCAATTTTAGGCTCGGCCGACCTGGGAACCCACGTCAATTTAAAAAAAAAAAATGCATGCCTCCACAATGATTGCAACATGTGACCACTGCCTCATCAATTGCATCGTAAATATTGATTTTGTGTGTTGGTTTAGTAATGTTTAGAATTTAGCTTGGACAGTGGACTATTCATATTGTGTTTTTTTTTTTTTAATGTTGCATATCCTTTGAAGGACGTTGCAGTCAACACCAGCATTTTTCAGCTGCTGTTGATGTACTAAGCAAGTTTTACGTTCAGTAGTTTGCCTTTGCTTTCTGAACGACCGGCTCCCATACCAACACGTTATAACACAATGCGACACGGAATGCTGCACAAATCGGTCGCATCTGAGTTTCGAACACCTGGTACCCGGCTCACGAACCGTGTTAGCAAGCCTTTGGCCACGTAGTCCGGGTAGATCTCGGCTGTGGGTAGATTTGGTATTTTTTAGAATTTAGCTTTGAGGGTGGACTATTTTTTTTTTTTTTTTTTTGGGGAGGGGGGGATTAAATATTGTGGATAGATCTGGTGATATTTAGAATTGAGCTTAGAGACTGGGCTATTCATTTTGTGGGTAGATGTAGTAATTTTTAGAATTGAACTTGGGGAGTTGGCTATTCTTATTGTGTGAAAATTTAGTAATTTGTAGAATCTAGCCTTGCGTGTGGATTATTTCTATTGTGGGTAAATTTGATAATTTTTAGAATTTTATTTGGAGAGTGGACTATTCATTTTGTGAATACATTCAGTAATTTTTAAGAGTTGAGCTTTTGTAACATGCGCAACGTGCACATGAGCATGTTCAATTGTTTGACTGTTATCTAAAAAAAAAAAAATTGACGCCTAATCCACTACCCTAGAACCAGAATGGCGTGTATGCCAGTTTTGAGTTTGTTATAAAAAGTGTCTCTTTATCCGGTAACTTTAGAGTCAGGCGAGGACACCGTACAGCCATCCAATCTATCAACTCAGTTTACTAATGTACAAACACATTTTCTCAGATCAACGTTTCATTACCATCAAAGAACACACATGCAAAGATACATAAGTAAGATAGCGACGCACACAGTTGCATATTTAATATGTACAAAGATATGGCCAAAAGAAAATAAATAATATTTTGCAATGCGGTATATAGTTTTATCGCTTCATAACAGGACAATACGTAAATGTCAACAACTCATGTTTCAGGCATCATCGGATTACTTCTCCCACACCATACAAGAAACTTGCAAATCGTGTGCGAGGAATGAAATGGTACATTTTATTGCCGTTGGCTCTTTACAATTGCAAAACAGTCGCTATCTAATCACACATAAAGTCACAATATTCTCTATCACTAGTCTTCCTAAACCCTATAGCAAATCTTTATCTACTAGGCTATACGAAAACACATATCTATTCTATACGATGTGCACACTACAAAGTCAGTCCCCAGTCTGACTTCCTTCACTCGCGTCCTACACACCACGCGGAAGGACCTTCATGCGTCCTTCGGCTCTTTGCGTGCTAGGTCAGTTAGCACGCTTCTATTAGCTGTCTTTGGTTGCGTGCTAATCGTTGCTATCACGCAGGCGTGATTCTGTCGTGACCAGTAGTGCTAACTATCTGGTCAACGCCTCCGTGTGAGGACTAGTTAATAGTCCCCCTTTTCTATCATCTATCCTGCCCTGATCCCGGGCACTGTGTTCCCTCTACTCTATCTGAGGTTGACCCCACGTCCCGGTGGTGTTCTATCATGAGGCAGGCTTCCTGCCTCCTGTTTCAGTCTTTGACACACACCCTCCCCTCCTATGTTGCGTCATCAACTTTGACTCATTGGTTGTGACGCAAGAGGTTTCTAAAAAAATAGTGTGTCTAATTTTTGTCAAAGACTGTAGATAACCTGGCTTTGGGCTACTCAATAGACCTACTGACTAATGTCACAATGTAGCATCACTTTACTTGGCTACTGGCAATCGCCACAAACTTGTCTGGTTGGCGTGAGCCCTCTTCTCATCGCAATATTATATTAATTAGAGGTATGTCTGAACTGGACCGTTGTCTTATAAGACCTGCCCTCAAATAGTAAATTAACTCACTACCCATACAAAGTTGACTTTCTGAAGGTCAACACATGAATTGCTTCATGTCCCCCATATAATATTAAACAACCATTACACAAGCTGTGAGCGACAGGCTTTACCTATCTCGCTTCAGCGTGTAAAGTCATATTTCACTGTTAAGTTAGTGTTTCGTTGTCTATTATGTCGCCTGACCCGGAGTTATCTCCCTTTGATCTAATAAAAGTGTATGCAATTTATATGTTTGTTTTTCTGGTTGTTTGTGTGTTTGGATGTAATTACACGTATAATCTACCATCTAACATGTGTATCTAACTATCATGTGTATGTAAGTTAGTTTTTCAAGTGCCATAATTCATTTAACTGTGGTCACAAACATGTGTATAATACAAATCTGTGACTACGTTTCTGTCTTATGAGACTCAAAATACTTTCACTAAGATCCTAAAGTAAACTACACAAAATACATTCATTACAACACATTTTCAACATTGAAACCAACATTTGACGGCAACAAAAATAAAAAGTCCTGTTGAGCGGCAGAAAAAATCCGCTGACTGTTCTCACTCTCTCTTGTATATTTTACATTTGCTCTCACTTTCACACTTCTGTCACACATCTTTAACCTTCCCTTATGTCACACTTCTTTTACCCCTCACTATTGGCACACATCTTTTACCCTCATTTCTGTCACACATCTTTCATCCTAATTTCTGTCACACTTCTTTTACCCTCACTTTTGTCACACATCTTTCACCCTCACCTTTGTCACACATCTTTTACCTTCATTTCTGTCACATAACTTTCACTCTCATTTTGTCACGCATCTTCTACCCTCATAGTTATTTAAAAACCTTGGAGTGACACTGTACAAGTTTGGCTCAGTTTGACAGAGTTGAGCCTAATGCCTGTGCATCAACCGTTGCACACGTCAAGTATTTACAACATATTTACATGTAAGAAAAAAGGGTTAATGGTTTGTACCCTGGTATTCTTAACCATTGTATTCTACAGAAATACTACTCTAAATACTGACATACTAATACTAGTTCTATAAATATACATTTAATGTGTTGCCTATTTTAATCTATCTGTCATATTAATCCTAAAATAAGCTTACATTACTCCTAATATTTATCTAATTTAAGGGATGTAATTTACCTATGTGAAATGAAATTGATGTGAGATGAGTTATGTCCCTTTGTGAAATGGGTAATGTGAAATGTAATAAGTTACGTCCCTTTCTAAAATGGGTGATGTCAAATATAACATATTCTAACTAATGTTTTTAAATGAAACAAACTATATGATTGATATTCTTATTCTATATGGTGTAAATGATGTATCTTTAAGTGTATAATATTTTTTATTCTATTATGGTGTAACCTAATCATGCTACTAAATGATAACGTTTGTTAAATGGATTGGTTAAGATTGAATGAAATCAACTGGAATGAAACAAAGTGAAATATAATAAACTGAATGATACTATTCCTATCTAAACTTCTTATAATTAGTTGTCATGTTTAAATTACTATCCTAATCTACTTTTAAAGCTAAATAAATGGGCAAATTAATAATCTATCTAAACTGAAATGAAAAAGTATTATATTATCTAAATCTAACTATAAATTAAAATGACATAATCTATCTATATTTTATCACTATATTAAAACATTATGATACATATCACATTATGTTTTATGTACATGGTTTTTAAATACCTCAGGTTAGTCGTTGCCATTAATGTTCAGAAACATGCTTTCATTGGCATAATATCTATACAATTGTTCTGGGTATTTGAAATCCATTACACAGTCATAATTGTTCTATGGGTATTGCACCTGTAGAGTTCGTTTGTAAAGTAGACCACTGCTTTCGTGTCTGTATGTATATAATCATCTGACACTGTTTTTCTCTGTTTAACACAACTAATTCACTGGAACATATATGGAGCTTAGCAAGTAATAAACTGTCCTAGTTCACAAGGTGATATATTTGTTCCCAGAGTAAAGTTCTTACTTTTGATGTCTACGGACATATAGCAGGTCAGTGTTTTTGGTACTTAGTTCAGCACATAATATTCATGTATTTCTAACATATTTCACATAGAATATTTGACTGTACTAAATTAACATCTATTACTCTACACTATTATGTGGAAATTTCTGGTATTGCTACATCAGATGGTCGACTAAGGGTATCAGCCAAGATGTTATCTTTCCCCTTAATATGCTCTATACTAAAGGTGTAATTTTGTAGTATTAGCGACCACCTGTATATTCGGTCATTTCGATGTACACCACTCTGTATGACCGTTATTGGGGAGTTGTCAGTCTGGACAATGAAGTGCACACCCGCCAGAAATCGATGCAGCTTTCTCACCGCATAGATGACGCTTAAGGCTTCCAACTCGGATATGGAATATCTGGACTCGGTGGGTGTGATCTTACGGCTCACGTAGCAAATCGGATGGAAGATGCCCTCATAAAATTGGCCTAGTACTGCAGCGATGGAGATCCTGCTGGCATCTGTCCTAAGATAATAAACGAGCCTCGGATTAGGCAAGCGGAGGATTGGAACATTACTAAAAAAAAATTTCAATTTTGACAATGCAGAAATTAATAATGCATCTTTGACATCCAATTTTACAGAAGCTTTTAAAACATTGGAAAATACACTTGTAATCTCCGCTAAATTTGGAATAAATTTACTATAGTAATTCACTAACCCCAAAAGGCTTCTGACCTGTTTCTTGGTGGTAGGCATGGTCAGATTAATAATTTTGGTAATAATTTTCTGGTCAGTCTTTAGTTGACCTTGAGAAATGACATGACCCAAAAAATCAATTTCTTTTAGGCCCAATTCGACTTTGCTCGGTTTGACAGTGAGCCCGAAGAGTCGCAACCTATTAAAGACATGTCTCAGTTTCAGTAGGTGTGTTGTCCAGTCATCAGTATGGACACATATATCATCTATATAGGTCACTGTATTCGTCACTCCATGAAGTAGATCTCTAGTTAAGCGTACGAAAGTGGCAGGAGCGTTTCGAAGTCCGAAAGGAAGAAAACGCCACTCGTAAAGTCCTAAAGGTGTTGAAAAAGCAGTAAGATGGATGGATTGAGACTTCATAGGGACTTGCCAATATCCCTTAGTGAGATCTAATTTAGAAAAGATTTTGGAGGTGGACATGTCAAGAATAAGATCTTCGCAGGAAGGAATTGGCTCTGCGTCGATCTTGGTGATGTTGTTGAGCTTTCGATTGTCCACGCACAGACGAATTGTAGAATCTTTCTTCTTAACTAGAACAATTGGAAAAGAGTACTCAGAGGTGGATTTCTGGATGATCCCACTAGCCTCTAAATTCAGAATTTCCTTATTTAGATTTTCCCTATAGCTTAGTGGGATTGAGTACGGCCTGCATTTAATAGGCTTAGAGTCCGAAAGAAGAATGGAGTGTTCGATTCTGTCCGTCCTACCTGGAATGTCAGAGAATATGTCTTTGTATTCCGTCACTAATTCTACTAATTGTCGTCGTTGACTGTCTGTTAGTCCCTGTTCTATATGTATGCTATCTAATGTAGCAGTCTTGTCTACAATAGGAACTGGTAGTTCCATTCCGTCGTCGTCTACCTGATTCAGTACGGTGGTGGTGCTAAGTGTGTATTCTGTATTCTCGCTAAGTATATACTCGTCGGATATGCCAGTCTCGCTAACTAGTGTAGTTGCGTTGTGTATGTCTGTCGTCTGATCACTAGGTGTGGGTGCACTGTGTTCGTCTGTCTCTACTTCTGTCTCTTGTCGTGAATAGTAAGGTTTCAACATGTTGACATGGAATATCTTTAAGTTTCCGTTTATTGATATTTCATAGTCAACATCTGAAATTTTACGTACCACCTTGAATGGCCCTTGCCATGAAGTCAATCATAAATTTCGTTTGTTAGGAAGCAAGAGAAGTATGTCTTGATCTGGTTCAAGTTCAATTGTTCTCGCCCCTTTGTTGGCATATTGGCGGTAGATTTGACCCTTCCTCTCCAAAGCTGCCTTAGCTATAATACACGATTTCATGATTTTATCTCGTGTTTCAGTCACCCTTTCATAAGGTGTTTTTGGTTCGGGAATTTGAATAGAATTCGTTATTGCCTGATGATAAATGGTTAGGGGTCCACGTGGGTTAGCCCCGTACACTAATTCAAACGGTGAGAAACCCGTGCTTGAATGGGGAATCTCCCGATAGGCGAACAGCACTGTTGGTAACAGTGTATCCCAATCAGCTGGGTTTTCTGCTGTTACCTTAGCCAGCATATGCTTAAGATCTCCATTAATTTTTTTCTACTATCCCATTGCTGGCTGGATGGTACGCTGTCGGGAAATGTTGTTTAATCCCTAACATTTTTGTAAGGGCTTGCGTTGCAGCCGATATGAATTGAGTTTCACGATCGGATAAAATGGTCCGTGGAAATCCGAATCGTGAGAACAGGTGTAGAAATACATTGGCAACATCTTTGGAGGTGATGTACTTCAAAGCTACTGCCTCAACCCACCTTGTACATAGGTCGACCATCGTTAATATGAAGCGATTTCCTTTGCCGGACACCTGATTCAGGGGTCCAACAATATCTACCGCCACACTCTCAAATGGCCTAGAAGCCAGTGTAGAAGGTTGTACTTCAGCTGTAGCATGTTTACCCTTTCGTACTAACTGTTGACAGACATTACACGAACGACAAAATAATTTAATATCATTGCAAAAACCTGGCCAATAAAAATGAGCCTGAATTCTGGCCCTGGTTTTGTTATATGCAAGATGGCCAGCAAACGGTGACTCATGTGCAATCTTTAGCACAGTTATGCGATGTTGTACAGGTAACACCGTTTGCTGAATCTCATGGTTACCAGTAGTATAATATCTAGTAAGAATGCCATTATTTAATCTGAAGAACCATGATGCGTTCTTTGTCATTTTTGCTCGTTCTTTCAATACTTTTAAATAAGGAGACAAACTAGGATCAGCTTTCTGCTGTTCTATGAATTTTTGTCTGTTGGTATCATCAGTGCTAGATGGAGAAAGCACCAGTAGTCTCTCATCTTGAAGCGTGTCTTGATGTTTTATAGTGTCTGCTCTGGTTGTTGCATTAACTGCATTCAGTTGGTTCCATGCAGTTATTTCATCGCTAGTACATTGTTTTAGTTGGGGTAAGCAACCCAGAATTAAATCAGTACAAGGGTTGTCAAGTACAGCATAAGTAAATGTACCCGAAAGGAAAGGAGTGTTAATACGGGCTTTGGCCAAAGGGTAAATTTCAATGTTACCCGAAAAGGTTCGGCATTTGACCGAGTCACCTGTTTAATCCTCTTGACTCACCAGTTCCTTTCTGAGACCAATAAGGGTACTACCGCTGTCCAGCAAACATTGGCATGGTCTATCATTGACCATTGCATTGTGGAACTCTAAATTGCCTCTGGAGTCTAAGGCTGCATTCACACTCTCAGATGAGAATGGAACTGTATGTCCACATTCTAATTTTCCGTCAGCATGAAATTGGTGACATCGCTCACAACTGTCAAAACTTAACATATCGTTTACACAACACACCTCTTCCGTTTGGTTAACAGGTAATTCATTTTCAACATTACACTCAGTCTCACTACCACTATCAGAAGATGTATCAAGTAAAATAGCATTGTTGGCTTTCATACGTTGGCGGCCTAGGCACTTATTTGAATAATGGCCGTAGCTGGAACAAACAAAAAACATTTGATGGCACGCCGGTATGCAGATCTTTTGTTCTGTTGCTTCTTAATAACATTTTCAAGATGTGCCGGATAACTCGGCGATTTGTCACACATTGAATAAGTGTCATGTAAAAGTTGACAGTGGATACATTTTGAAATTTTTCTATCTTTCTTGTCAAATTTATTAAATGGTTTTCTATTGCTCTGATAGTTTTTAGATTGATCTTTTACAAAGGAAACTATGTCAGAGTCATTTGAAGTCTTAAAAATATTTCTGTTTGAAGAAAAATATGCAGACCCTTTCTTTTCAAACTGTTCTATGGTTTCAATGTCTGACTGCTGCAAAAATTTAGCAAAAGAGGATGGTATCGTGGATATTACTTTATCCATAGTTATTAAATTTTTCAATCTATCAAAGTCTTTTCCTATGTTAGCTGCTTTAAGCCACCTATTTAGTACACTTTGAACATTTGAGACGTAGTCAATGAAAGTCTCCGTAGGTTTAGGTTTTAAATTTGAGAACTGAACCTGATACCCAGGGGCATCAAGTAAAAAGTGTTGCATAATCCTATCACGGATGTATTGGTAGTCAGATCTAAGATCGGTTGGTATAGATTCTATCACTTTAAGGGGCTCACCACTCAGGTTCTTCATATAAATCATAGCCCACATCTCTAAAGGAACTTGGTGATATTTAAACTGATACTCGACATTTTCTGTCCAAGCAGATATTGAATCGTCTTTACAATATGGTTTGATAATATTCTTGTATTTGTTGAATTTATTTTCTTCTTGTTGACTTTTAAGTTTAGTGGCAGAGATCTCTGCGTGTGAGTCTACATCCATCTCTTTCATCTTTAACTGTGTCTCTGATTCTACTTGTATTTGTTTTTCCTTAACTCTTGCCATTTCATCTATCTCTTTTTGCTTTAATTCTCTCTCCTGATCTAATTGCTTTTGCTTAAATTCCTTATCATGTTCTAATTGTTGTTGCTTAATTTGCACTTCTTTTTGTTTTGTTATCTCAGCTAGTTGTATCTGGTGTTGTCTTTCCTGTGCGCGTTCATCTCTCTCTGCATCCTTTGCTTCTTTAAATTTTTGATCAGCATATTGTTCTAGCTCTTTACCTGTGTATTGCAATTCTTTGCCTGCTTTAATGAAGTCAGCTAGAGTAGCCGTGTTGTTGGGTAATTGGCTCGCGTTGACCTGACCTGACTGCTTCACTCAGTTATTTTCCTTTAATATGCTATGTTATTTAATATCTGAGCACTACAAATTGTACTCTTTGTTTACAATCTGGAAAATTGTATTCTCCAAAAAATTAGAGCACAAAGTCTGTTCATACAATACACGCTGAAAAAGAGATGCACTATTAATCACAATGCATGCCAAAAACGTAGGTTTTACTCATCTTAATGTTCCCGAGAACAAGGAACAACACGTCAGCAACACCGGTCCCGTTGTTTGGCACCCCGGGATACACACGAGTTTTCTACTCAGGTCACCTTGATTGGCACATCGGCATACACTCACGTTATCTATCAGCTGTTGTTTACCCTGGTTTACAGAGCAGCAACAATTAACAACTCGTAAACGAAAAATAGATTTTTGACAAATTGGTACACTGACACTGACATGCCCACGAACAAACAGAATATCGATTAATTAATATTTAATGTCAATGTCCTGTCTTCGTTCTACAGTAATATGTCTTTCGTTACTAACCTAGTTTAATCTATGGAAGTATGGTGCAGACCAAATCTAATTTGCATAGCCGAAAGTAGTGCCATCGTGACGGTAAACAAATAGAAAAGTATGAAAAAAAATTCAATAACTGCTTTTAAATAAATATAAATATAATAATAATGTGTAAATAAATAAATATATTCATTCTCTAACTTAAATAAACAAATAATACTTAATATATCGTAAAGATTCAGGCAGGCAGCAGCTTGGCAGTTCGTAAACACTGAAATGCTGATTCCAAGTGGCGAGGCCCAACTGATTGTCAATCGTGCCACGTCACAGGCGCAGCGCTATTTTTAGCTTGCAAAAATCAATACTGTCGCTGACCTCTGTATTGCTCCGCAATGAATCATTTTTGACAATTATTCAAAAACAAATAAATAATTACATAAATAAATGAAAGAAGAACATAATATGAATACTTACAACTTTGAAAAACACATTATTTAAATATATAACATTCTAATAAGCACAAATAAACATTATTTCATCACGATAGGCACAATTCTGCTGGCAATTCGATCTAGTCTGCATACGTCATCGTCACTGACACAAATTAAACATTTAATCTTTGTAATATCCTATCCGTAAACCTAGTCTAGAGCCGTGGGTAAGTGTTATAGCTTGAACTCAGGTTCAAGCCGCACTTCTGACACCACATTTAATCCTATTGCCTGTCAACAACTCATGTTTCAGGCATCATCGGATTACTTCTCCCACACCATACAAGAAACTTGCAAGTCGTGTGCGAGGAATGAAATGGTACATTTTATTGCCGTTGGCTCTTTACAATTGCAAAACAGTCGCTATCTAATCACACATAAAGTCACAATATTCTCTATCACTAGTCTTCCTAAACCCTATAGCTAATCTCTATCTACTAGGCTATACGAAAACACATATCTATTCTATACGATGTGCACACTACAAAGTCAGTCCCCAGTCTGACTTCCTTCACTCGCGTCCTACACGCCACGCGGAAGGACCTTCATGCGTCCTTCGGCTCTTTGCGTGCTAGGTCAGTTAGCACGCTTCTATTAGCTGTCTTTGGTTGCGTGCTAATCGTTGCTATCACGCAGGCGTGATTCTGTCGTGACCAGTAGTGCTAACTATCTGGTCAACGCCTCCGTGTGAGGACTAGTTAATAGTCCCCCTTTTCTATCATCTATCCTGCCCTGATCCCGGGCACTGTGTTCCCTCTACTCTATCTGAGGTTGACCCCACGTCCCGGTGGTGTTCTATCATGAGGCAGGCTTCCTGCCTCCTGTTTCAGTCTTTGACAGTAAATAAAAAATAGAAATGACTTAGATAGAAGTAATTTATTTGAAATTGCAGGGATATACAGCACAATGGTTAATGCATGCAACGACATGAACGAGGAAAGCTGTTTTAGTCAGAAGTCCTTAACAACTACTGGCCAGCATTCTCCAATACATTTATCACTTTAATATAAATATATTTTAGGAATGGTCACGATTTACTAGAGACTCGGACGTTGGTTGCATGATAGGAGGCAGGTAGATAAGTCTTAAACTGAGTAAAATAGTTTAGTCATATAGAGACTGTTAAACCCGCCGCACCACTGCTGCCAGTAAAATAGTTTATATCCAGAGAGGCTATGAAACCTGCCGTACCAATGATGCCAGTAAAATAGTTTAGATACATAGAGACTATTAAATCCGCCGTACCACTGCTGCCAGTAAAATAGTTTAGATACAGAGAGGCTATGAAACCTGCCGTACCAATGATGCCAGTAAAATAATTTAGATAAATAGAGACTATGAAACCTGTCGTACCACTGCTTCCAGTAAAATAGTTTAGATACAGAGAGACTTTGAAACCTACGGTATTACTGCTGTCAGTAAAATTTACATAGACATATAATTAACTCTCCAGTGAGGGTTAGTCATAGCTAATGTCTGTGTCTGTCTCATACGCCACACTCCTAATATCACAACGAGAAGGCTATGCGGCTTAATAAAATGTTATATATCCTCTGCAGGATGTTTTGATCAGCCCCAGGTTAATTTTCTAGACAATTTGACACTCATTAATTTACTGTAGCTTTCTTAACGAGGAATCAACGTTTACCTCTTATGCTTTAGGCCATGCCAATTTCTGGTAAGCGGATTAATAGGATCAATTAAACATAATTTGACGCAACACTTTCGTAGTGTCTGAGAAATTGCAGTTGCAGGTTGTTTCTTCATTTGGGAAATTATGATGTTTAAAACAAAGCATTCCCTTAATGAATCTAAACATATAAACCATAAACAATATGTTGTACGATTTATTGTCTGGCATATTTCGCTGTATCTCAACAACGTGAACACAGAAAAAGCCTTTCGTATAACAATAAACAATAAACGATTACTTAAATATAGTGAGGTTTTAGCAATTATGCACTTCCAGTCGGTTTTGTGCAAACAGAAAAAGTTCGTTGCAAAGTTTAATATGAGGATAACAGATGTCCCACATTCGAAAAATATTTGTGATTGTGTGTTTTAATTGTTTCAGCTTAAATATTATTCATATTTTTTATTTCATATGATATATGAAACACTTTACTTAGCCTTTGTCAACAAAGAAAAAGCATTTGATAGAGTAGATAGAAACAAGCTGTGGGAAATCCTTAAACAATATGGGGTGTGTACACATCTAACAAACCTATGTAGAAGCTTATACAACAACAGTGAATCATAGTGAGAGCAATTGGAGGCCACTCAGAACCCTTTACCGTAAGATCCGGAGGACGACAAGGTTGTGTCCTGTCCCCTCTCTTGTTCATAATATATATATATAAACGACATATGTAAAGAAACCAGCCAAACAGAGACCACAAGAATGACGAGAATACGGAAGAAGAAGCATCTGCAAATCTAACCATTAGAGAACTTTTGTTTGCGGACGACCAAGCACTAATAGCAAAATCAGAAGCTGAATTACAAGACCACATGAATAGTTTAAATGAAATGTGTAGGGAACTTAATATGAAAATTAGCACAAGTAAAACAAAGGTAATGATTGTAACTAAAGAGGAAAAAGCACCACGATTCACCTAAACGAACATCCCTTGAAACAAGTAAAGAGTGTCAAGTACCTAGGAAGTATAATATCATCAAATGGCAAATCAGAAGACGAGATCGAAAATAGATGCAAAAAGGCAAACCAACTCACTGGACAAATGGCACCAATAATAAAGAATAAACATGTATCAATAACTACTAAGAAAGCACTTTACAACACAATCTTCCTACCAACTCTATGTTACCAATGCCAAACCTGGACAATGACAAAAAAAGAGAAAAAAAAATCACAACAACAGAAATGAGATTCCCCAGAAGAATACTCAATGTATCAAGAAAAGATAAGATCAGAAATGAAGAAATCAGGACTAAAGTGGGGGTTGTAGCTGCACTAGATTTTATTAAAAGACATAAGTCAAACGGTTTGGCCATGCAAGTAGGTTACCAACTAACAGTATACCACAACAAACAATGATGTACAGATCAGACGGAAGCAGAGCAAGAGGCCGACCACGTAAACGATGGACGCAGGGAATAACCATAGAGTCCATGGGAATAGCGATACATGAAGCCCATAAGCGGGCACTCTCCCGCTGTTTATATTTCCTCGATACCGCAAGGTACAATAGGAACATGATGAGATGAGATTATATATATATATATATATATATATATATATATATATATATATATATATATATATATATATATATATATATATATATATATATATATAAACACTGCTGTATGCACTCACTTGACGAAATGCAGCGAAAAATATCAGATAATTCGTGCAACATATTGTTTGTGGCTTGTGTGTTTAGATTATGTTGTGTTTAGGCACAACCCTATGTGAATACTGGAGAGACATAGTCAACTGTTCTTTCTTGTAAGCTCCTCTTTATAAATATATGTGAACATATAGCTTTAAATTACTTCGAAGTGTCTAGGCTTGAGTTAAGAGTAGAACGGAACACTTATGGGTTATACCCGTGTGCCATGATGTTGATCCGTCGACTAATCTAAACTAAACTAAACTAAACTAAACTAAACTAAACTAAACTAAACTAAACTAAACTAAAGAAGAAGAAGAACAAAAATGAAATATATGAGACCGATGTAGCACAATTATTAGCTCGGTTGCCTCTCTGCCCAGTGGCGTGTGTTCCAGTTCGCAGCGAGACATGGATGTTTTTCTTACATCTAACATGGCTACCAGGAACTTTTCTGGGAAGTAAAGGCAGCCGGCGTGACATTGACCACATCACTCATCGAGTGTCGATTGGTCTGTACAATTATGAGGCAAGTTCCAGTACGACTCAGGGCACGATAAAAGGACCAGAACTGTTTAATTTCTAAATGTCCTATACCAAATACACCTCATGTTGTGGGAAAGTTTAATTTAATTGTATTTTTTACAAACAGGATGTGGAAACTCCAGACGAGAGTCAAAATCTGCAGAAATCAGAGAAAACCCTGAACTTCTCTGATTGATAAAAGCTGTGGGTGTGGCGGTCTAGAGGGAGATGCCCAATTCCAATACACACAGAACGATTCTCGGCGTGGACTGCATCAAACTCTACAAAATGTAGCAAATGATGGAGAACGGTCTTTCCTAGCGTAGTGGATCGTGCATCTAGTCTTCTCCGATACGGGCGAAACACTCTGAGTACTCGTGTGTACATTGCGCATGTTAACAATCCCTCAGTCTAAAGGAGTAGACTGAATAAGCCACTGTATGCGCATACACAAACAAACAAATCAACAAACAACAAGTCTCGCAGCAGAAACCTTCTGTGCTTTGAAATGATAGAACTATCACATTTGTAACGCCTGAGTGTACAGAGGAATAGTGGTCAGTCTTTTACTCCCGTAGCGAACGACGACTCACGGAATGAAATCTCGTCCGACTTCTGTAATGCCGTTGCCTTTGTAAATTCGTAACCGTTACACCCAAGCCCTCAAAATAAACAACAACAAAATTAGAAAACCCACCCACAGAGAGAATAGTCATAATATTTATGATTCTGATATACACACATTGGTGTTTGTGTTTGGCTATGGAGTTCGAGTACTCTGGTGAGATGTTTATCCTCATGTATACAGACTATATTCCGTTTAGTATGCCGTCCAGATACCGAACAAATTTGACTGTTTTCACATTCTCGACATGCTGCATATCATATTAACGGATTTATTATTCCTAAACCTAACATGAATCTGAACCCTTGTCGCCAGCTGCGAAAAGCCGGAATCCTAATGTTTCTAATCAATTATTATAAATGTATTAATCATGTTAGCCGATCTCCCTGGCCTATGAGTTAAACGACTTTCTCCGCAATCCCGTTTATCCACGTAGGGTAACGCAGCGAGCGAGAATTGGAAGCGGTTCTCGCCGGGTTGGTAACTTACGGATAAGTGAGCCGGTCTCTCAGAAATCAATGGCAAACTACTTAGCGTAATCTTGCCAAGAAATCAATGACAGCGGTAAAATGCTGCTGTTGACAGCAATGTTCTGTAAAGGATATGCGAGAAAAAAAATTAATCATGTCACGAGTATGATCTCTCTCTCTCTCTCTCTCTCTCTCTCTCTCTCTCTCTCTCTCTCTCTCTTTCTCTCTAGTAGGTGGGGAATGAGTGTGTGGTGTGTGTGGGTGAGATATGTGTGTGTGGGTGAGGGATGTGTGTGTGGTTGAGGAGATGTGTGGGTGGGGGAATGTGTTAGTGCGTGGGGAGATGTGTGGGTGGGTGAGGGATATGTGGGTGGTAGATGTTTGGTTGTGGGGGGATATGTGCGTGAGTGGGAGTATATGTGTGTGTGGGTGGGTGGGGGATGTGCGTTTGGTTGGATGGATGGGTGTGTGTTGGTGTTGGTGGTTAGGGGGATGTGTGAATCGGTGAGGTATGTGTGTGTAGACGGGTGGATGGGGTGCGTGCGTGAGTGGGTGTGTTGGGATTGTGTAGGGGTTGTGAGGGATGTGTGTGTGGGATGGGGATGGGTGTGTGGATGGAAGATGTGTTTAAGGGATTTATGTGGGTGGGGGATATGTGTGGGTGAGTGGGGAATGTGTGTGTCTGGGTGGGGATGTGTGGGTGCGTGGAGGTGTTTGTGTGAGTGGGTGATTATATGTGGGTGGTGGGGTTTTTGTGGGTGAGGAATGTGTGTGTGGGTGATGGATGTCGGGGGATGTGTGTTGGTGGGGGATGTTTGTGTGGGGTTGCGTGTTTGTGTCGGGGATGTGTGTGTGTGTGTGTGGGGATGTGTGTGTGGAGGATGTGTGTGTGGGGGTGTATGTGTGGGTTGGGGATGTGTGTATGTGTGGGGGATCGTGAGTTGATGAAGGGTGGTTGTAGGATGGTGTGTGGGTGAGGGATGTGTGTGTGAGGGTGGTGATGGAGGTGTTGTTGGGTGGAGAATGTATGTGGGAGGATGCATGTGTGTTTGGCTGGGTGGTTGGGGATGTGTGGGTGTGGGTGGATAAGTGGGTGGGGGATGTGTGTGTTAATGAGTGGGTGGAAATGTGTGGGTGGTTGGTTTGTGTGGGTATGGGGTTGGATGTGTGACAGGGGTGATGTGTGTATGGGTGGGGGATGTGTATGTGGGTAGGGAAATCTGTGTGGAGGGGGGTGGAGGATGTTTGTGTGGGGGATGTTTGGGTGGGTGCGGGATGAATCGGTGGGTGGGGTGTGTGTGTGTGGAGGTGGTGGATGTGTAGGTGTGTGGATTTTGGTGGGTGGCTTGGGGATGTGTGGGGAGATGTTTGTATGTGTGTGCATAGTTAAACATTTGTTATTGAGTTTGTGATTGTGATTGAGTATATGTATATGTGAGGGAGAATCTCTAAGGCCAGCGCGGCCTTTGGCAGACTGTACAAGAATGTATGGGACAGAAATGGAATAAGCCTGCAAACAAAGCTGAAAGTCTACAAAGCAGTTGTATTATCCACACTGCTATATGCTTGTGAAACCTGGACTGTTTATCAGCGACACGCTAGGAAATTGACCCAATTCCACACAGTCTGCCTTATGAAGTTACTGAAGATTAAAATGGCAAGACAAAATCCTAGACACTGAAGTCATAGAAAGAGCGTCCATGCCCAGTATCCACACTCTACTAATGAAGAATCAGATTCGCTGGGCTGGTCATTTGACTCGCATGCCAGATCGCAGACTCCCTAAATGAATTTTTTACGGCGAGTTGCGTTATGGTAAACGCTCCCAAGGTGGCCAGAGGAAACGCTTTAAGGACACTGAAAATCTCACTGAATGCATTTGGAATTCATCATGACACCTGGGAGACTGCAGCCAGTGACCGACATTCGTGGCGTGCATCATTACCCAAGGGTGCAGTCACTTGTGGGGCAACCAGGACTGCAAGAGCTGTGAAGAAAAGACAGAACAGAAAAACCACTGCAGAAAATCCTCCTCCAGAATCGTCAAGCATTTTTAGTCCACATTGTCAAAGAACATTTCGAGCCAAAATAGGCCTTATCAGCCATCTTAGAACTCACGGCTCCATACTTTCAACTCCACTGTATGAAATGAATGGTCATCATCATTCTTGAAGGACAAACAACAACAACAACAACAACAACAACAACATGTGAGGGAGTGTGTATTTGTGTGTTATCGAGTGAGTGCAAAACTGTAAGTTTGTGCAAATGATGTAGATATGTATGCAAGTATGTGTGATTTTACGAATATGCGTGTGCACGTGTGTTTGCCTGTCTTATAACATGGTAATATGCATTGTTTATGTTTACAACATTTATGTGACAATGTTTTCCCCCTATGTGAATGTATCATGCACTATTAATGAATGGGAGATGAGTGATTGGAAGAACCGAATGTGAGACGGGCCTACGTGTCCAATTTGTTACCCTTTGCAAATAAAGTTCGTTCGTTCGTTCGTACATTCGTTCGTTCTCTCTCTTTCTGTCTCTCTCTCTCTCTCTCTCTCTCTCTCTCTCTCTCTCTCTCTCTATTTCTATCTCTATCTCTGTCTCTGTCTGTCTGTCTCTCTCTTTTCCTTTATCCTTCCCTCCATTCCCCTCCCCCCCCAGGTTGCAAGCATCGCCTCTCCCCTCCCCTCTGGTCCTCCTTTTCTACAGCCAGTTACCCCCCCCCCCACTCTCCCCTTCCCCTCCTCCTCTTTTCAACCGCACATGTTCAACTTTTCTGACGTAACCAGGCAACCAAACACAATCTCACGTCACAGAAACGGCCATCGTGACTCAAAATAGTTCAACAGTATCTGTTACATCATACAGCAAAGACGGGCTGTCATTCACGCAATTACGTGATCTGTTCGATGCAGGATATCACAGCACTGCATCAACAGTAACATCTAAAGGGAGGATATGTGGGCAAGGGGCAAGCACACTAGGGGAAGAATAAAATAGGAACATAATCGGATTCTAATTATACACATTATTAGATACAAATAAAGTAGGGATTGAGAACGTGTAAATACACGCAAGAAGCTAGCATCCGGTAAAGGAGAAAACTATACAGATTTATTTATCCAATATCTAAGAAACAAACATGAATATGCTCTCAAAGTGTATATTATTTCTATGAAGGCAGCTGATGATAGAAGGATAATATTGTCCGCTTCACATATCGTAGGGACATGTGTTCGATCCCTAATAAGCTGGCAGTCGATTGATGGTCTGGTCAATATTACACCGGCCGCTTTTCCTTTCCAAAACATTTGATGTTAGCGAGTTTGAGGCTGGATCGACCAGGAATTCCCCGCCAGTTAAATAAAACTCGTCTCAAAGCGCATTTCAATCCTTGGCGACAGGGCCGGCAATCTAGCGTCTAGCCACTACGCTGCCTAGCCTCCCACACTTGTATTGGTTAGCCATAAGATAAGTTTACACCCAGAAGCAAGAAGTCTAGTTGCCTGTGACCTTCGCTCTCTAAGTTAAATGTCAGTGATCTTGATTGTAGATATTCAAATGCAGAAGATTATGTCGTATTTCATGGAAACAAAAACATCAAATACAGAAGTTCTGAAAATTGAGAATGAAAAGAGAGTTGATGAAAGAAATAAAAAAAATGAGGCAAGGGAAATAATTCATCGACGTTAAAAGACATAACACTCTTATAAGGACCATACTGGAGGGTGAGGTTGAAAGCAAGTGAGCAAGAGATAGGCAATGATACAAGTGGGAAGGTGGTCGATTACCTGTGGACAAGGGAGAGGTGGTCGTGCGCCTGTGGGACCGGGTGGAGAAGGTGGAGTAACTGATTGAGAACCCGTATGTGGAAAGGATGAGATTGCGGGGGTTGGCAGGGGTTCTGGTAGAATGTCAAAATTGAAAGGAAAGACCAGGAGAACTTTCAATTAGAAAGCGGTAGGAACGATTAGTTATTCTGTCTGATGAACGAGGGGACGGAGCGCATATGATAGTGTCCTGAATGCAGTGATGTCGGTTCTTAGCTCACCTCAACTCAACTCAACTCCCATATTTGGACCTCTGACCACTGGACAGTAATTTTAAATAAATATGAAAATAAATGACCCATGACATCAGTCGCGTGGATATATGGTTCCAGGTTCATGTTTTTATGGGCCAATCGGCACTCGGTGGGTCAGATGGTCAGTATCAAACCGGTCACTTTTATTTCCCAAGACATTTCCTGGTACCCATTTTGGGCTGGATCTAACCGGGAGCTCAGATCAATGTTAAACATTCAACTCCGCCTCTATATTATCGAACCCACGACATATGGTCTAGCCACTAGGATACCGTTTCACCACCCACTGCCTCGGATCTTTGTTAATGTGACATCCACCGGGCTTTTAAATATTGTATCCAGATATAGCCGAACTCCGTGGCCAAGGTGTTACCGACGAGATTCGTGATCCTGCATACCCGCGATCGAAACAGCGCTGCTTCCGATTTGGCAACAGACCGCGTTGCGCTGGTTTGTTTTTACGAAATGGTATAAGTGCCGGTCATTCGAAAGCAATGGCAAACTATTGAACGTAAACTTGCCACCAAGATAACAACAACAGCAACAAATGATGGTGTTGACTGCAAACGTCCTGTAAAGGATATGCAACTAACGTAACATAATCCAGATATAAACCCGTTACATGTCGAGTTACAGACACATGCCAATACGTTCACGCCACTCCACAGCCTGCAACTAGTGTACAGCTGGTTAAAGTAACAATTATCTTGGAAAGAGTTAAATTAATTACTCTCTGGTTACGATGAAGTCAAGGCATTAACTAGCGCATGGTAGAATAATCTAACATCTTGCTGGGAGAAACGGAGTTAGGTGCTTCTGACAATATGTTATTTCAGTGTCCCATAAGGAGGGTTTTTGCTATTGTTTATATTTCCACTCGCTTTGTAAATCACAAAGTGTTAGACAATACTGAGCTCCATAGGTTTGCTGATATAAATAATGCAAATAATGCTACAGCGTAAGTTTGGCCCATCCCTAGATGTTTATATTCTTCCCCATCATTAATGGCTATCCGTTTTATATCTCTTATCTATTTCTCAGGCACACGCATATATCACACTACATGGGCTAATGTCCATGTGCAATAAAAGCAGCCCTTTACAAACCTCATATATCACTAAATGCCACTGGCCACAAGGGCTCAAGCCCTAACACCTCTGGATCGATAACACCAGCAACAATGTTTCTGTGGACACATACAGCGAATGTCTTGGCGCATTTTGGTGTCCGATAATATGCAGATCTGTGCCTAATGTTGCATTATATAGAAGTATTAACGCGTTGTGTGTATTATACAACAAAAGGAATGTTGAATGAGATCCTCTTGTGTGCCTTTCATTCACTCAGTCAACAGCTAAATGTGATGAGAATTGTTGCTGTCAAATAAAAGTAAAGTGCAGACTATGGGGGACTGTGGTAGTGCAAAGGTTAGAACAACTCTGACGACCCCGTGGTCTTGAGTTTATATTCCTTGGAGGTGAGAATCGTTTTTAACGGATCACATTGCTGCAGGGTCAACCCTGCCTGGTGGACATTGGTACCAAAGAATCTTTACTGTTCCTTCAGTTAAATACACCAGGTGTGATACTAATTATAGCACCCATGGAATGTGTATACTATTAAAAAAAAAATACTCCTATCACCGTATCCCTTATGTCATGGAAGCGGAAACTTTAATTTAACTTAAGCTATCTGCAGCCAGCGGCGTTTAATGAATTTGCGTTTTAACTTCGATGCGCAGACGACGGAGTACGAGGTTCATTCCTTATTCCAGTCAGATGGACTTCAACAGTGACTTTCGTTCAGAAATCAATGGCAAGCTGCTGAAAGTAAAATGGCTTAGTAAATCAACAAGGGTTTGGGGTTGATCGCCACGTCCCACAATGGAAATGGAATATTTGTTTTACTGAAAAATTGAGGTTTGCTAAAGAGCACCTTTATTGCTCGATCGAAAAGTCCATACATACTGCAATATCTTGCAATAGATCATATATGTAGGATGAATGCCAATATGTAGCAAGCCCTTTGCAGGACTCGGGCTATTTGTTAAGAACTATGACTATATGCTTCACTCTCGGTGAAAATTCCCGCCGTGTCAGTTATCCTGTTATTTCAACTTAAAGAACCAATCAATGGTTTCAAAAATGTGATTGCACAAGGCATAGATTTGACTTGCGGACGTCATCTGTCGCATCAAGTTTCATATTTTCGTTGGCGTGCCTGTTCTCAAATAACCGAATGCAGACGATGTAACAAACTGAAAGCCAGACTTGGAAATGTGATTGAAACTAATTTATGATCTTGTCAGTTTGATGGTAAGTATCAAATACAATTACAATACTGCAAAAAAAGAAAGAATTGTTTGCATATCCTTTACAAGACATTGCTGTTAACATCAGCATCTTTCAGTTGATCGTTGATTTCTTGGCAAGATTACGCTCAGTAGTTTGCCACTGCTTTCTGAGCGGCCGGCTCACATAGCACGTAAGTTACCGACGCGATTTGAACCACTGCTGTTTCTCACCGTCGTCACGTTACTTACGAGATTATACGAGATTACGGAGAAAAGTCGCTAACCTCTAGGCCAGGAAGCCGACACAATACTGCTACGTCGCGGAATATACAGTATTTTCTTTCCTTGTCTTTCATGGTGAAGCGAGGCTTATTCGTTGAGTGTTCATTCTCCAAGAATGGAGGTGTTTTGTTTAAAGACCTATCAGATCTGGTAAAAAAGTATCAGATCTTTGGTCGAGAACCCTACAATTACTCACCTGGAATTCTGAAACTCTAGTCCCTTTTAAGGTACTCTCCTTGTAACTGTACACATTGCTCCAATGGTAGCGTCATTGTTGTATGCATTTCAGGTACCCCGCTTTTGGAATGGAGTACGGCTTTGTCGTCGCGTTCCGCATCATGTTCTCTGGTGATTCTAATAGGGCCTCTTTCAGCTGCATGTTCAGCCTATGCTTCTTTCGTCTGTTATCCCCCATTGGGTATAGGTCCTCGACCAACTCTAAGCGTCCCATCTTTAGCTTTCATATACAGTCAGTTTGTCGCGGTTCCAACTTCACGGTAAAGGGTCACCTCATTATACTCGGTTCCTGTGCCAGTGAATATCACACAAAATGCTCCTCACTGCCCCACGTGAAAAGTCGAACTATGTAGCAACATCCATCGCCTACCTAAATTATTCATTCTTTCTCTACTTCTCTTCTCAATGTGTGTGTGTGTGTGTGTGTGTGTGTGTGTGTGTGTGTGTGTGTGTGTGTGCGTGCGTCTTTTTTATGGGGGGAGGGGAGGGGTATCTTCATCTATTTCTTTTGCCTTGTGAATTTTCTTCTTGGGGGAAGGCTAACAACAGCAAGGGGTCAGGTCAGGTGTGTAGGAGGCCTGACCAACCAGAGGACTATTGTGTTTGGCAAAGAAAGTCTGAATCATGCAAATAATTGGTGAAAGTGTTCTACGGACGACTGGGGAGCCAAGTCCTCGTGACCCACAGACCAGTACATTTTCCTTGCACGCACAGGACCACGAAGGT
The DNA here is from genome assembly GCA_963921405.1 of Cepaea hortensis. Lineage (NCBI taxonomy): Eukaryota > Metazoa > Mollusca > Gastropoda > Stylommatophora > Helicidae > Cepaea > Cepaea hortensis. The sequence continues at coordinate 98,490,966 of OY992877.1, read as the reverse complement.
GATTCTTCGCATCTAATTAAGACTTTTAAAAAGTATATATATATATAATATTAGAGAGAGAGAGAGAGAGAGAGCGAGAGAGAGAGAGAGAGAGAGAGAGAGAGAGAGAGAGATAGCTGTATTTATAGGCTCATTTTATAGATAAACATCTAATCTTTCTCCTCCTCTTCTTCACCCTGGTTAATCTGGAAGTAGCTAAGCTCAAAGACCTCTTTCTAGGCTGCCACAACTCTCAGCCAGTCACGAAGGTTATTTATTCCTTTTTCAAGCACATCAGATACTTCTTTGAAAAGGGAAATTTGCTGGTCAGGTTGGTTTTATTTGTCTACAGCTCCAATGAGACATCGTTTCCAAAGTTGCCAGTCTTGCGCTCAATCTTAATCCGTCCTGTCAGATAATTCTCAAAGTTGGCGGCATCCATGAATACCATCCTCCTCCGGGTGGGTGCATTCTACAGTGTACTTTAAGGTGGTTTTCTTCCTCTTGCCACCCTTCCCTTGCTGGGGGTTTCTGGCTCATTTAACTGCTTTTTTGTGTGCTGGCCATACACACTACTGCTCTGATTCCCCGGGTGTCGACACTCCTGACTTATATGTTTACCAATCTTCCCTGTTCCTGAAGTTGAAAAGACGCTGAAAGGTACCCAGTCTGAGTCGCGAGAAGACAGTATATGAAACGAGACGGCCACGCTGTGTTCCAGTCTCAAAGATGGGTTCTAATAGTGGCAGAACCATTGTGAGAATTGTGTAGTCCCAAGGAGAGTTATTAAAAGGGGATTAGGTTTTCAGATCTCCAAATAAGTAATTGCATTTTACCTGGTGATGAAATTGGGTAAGGATAGGTAACGAATCTGTTGCATATATATATATATATATATATATATATATATATATATATATATATATATATATATATATATATATATATATATGTGTGTGTGTGTGTGTGTGTGTGTGTGTGTGTGTGTGTGTGTGTGTGTGTGTGTAAGGAGAAACGCACTTGAAAAACATAGTAACAACTGGCTAATTCGATTTGAAAAGAGGAGAGGAAGGCAAATAGATATATATAAGAATGACTTGCCCAAATGGTATAGCCGTGACAAGAACACAGACGCGCCCCTAGATTGGTTATCGTTATGAGATGGCGAATCAGGATCAACCACGCATCTCGGCATTTGACACGGTGACGATCACGTGGCTTAAGAATCGAACCAGCAATGTTTCTGTGAAAATTAGGCGGGTGCGTGAACCTAACACCGTCATTTCCAAATACCGTAGTAACTAGTGTGTTCTGTTCTTTGTACACTGCTCAGTCTATTATGCAATGCACCTCAAATCCTATCGTTTATAATCAGTTGCTTGTTATGTCAATAGTAGTATGTCATGTTGTATTCAGGTAGGAATTTAGGTGCAGCACCTATATTTTTTACTATATAAAAAGTCTAGCACCTACGCTCTGACGTCACCAAACTGCACCTTCGGTGATTTTATTTTTTTGTATTTTGGCGGTTATTTTCTTGGGTGACCACTTCCGGTTGTCGTGATGACTACTTCCGGTCCCTGGGTACCCCCTACCGACCGCCCGCCCACAGGTACCTCCTCCGGCCGCCTCCGCTTCCCCCGACCGCTTCCGAGCCCATTCAAAGACAGCGGTGCAACCCCCGTGCATGTGGATTACTTATATAGATAAGTAGACCAACTAGTCACCGGAGACTAGTCCCAGTGTGTAGGTGTGTGTGTGTGTGTGTGTGTGTGTGTGTGTGTGTGTGTGTGCGTGTGCGGTGCGGTGTGATCGAACCCCAGTCATATCGAGCCCTTCGATGAAGAAGACCGAAGTCAATATGACAATGATTTAGTCCATCTCTCGAGCTAACCCGAGTAGGTCAAGTAATGACCGTCTTAATAAACTTTTTTGCACGGCTCAGTATGCTAATTCGACAGAAGTCCCGACCCCATGTAAAACGATTAAACGCATGGTGAAAATCCGGTGTAAAAAATATACCACCCAATCAATTTTATTAAAAATTATATCTAAAAACTTAATTAATCAACAAAAATTCTCGTATGTATACTAGAGAATAGTTACGTCAATAAAAATCTACGAGTCTCCATTAATTTAAACCATAGAGTATCAAGATATACATTAAAGTATGTAATATTATTAAACACCACGGTTATACTCCTTTAATTATAAACGGATTCTGAGGGGAGAGTAATCGGTCCCTTGACTAAACCAGAATTGTTCCCCTTTTACACACTAACTTCCCTTGAATGCCTATTTACCTGCGCGACCAGGTAAATATCACGCGCTTCACTGACCAAGAGCCGACGGAGTTGACAATAGCCAAGCGCCAGCGGCGTACTGATAACCGGTAGATAAACACGCACACTAAAGCGGGCTGACAACAGAGCTGACCAACTCGAGTTGATCTTACCTGAGATAAACACATCCATTGAGGCGTTCTGGGTGACCGCTAACATAATTAACACAGTGACACAGCCCAGGTTGTGAAGGGAGTTTTTGGGTAGGAAAAAAAAAGCGAGCTGTAGTCAAATATGAATAATTCAGCCCAAATATGTTTTTTCTATTTTGCTGTAAATCTCTCTCTCTCTCTCTCTCTCTCTCTCTCTCTCTCTCTCTCTCTCTCTCTCTCCTCTCATTCTCTCTGTCTCGCTCGCTCTCTCCTCTCTCTCTCTCCTCTATCTCTCTCACTCTCTCTCATGAAATAATACCGAATACGTGTGTGCGTGCGTGGGTGTACTGTTGAGTATGTGTGTGTGTGTGCGCGCGCGGGTGTGCTATCAATTACAGGACATCACAGTCAGTCCCAATATTCGGTGGAGTGGTGTGCTGCTGTCTTATTGAACGACCGGTAGTCATGGCATGTGCGTATGCGTACGCGAATGTACATGCGCGTGTGTGTGTGCTATCAATTACAGGACGTCGCATGCAGCCCCAACATTGATTGGCTGGTCGTGTGCCAACATGATTTACTGTGTATTTTCACGACCAAAGTGTGGGTGTACTAGCGCGCGTGTGTGTGTGTGCGTGGGCGCATGCGTCCTATCAATTACAGGACGTCGCAGTCAACCTCAGTACTCTATGGAGTTTCGTGTGTGCTGGCCATGTTTGCGATTCTCATTTTGAATGAACGACAGTCATGTCACGTGCGTATGCGTACTCGCGCGTGTATGTGTGCCACGACCAAATAAAAAAAGTAGGAAACTTAGTTAACCAATTTCAACAATAAAATTGTACAAAAAAATTAACAATTAAATTTCTCCATGAAACATTTAATTTTGGAAACATAAAGAGAAATTTAATTGTTAATTTTTTTTTGGTACAATTTTATTGTTGAAATTGGTTAACAAAGTTTCCTACTTTTTATAAGTTTCGATGAACTTTGCTCAAACTTTTCACCTTTGGTTAACAAAGTTTCCTACCTTTTTATGAGTTTTGTTTGAAATTTGTCCAAACTTGTCCAAATATTTTCACCTTTGGTTAACACATTTTCTTACTTGGCCACGCTTTTTGCCCTTTGGTTCACAAAGTTTCCTAAATTTCATAAGTTTGGGTGAAATTTGGTCAAACTTTTCACATCTGGACAATAAAATTTCCCACTTTTCATAAGTTTGGGTGAAAAAGTTGGCCAAACTTTTCATGTTTGGTTAACAAATTTTCCTACTTTTCATATGTTTGACTGAGATTTTTATAAGGTTGGTTTGAAATTTGGCTAATCTTTTCACATTTGGTTAACACATTTTCTTACTTGGCCAAGATTTTTGCCCTTTGGTTAACAAAGTTTCCTACTTTTCATAAGTTTTGGGTGAAATGTGGTCAACCTTTTCACCGCTGGACAACAAAATTTCCCACTTTTCATGAGTTTGGGTGACAATTGGTCAAACTTTTCACGTATGATTAACAAATTTTCCTACTTTTCATGTTTTGACTGAGATTTTTATAAGTGTTTGGTTTGAAATTCGGCTAACCTTTTCACATTTGGTTAACAAATGTTCCTACTTTTCATAAGTTTGACTGAAATTTTTATAAGTCTGGTTGAAATGTACCCAACATTTTCCCCCTTTGGCTAACAAATTTTATTACTTGGCCAAGATTTTTGCCATTTGGTTAACAAAGTTTCCTACTTTTTCATAAGTTTGGGTGAAATTTGGTCACAGTTTTCACATCTGGACAACAAAAATATTCCCACTTTTCATAAGTTTGGGTGACAGTTGGGCAAACTTTTCACGTTTGGTTAACAAATTTTCCTACTTTTAATATGTTTGACTGCGCTTTTTATAAGTTTGGTCTGAAATTTGGTTAATCTTTTCACATTTGGTTAACCCATTTTCTTACTTGGCCAAGGTTTTTGCCCTTTGGTTAACAAAGTTTCCTACTTTTCATAAGTTTGGGTGAACTGTGGTCAAACTTTTCACCGCTGGACAACAAAATTTCCCACTTTTCATGAGTTTGGGTGACAGTTGGCCAAACTTTTCATGTATGGTTAACAAATTTTCCTACTTTTCATGTTTTGACTTAGATTTTTATAAGTGTTTGGTTTGAAATTCGGCTAACCTTTTCACATTTGGTTAACAAATTTGCCTACTTTTCATAAGATTGGGTGAGTGTTTTATAAGTCTGGTTGAAATGTAGCCAAAATGTTCCCCCTTTGGTTAACAAATTTTATTACTTGGCCAAGATTTTTGCCATTTGGTTAACAAAGTTTCCTACTTTTCATAAGTTTGGGTGAAATGTGGTCAAATTTTTCACCGCTGGACAACAAAATTTCCCAATTTTCATGAGTTTGGGTGACAGTTGGGCAAACTTTTCATGTATGGTTAACAAATTTTCCTACTTTTCATGTATTTGACTGAGATGTTTATAAGTTTGGTTTGACATTCGGCTAACTTTTTCGCATTTGGTTAACAAATGTTCCTACTTTTCATAAGTTTGACTGAAATTTTTATAAGTTTGGTTGAAATGTGACCAAATTTTTTCACTCTGATTGACAAATTTTCCTACTTTTCATATGTTTGACTGATATTTTTATAAGTTTGGTTTGAAATTTGGTTAACCTTTTCACATTTTGTTAACACATTTTCTTACTTGGCCAAGATATTTGCCATTTTGTTAACAAAGTTTCCTACTTTTCATAAGTTCGGGTGAAATGTGGTCAAACTTTTCACATCTGGACAACAAAATTTCCCACTTTTCACAAGTTTGGGTGACAGTTGGTCAAACTTTTCACGTTTGGTTAACAAATTTTCCTACTTATTCATATGTTTGACGGCGATTTTTTATAAGTTTGGTTTGAAATTCGGCTAACCTTTTCACATTTGGTTAACAAATTGTCTTACTTGACCAAGATTTTTGCCATTTGGTTAACAAGTTTTCCTACTTTTCATAAATTTGATTGAAATGTGGCCAAATATTTTTTTTTTCCTTTTGGGTAATAGATTTTCTTACGTGTGCAAAGTTTCCTACTTTTCATAATTTTGATTGAGCTATTTCAGACTATGGTCGACAGTTTTTTTCTACTTTGGTTAACTCGTTTCCTTAGTTTTGTTGAAATATTTCTTGAATTTGTCACTAATATGTATCATTTTCTCATCACACGATAACTAAGTACACAGTAAAACACTAGCAAAAATTCAACAACCAAGACGTAATTATAATATGTGGCTGTTTTATTTTACAGTATTTCAAGTACATTTTACAGTATTTCAGTACATGTTTCTAGAAAAAAAAATGTATAATGTCATTATACGAAATGGCTGATGTGATATTATGTGGTATACATAGTATCATCACACCGTTTTATTTTCACATACTAAGCTATACACATTGTCTGTTGTTTCTGGATTTCTACACGCAATTGTCTGAGTAGGTTGGTTTTTTCGATTGCTAGAATGGTATGTACATGTCACTTAGCATGTAATCATAAAACTGGTCTCCTGGTTGGTGGGTTGATATCTGAGTCTTGTAGATACCCGAGGCCTCAATCATCTGAATGTCGGGCACATCCTGTCTTCGGACAGCCTGGGGTTTTCGATGTACCACCCCGTATTTCACCATTATTCTATATCTGATCTCTTCCGAACTCGAAAATGTAACGTCAGCACTGAAGTCCCGGTAGTGAATGCGACCTTTGTACCCGTCTCAGTGGTTAGAAGTATTTCCACCGTGTCAAAGGAGTAACGATTCAGCGGTATGTAGTGAGGTTTGTCGTAGGCGCGAAACACTGAGGTTGATCGCTGCTTCATGATAGGAACCGCCCTTAGTAGTGGGACCATGACGTCTCCAACTGGTTTTGTCGCAATGAGATCGCAGTATACGTAGATATTTCGCAGGTCGTTATTCAGGTCTATCGACCCTTCACCTTCAATTGTATCTAGTATCTCTTGTAACTTCTCACTAAATGTAATAGTGGCCCCGGGTTCGAGTATTTTCACGATGACTTTCTTTGATGCATTGTCGAAATGGAATAGAACACAGAGTTGATCGTCGACCTTTCGATCTTTCATTAGGCGATTCAGTGCAGCTATAAATGCGTCTGGTGAATTGTACAGGCCTGCGGGACACACCTTTCTTATCACTCTACCATTGGGTGGGATGTATCTTAGCCATACTTCGTTCTCTAACACATTACAGTAGTAGTTGGGGAATTGAATTTCGGCCAGACCCACTTCAAAATATTCACTCACTTCTATAGTCTGCGGTAACTTGACGAAATAGTGACCTGGTGAGTTCTTGGGAAATATGTTCGGCGAAGTATTACTCGGTAATGTCAGGTAGAAGTTCATATTTTAGGGTTTGGTAGCATGTAACCCAGACAGCTGCTTAGAAGAGCGATCCACAACTTGCCCTCGACCGCATCGACGCTGGTTCGAGACAGATTAAATAGTGATATGCCAATGATTGTTTATATAACGACAAGTTGACAGAAGAAGACAATTTCTAGTCGCGGCACTCGCCGACCACACATGCACCAGAACGAATTTCTTTCCCCCTCTGGGGTATTTTGTGTGTTAGTTTCCACGATGGTTTCTTCCATTACCACTGTCTTTTCACCTATTGCGTCATTTCACTCGTGTCTCAGTTGTATCATTAGTTGCTATTGGAAAATGGAAAAATCAGTGCTCGAGGCGCTCCTTGTGGGACATTGCCGGTACTAAGGACACTACTTTCCGTTTGCAGGGTTGATGGATCAGCCATGGGCAGGTCTTGATTGGTGTCGCAGCCAGCGGATGTTCACTCCGTCGACATAGCCCTGTGGTGAATCACCCGATCGGGGACCTTCAGCTGATGACGATGCTGCTGTTGATAATGATGCTGATGATGATGATGATGATGATGATGATGATAATGATTTTGCTGGTGGCGGTGGGTGATGCTGATGAGGGTAATCGTGGTGACAGACACTACAGACGATCATGGGTACCGGCTGGTCAGAAAGACATCGACAAGTTTGTCCAAGAAGCATGACTGCTGGGACAGACTGTGCCGTCCTGTAAATCCAATCCATTACAACTTGACTGTAGTATGTAATAGCTAGACACAACTATAGTACGAGTGATAGCTTTGGTTGTGAGATGACACCCAATATTGAAGTTTCTACGAGCGCGTAATCACTCACACACGGATGCGCGCACACAACCACACACACGCATTCACGCTCACACGACAGTACACCCACGTTTTGGTTGTGAAATAACACGGTAAATCATGGTGGCACACGACCACTCAAACAATGCTGGGTCTGAATGCAACGTCGTGTAATTGATAGCACACACACACATACACGCACACGCACACGCGTGCGCACGTGACATGATTGTCAATGATTGATCAAAATGAGAATCGCTAACATGGCCAGCACACACGAAACTCCATAGAGTACTAAAGTTGACTGCGAAGTCCTGTAATTGATAGGACGCGTGCGCCCACACACACACACACACACACACACACACACACACACACACACACACACGCTAGTACACCCACGGTTTGGTCGTGAAATAACCCGGTAAATCATGGTGGCACACGACCAGCCAATCAATGTTGGGGCTGCATTGCGACGTCCTGTAATTGATAGCACACACGCGCGCGCGCATGCACACACACACATACACGCGCGAGTACGCATTCGCATGTGACATGATTGTCGTTCATTCAAAATGAGAATCGCAAACATGGACAGCACACACGAAACTTTAAAGAGAGGTTGACTGCGACGTCCTGTAATTGATAGGACGCATGCACCCACGCACACACACACACACACACACACGCGCTCGCACGCGCGCTAGTGGTCGTTAAATAACACGGTAAATCATGTTGGCACACGACCAGTCAATCAATGTTGGGGCTGCATGCGACGTCCTGTAATTGATAGCACACACTCACACGCGCATGTACATTCGCGTACGCATACACACATGCCATGACTACCGTTCGTTCAATAAGACAGCAGCACACCACTCCACCGAATATTGGGACTGACTGTGATGTCCTGTAATTGATAGCACACCCGAGCGCACACACACACACACACACACACACACACACACACACACACACTCAACAGTACACCCACGCACGCACACACGTATTCGGTATTATTTCATGAGAGAGAGAGAGAGAGAGAGGAGAGAGAGAGAGCGAGACAGAGAGAATGAGAGAAAAGAGAGAGGAGAGAGAGAGAGAGAGAGAGAGAGAGAGAGAGAGAGAGAGAGAGAGAGAGAGAGAGAGATTTACAGCAAAATAGAAAAACATATTTGGGCTGAATTCTTCATATTTGACTACAGCTCGCTTTTTTTTTCCTACCCAAAAACTCCCTTCACAACCTGGGCTGTGTCACTGTGTTAATTATGTTAGCGGTCACCCAGAACGCCTCAATGGATGTGTTTATCTCAGGTAAGATCAACTCGAGCTGGTCAGCTCTGTTGTCAGCCCGCTTTAGTGTGCGTGTTTATCTACCGGTTATCAGTACGCCGCTGGCGCTTGGCTATTGTCAACTCCGTCGACTCTTAGTCAGTGAAGCGCGTGATATTTACCTGGTCGCGCAGGTAAATAGGCATTCAAGGGAAGTTAGTGTGTAAAAGGGGAACAATTCTGGTTTAGTCAAGGGACCGATTACTCTCCCCTCAGAATCCGTTTATAATTAAAGGAGTATAACCGTGGTGTTTAATAATATTACATACTTTAATGTATATCTTGATACTCTATGGTTTAAATTAATGGAGACTCGTAGATTTGTATTGACGTAACTATTCTCTAGTATACTTACGAGAAATCATTGTCATATTGACTTCGGTCTTCTTCATCGAAGGGCTCGATATGACTGGGGTTCGATCACACCGCACCGCACACGCACACACACACACACACACACACACACCTACACACTGGGACTAGTCTCCGGTGACTAGTTGGTCTACTTATCTATATAAGTAATCCACATGCACGGGGGTTGCACCGCTGTCTTTGAATGGGCTCGGAAGCGGTCGGGGGAAGCGGAGGCGGCCGGAGGAGGTACCTGTGGGTGGGCGGTCGGTAGGTGGTACCCAGGGACCGGAAGTAGTCATCACGACAACCGTAAGTGGTCACCCAAGAAAATAACCGCCAAAATTCAAAAAAATTAAATCACCGAAGGTGCAGTTTGGTGACGTCAGAGCGTAGGTGCTAGACTTTTTATATAGTAAAAAATATAGGTGCTGCACCTAAATTCTTACCTGAATACAACATGACATACTACTGTCAATGGTTGTTATAATTAACGAAAAGTTCCTTCTTTAATGCAATTTAACAAAATAAAAGTATAATACGCTAGCAGGAAGCTGCTGTGGGTATGTGAAGTATTAAAACCATCACATTTTGATCACATTCTGTAGGTCTGAGGTAACCATTCTTTCCGTTTCCGTGTAGTGACTAACGAACCCTTGTCAACCACGCTAATGTCAATATCAGCGTAACTTCATAACCGTTATACCAACACCTCAGCTGATTCTAAGAAATATATTGAAACCGGTATGTAAATGTGTATACATTTCATTTCAATAATTGATTAGCGGGTGGTTATGACCTCACATATCATGAGATGTGTGTTCGATCCAGCTAGGAGATATGTAGCTGCATGTCCTTTAGAAGATGTCGCAGTCAACCCCGGCATTTTTTGGCTGTTTGTGATTTCTTCGCATGTTCACTAGTTTGCCATTGGTTTCTGAACGACCGACACTCATACGATTGTGTGAAATTCAACGCGAGGCCGTCTGCTAGCTAATCACTCACAGCTATGTTTCGGCCGCGGTAAGCGGAATTAAGAATTGCGCGGTAAGCGGAATTAAGAATTGCGTCCATAACCCCTTCGTCACAGAGCCGGTTCTTCGCCACAAAGCTAGGGGAAAGGAGTATTAAAATTATAGTGTGTACACTACGTGCGACAGCTTGGGCAAGTAACATTTTATGCTTCAGCTGTGACCGATTTGTGCATCAGACCGTGTCACGTTGTGCTATAACGTGCTGGTATGGGAGCCTGTCGTTCAGAAGGCAATGGCAAACTACTGAACGTAACACTTGCCTAGTACATCAACAGCAGCTGAAAAATGCTGGTGTTGACTGCAACGTCCCGTAAGGGATACGCAACTTTTTAAAAAAAAAGTGAAAAAAAAGTAACTCTCCCGCCACACACCAGAAATTTTGCTAAAGCAAAGGTTCACTGCGGCCTACACTTTAGAAAAGTCAACTGCCAAATGAACTGATCTTTAATGGGCGCGTCCTGGGAATGTAGTTTACCTTCTTTGAAAACCGAGGCAGCACTGTGGCTAGCACGCTTATCTGCCAAACCTGTGATCACGTATTCGAATCCCTATCCAGGCGAATACTTTTATTCATTGACGTGCTCCCCAGCTCGACTCAGCATAAGATGGGTACACGGAAATGTCATTGAAGTACAGATGGTCGGCGCAATATTGACTAAATCACACATCGAGTACCTGTTGGTCTATACTATATGGAACTAGCATCATATACAGATACGCTTCAAGTCGTGCAAAAGGCTCCTCTACTTTTACTTCATCAGACAAGACTAGGATCCCGAACTACTGCCCTGGAAGTTAATTTCTCCACCTTAAAAACAATAAATAAATGCTCGTCCACAATAGCAATTTGGACCGTCATATTTCGACTTAGAGTGTAAAAACGAACGTCGAAATCAACTTCAGCAGTTTTGGCTGTTTTTGATTTACTAAGCAATGTTTCGGTTAAATAGTTTGCCATTGGTTTGTGAAAAACCGACGTTTATACTATCGAAATCTACGCAAGGCGGTCAGATTCCAAATTGTCTGCAGCTGATTTCGAACCCTGGACTCCGTATTTCGAGGAAATGTGAAACGAATTGACTGCCCCTAAATGACAGCGTCTTAGACCTTACAACCACTTAAATTCGGCATAAATCTTTACCCTTACCAGCCAGCCTTCTATATGTGAAGACATCCAAATCAAAAGGCCATTGTTTAAGCATTGGATGATACGCGAGACTACAGCTTTCATCTTCTCCGAGTGGTTTCCTGAAAGCTGTTTATGTATAACGAAAGTCCAACCCCGTATACTTCCACTCAAATACCCACACAGAACAATCGGCGTGTTCGTCGATTTAACATTTAGATTGAGTCGTCGTACTTTTGCAGCCAAAGATAGTACATTACCGTGCAGACAAGATGTTTGTGGTCAGATGTTGTCTCGCTTATTAGCTGTACTGGCATGCACCCAGTTCGAGAACAGTATTTACATAAAGCTTTAGATGACTGAGACTGTGTTACTGTGTGTGGTTGCGTGTATGTATGCGTGAGTGTGTGTGTGTGTATGTGTGTGTGTGTGTGTGTGTGTGTGCTAGCGCGATTTATTGCTTGCTTGCGGTGCTTCTTGTGTGCACTACAGATGGAGAGATGAATAAGTTATCTATTGCTCTATTGATCGGTTTTCTGCTTTATAGAATTCCTCCTCCTCCTCTCTCTCTCTCTCTCTCTCTCTCTCTCTCTCTCTCTCTCTCTCTCTCTCTATCTCTCTCTATCTCTCTATCTCTCTCTCTCTCTCTCTCTCTCTTTGTCACACATACACACACACACACACACACACAAACATATATATATATATATATATATATATATATATATATATATATATATATATAGCAAATTGTTTCTAGTGTGATCACCATTGAAGAAGAAGAAACTGATGACAATGAAGGATCAGTTCTTAACCAAATACCTATAAATAGCCACTCAGAAGCAGAAACAATGTTATCAAAGTGCATCGACTGGTTTAAAATGCAAGCGGAGGGAAATGCAACACAGTTCTTACTTCTGCGTAAGATACGGAACATCGCCGCGCTCGAGCCTCAAGGACACAGAAGGATTTTAAAGTAACGTAGCTTTATTGTATTAATGAAGATTATATTGATCTTTTTGAAAAAATGAAATACAATATGTATGTATTATTCACTTTCAACGGATTTTATTTTCATTTTCGTCCCAAGCCCACAGTTAAATCACGTTACTGTACATACATATTAAGAGATTTCTTTTATTCGTCTATTCGGTTATCCGTCATAGGCCTTGTCAGGACGGTAACGGTTAATCGAAGGTTTACTATATATACGGAAAAGACCCACCTGAACGGCAGGCTCACATACCCTGTAAGTTACCGACGCGACTCGAACCACTGCTGATTCTCACCGTCGTCACGTTACTTACGAGAGTATACGAGATTACGGAGAAAAGTCGCTAACCTCTAGGCCAGGAAACCGGCATATATATGTATATATATATATATATATATATATATATATATATATATATATATATATATATATATATATATATATATATAACATAACATGCCCAAAAAATTTTGACTGTCTGCGTCTAATGTCTCTATAATACATAACGTTAAATTGCATTATATTACATTACAACTACATTGTGTTACATTGCATTGCATGCATACATATTTATATACAAGCAGACACTCTAGCAGACGAACCATCATACATGCAAACATGCTTATGTGTATCTAGTTATCGTATGAGTAAAATTAGTGGAACTGCGGTAACGCTGTGGACATGTAAACAATGTAAAATAACACAAAGTAATGCAACTTTACAGAACAGAATTACGACACATACAGGATGTTGCGGCGACTAGCCTTCATCAGCAAACAAACACATACACAACACACAACATGTATTCACGGAAAAGACCCTCCAGTGACTATATTAAGGCATATTAATGGTATGAAAAGAATAAAAAGATAAAAATATGAGAACAATGAAGAGACATTTAAAACTACTTATCTCAGAACCCCAGTCTGTGATACGAGTATTTCAGCCTGGGGTTCTGAGATTAGTAGCAACATTTGTTTATTATCAAATTTTCATTACTTTTTTCTAATTTTTTTCATCATTATTTTTAAAGATACAATACTGAACATGAGTAAAGTATGTGTCGACTGGGTTACGCACTTGTTGATATGTGAACAGAGGCAAACGAGAATAAATTTATGTAAACAATTGCTAAAAAGTTGCAATCAGAAAATTTGGTGATAGCAGATGACCCCGTGGTATACCACTATAACCCACCACCCCTTCCCTCAAAATTAAAAATGTCCAGTATGTATTAAGAATACAAAGAAATTTGAAATATGCTGGTCACTTGAACCGTCATGAAAGTTTGGAGAGAACAATAATGGAGGGAAATATGCCCGGAATGAGAGGAAGAGGAAGGTCAAAGAGCAGATGGGTGCAGGATGTGGCGGATGATCTCCAGATGGGTGTATCGGATGGGGACATCTTGCTCATGACCGAGAAGTTTTCCGGAAGGTTGTTATGGGAGCGAGGTTCTGCAAAGAATATGCTACTGAATGAATGAATGAATTAATGAATGAATGAATTGAATGAATTAATAAATGAATGAATAAATGAATGAATGAATGAATGAATGAATGTTAGTTAGTCGACAGATCATCTTCATTGCACATCGAATCATTAAGTCCATAAGTGCTCAGCAAATCCCGCAGCGTGTAGCGGCTAACGACACCAGTTCTGTGTTGGTTTATCAATCTTCTTTGGCTTCCTGCGTAGTGTTCTTGTTTGGCCACCCCTCTTTTAATTTGCTGTTCTCGTAGTCTGGCCATGGTTGTAGATTCACAGTCAACACTTGGTTCTCGCAAAAGTCTTACTTCTCGTAGTGCATTCAGAATGTCAGCCTGGTCTATGGCGCGTCCGCCCTCAACAGTAGCCTTACCTGCGAGCTTGTCAGCCCGCTCATTTCCTTGTACTCCCGCATGCCCTGGCACGAAGATGAAACTAATCTTTGCCAGCCGAGACCGCTCCAGAGACAGCAACCATTCTCTTCGGATCCACCCCATTTCTATCCACTTGAGCATGCTTATTGAGTCGCTAAGGAAACATGCCCCTTGTCTGTGTCTCGAGCCATGTTATTGCTTTACTTACTGCCATGACTTCCATGGTCAGGCTACTTGTGGTTTCGGAAAAAGCACCAGAGTCCTCCTTCACAATTCTCCCTCCGGCCTGAGCCGTAAAGGCCCATAAGCTTCTCACATGTCGGACGACTGACCCATCTGTGTAAATGACACCATCACCGTCTAGCGAATTCTCGAAAATCAACGCTTGTACTTCCGCCTCCACAGCAGCCGGATTTTCTTGTCTGCATTTTCTGTCTAGTTGCATGCAAACTCAAATTCCCTGTTATAATTCAACGGTTATGTATGAAATGCACACACATAAACACACACAGACACACACAGACTGACGCACAGAAACACACACACACAGACAGAAAGACACACACACACTTCTATGTTATCATTCGCTATCACTTTGAATATCTTGTACGATGCCTTTCGACATTCATCTCAGTTAGCTGGTTCCTCTACCAACATTTGCTTCACCGTAGATCAATATTCAATATTATCTCACAGCTGTCGAGAAAATATCTCAATAGTTTATCTTTCCTACCCGTAGCTGACTTATCTAAATAGTTTCTCCACTTACACGGACTAGCTATTTCTTCATAAAGTGTAGTCGTTAATACTAAACACACTTGCATCGCACTGTTTCGTAACGTCACAGAACAAACACGTAGCCGAGATATTCAAGCTGAGTCGAGTCCACATGCGAGGTAAGACCTAGTGGCTCGGCGTTAATGGGATTGCGCTTTAAAGTCCGGTGCGCTGATAGCAGGGGTAAATGGTTCTTCCCAATACAGGTCAGTTGGACTTCAAGTTTACTTCTTTCTTTTTTTCAGAAAGCAACGGCAAAGTTTAGATAATGTCCTTTACCGGGCGTCGCAGTCAATTCCAGCATTTATTGGATGTTTGTGATTTTTAAAGAAAGTTTACATTCAGTAATGGCAAACTACTGAACGTAAAATTGATTAAAACACCGACCTGGGGCTGGGGTTGATAGCAAAGGACATAGAACATTTTGTAACCAGTCCACGATGTAATTTTTGGTGGTCTAGATCTCGCCTCGTACCAGTCTCATCGCAGCCAGTGTTCATTATTGTAGTGTTCTAGAAATAATTTGATGGGGTTTTGTGAAAAACAATGGACTCTCTGGCACTGCTTGTTGTTTTACGTTCAATATGTAAGTAAGGCACCCTTTTAGTTAGTTAGTTAGTTAGTCGCAGTTCCAACTTCACAGCAACGGGTCGTCCCCATTATGCTCCGTTCCTGTGCCAGTAAATATCACACAAAATGCTCCCCACTGCCCAATGTGAAAAGTGGAAAAGACAGGAGTCTCGACAAATAACAAATAAAAACGCACCCTTTTACTGGCCTTAAGACGCACTGGACATAAGATGCTAGACCAGTGTTTTCCAACGTGGGGCCCACGCCCCACAGGGGGGAAATTTGACTGTTAAGGGGGGCAATTCGAAAATGGAAGAAATCGGCTGAATATAACAAAACGGGGAGACTTGAGACTGAAGTTAATTAAATTGGAACCTGACATAAGATCTCTTTGCAGCAAGCATCAAGCGCAAGGATCTCACTAAATTTAAATAATAAATAATTACTAATAATTAAAATAATATAGAAAAATCTTTCATTAAAATTATTTTGTACTTGAATTTCAGTTCTCCATTATATGTTTTGAAAATTTACTTACTGTGTTTTCTCAATAATTACCTAGTGATTTCTTCCTAAAACCTATCATTCAAGTTTCTTTAGTGAACATTTCAATTTGTGAATATTAAAAATAATGTATATGTTGAGGGGGGGGGGGGGGGGGCGCTGGGGGGGGGGGGGGGGGGCAATATGAATTTTAGAAAGGGTTAAGTGGGGCATGGCACAAAAAAGGTTGGGAAACACTGTGCTAGACCCATGTTTTTATTGGCCAATCACCACAACAGCCACGCCGCCGCCTTTCTTTCCCAAACACTTCCAAATACCAATTATAAACTGTGTAGATAGACCTGGAAAGCCAGGTTATTTTTAAAAATTCGAATACGCCACGATGAAGATCGAACCATTGACTTCGAATCCAACAAGCCAGCATCTAGCCATCATACTACCGTTGAATAAGAGAGCTAGCAGTTTAGTAAAGAACAAAAGAAGAGTAATGCCAGTTGCTAATGAGGAATAACTGTTACATTATTATGATTGATGGCACCTTGCAGTCTTGACAGACTAAAGTATGTGAGTTGGAATGTGGCCAATATTCCATCACTATGCCTGGGCAGAGCTTCAGAGAATCATGTGGTGCTCAAACGACATGTTCCCTCTCTCGGCCTAATCTTGTGTATTCCAGAGGAATGGGTAACCAATACGTCTGGCACAAGGTAGGCTCTGGAAGCTGGCGGCACAGCGTCAAACCTCCGAGACCTCGCCACCACGAGCAGATGGCGAGTGATGGCCAGACCCTGGAACCCAAGGGACCTGGCTTATTATTATTACTATTATTATTATTATTATTATTATTATTATTATTATTATTATTATTATTATTATTATTATTATTATTATTATTACATCCCTCTTCTACACCTCATACTTCTCGTCTTTATGGTAATAACGAATATTTGTAGATGCATAAATGGTATTTTACATATAAATAATAAGGATATAAAAATCCCATGTAGATTAGTTGATTATCATAGTTGTTTATCATAGTGTAATAGCTACAAGCCGGTCTCCCTGGCCTAGGAGTTAAATGACTTTCTCCGTAATCCCGTTTATCCACGTAGGGTAAAGCAGAGCGCGAGAACTGGAAGCGGTTCTCGCCGCGTTGGTAATTTACGGGATAAGTGATCCGGCCGCTCAGAAAGCAATGGCAAACTACTGAGCGTAATCTTCTCAAGAAATCAATGACAGAGGTAAAATGCTGGTGTTGACAGCGATGTCCTGTAAAGGATATGCGAAAAAAAATAGCTACAAGTTTAATCTTATCGTATCATGCAAGGAGTCCTTTCCCTAGATGATCGATCTCGTCAAAGCCAAGCTGGAAGGAAAGATTCTCGAGCTATCGCTAGTTTCCCGCGCCATGCATGTTCATGCTCGTGGTATTTTACAACCCTGTCCACGTTATTTAGATGATAAATACACACGTATTGTTTGGCTCTCATAATGGTATTAATTAGAGACTAGAGGGCGCACTAGACAACGTAAAAAATGGAAGCTATAGTTACCGACTGTGATTAGGTAACTATAGGTGCCAATTTGTATGTTGTATAGTGCCCCCTCTAGTCTCTAATTCTTAAACCTACTTCTATAAGAACCAAAAATACACGTATATATTTATTTATGAATTGTTTTGGTTGTCTCAAAGGGTTTCCCTATTGATATTTACATGTTATTTATTAGTCGACGTTTGTATTTTATTCCGGAAACCATTTTTTTTTTTTCGCGTTTCCATCCTGTTTCAGGATATTGCGGTCAACACCAGCATCTTTCAGCTGTATGTTGATTCCTAGGCTAGATTACTCTCATCAGCACGCCACGACTTTCTGAGCGACCGGCTCCATACTCTCATAAGTCACTTTTGCGATTCAAACTGCTAATTCTCGTCGCGTCACGTGACGAGAGTATTCGGGGTTAGCGGAGAAAGCTGCTAACCCCTCGGCCATGAAGCCGGCTATTCCGGAAACCATGCCTTCCATTATTGTTCTTTCTAAGAAGGTATAACGTTTACTATTGCCAATGATTTCCATTTTCCGAGAAATAATTATCTTTATGGGCACGTTTAGATCTTGTACAATGTGAGTCTTTCACTTTAAATTGTTTTAATGTATTATTAGTGTGACTTGTCTTTCAGGGTTTCTGATAATTATTTGTTCAGCTAATGTTTAGTCATGTTTCCTGATATTTTCCTATAGTTTGAGCTATTCTATTGATCTGTTATCTTTGCTGATATATATTTTAATATATTATTTTAAATATTAGTAATAATGCTTATGTACTTCTTGTGGTGACTGTCTTTATCAGAAGTGCGTCAATTTTGTTGTCACCTTTGGGGTCGTCTTAACATGGTGTCCCTGGTGACTTTATCTTCCATCATTGGATGGATTCCATTACGTCTCACATCTCCACAGCTGGAGATTGGATTGTTCTGGTCTTATTTCTGGAATTAGTACCAAAAGAGTTTGGTACTGTTTGTAATATGAGCACGTAGGAAATATTTCTCTTCTTCACTGATTCATGTTGATTGTTAGTTTATTTTATTTTCCTCTCCTTTTTTTGTAAGCCCTGGGAACTAACCCCAGCGTAAGTCGTTTCCATTGTTGGAGAGGTTTCCTCGCAATTTCTTCTTCTCAGTTAGGCAGATATTCTCTTGTTACTATTGTCTGTTATTGGAAATTGCCTTTTGTTATTCTTGTTCATCGTTAGAAATATTTCGGATTTTCACTCTTAACTATTATTAGAAAGGTTTACTTAAAAAAAAAAAACATGTATACGTTATTAAAAAGGTCTCCTAATGTCACTCTTGACATTGGTGGAGATGCTTCCTTTGGTCACACTTATCCTTCTTTGGGGAGAGTTCCTGTCGTTTCCTATTTACGAAAATGGTAAGGTGTCGATAGTTTCTCAGTGTTTTTTGTTGTTGTTGTAATTTGGAGAGAACTTTTCAGTGTCTGTTTCTTGTCACCCTGCTCCATCATTAAAAATGTTTCCTCTTGTCACATGCATCCATCATTAGAAATGTTTCCTCTTGTCACTCTTCTCCATCAACAATTTATTTTTCTTCTTGACACGCTTCTCCATTATTACAAATATTTCCTTTTACACGCATTCATAATTAGAAATGTGTTCTCCTGTCACACTCATCCATCATTAGACATGTGTCCTCTTGTCACTCTTCTACATCATTAGAATATGTTTTCTTCTTGATGATCGAGCAAGATTAGAAATGTTTTCTCTTGTCACATTCATCCATCATTAGACATGTTTTCTCTTGTCACACTCATCCATCATTAGACATGTGTCCTCTTGTCACTCTTCTACATCATTAGAATATGTTTCTTCTTGATACTCCTCATGATCGAGCAAGATTAGAAATGTTTTCTCTTGTCACATTCATCCATCATTAGAAATGTGTCTTCTTGTCACTCTTCTCCATCATTCGAAATGTTTTCTCATGGCATACATTGTTAGATAAGTTTTTTCTTATCACTCTTAGCCATCTTTAGGAAGGTTTAGTTTTGTCTCATGAATCCATTGATTTAAATATTTCGTGTTATCTCTTTTTTCATCTTTGGAGAGAGTTCCTGTGGTCTCCTATTTCTAATTATAACTAGGTATTCTTTGTCTCTCGGTATTTTCGTGAAATCTATAGGCGATTTTTCACTCTTTGTTTCCTTGAGGTGTCTTCCAAAGCTTCTGTTTCCTACAAGAGTACATTGGGACGAGTTAATTTTGTTCAGTGGTCCGTGTTTATGAGATTTAGTTTACTTGTATTTGTTCCTTTTTTCGTGTCTCCATCAGTGGGGAATGTTTCTGGTGCCTCTCCCCCCTTTCCATCATTGGAGATTTCTTCTCTAGTATCCCATCTCATGTTCTGGTGACGTGACTTTCACGTTACGTTCACCAGAGTGTACCCTTACTTTGGTTATGGCCGGGGAGTTAAGGTTTTGTGCTTCGTGAGAATCCCTCAGAAATTACGCTGTATCGTGACTGAGAATAATGAAAGCAGAGAATATAACCAGATTTGGCACGATCCCCTTGTAATGTTATGATCATAGAGCTGCTAAATTATGTTCGTCTAGAGGCTTTATAAGAGCCGGGCATGGCTCCATGTAAGCACTGTCTGCAATGTAACTTCACAGTGTTTTATCTCAGTTGGTGTATGGGAAATAAATATGGTGGTTAACTCTACACGGTATTAAGAGTAAGTAACGTAAAAGACCATTTTCAGGCCTTATGGGTGCGAGTCCCATATGTGTTTTTAGACCAATCGGCACTTTATGGCTGGTGTAGTCAGTAATTCGTCCGCCTCCTTTAATTTCAAAGGCATTTCCTGGTATCTGTTTTAGGCTGGCCAGGCATGAGAGCCCATATCAATTTTAAACATTCGAAACCACCAAATGCAGATAGAACTCATGATCCCCGGGAAGGTTAACCCGGTCAACGAATGCCCGCAGAAGTCGGATGTGTCGGCCTAACGGCGGAAGAACGGAGCTCTGCTGTAAACAGGCACAATGCAGTCACATCCGAAAAAAGAAACTCCGGATGAACGCAGAAGAAGAAGAAGAAGAAGAAGAAGAAGAAGAAGAAGAAGAAGAAGAAGAAGAAGAAGAAGAAGAAGAAGAAGAAGAAGAAGAAGAAGAAGAAGAAGAAGAAGAAGAAGAAGAAGAAGAAGAAGAAGAAGAAGAAGAAGAAGAAGAAGAAGAAGAAGAAGAAGAAGAAGAAGAAGAAGAAGAAGAAGAAGAAGAAGAAGAAGAAGAAGAAGAAGAAGAAGAAGAAGAAGAAGAAGAAGAAGAAGAAGAAGAAGAAGAAGAAAGAAGAAGAAGAAGAAGAAGAAGAAGAAGAAGAAGAAGAAGAAGAAGAAGAAGAAGAAGAAGAAGAAGAAGAAGAAGAAGAAGAAGAAGAAGAAGAAGAAGAAGAAGAAGAAGAAGAAGAAGAAGAAGAAGAAGAAGAAGAAGAAGAAGAAGAAGAAGAAGAAGAAGAAGAAGAAGAAGAAGAAGAAGAAGAAGAAGAAGAAGAAGAAGAAGAAGAAGAAGAAGAAGAAGAACAAGAACAAGAACAAGAAGAAGAACTCATGATCAAGCGACCGGCAGGCGAGTGTCCAGCCCTACTACCTTAGCTCTTGCAGTATAAATGGGAACTGTTTATTTCAATGCCAGAACTATGTGCATTGTTAATGGGAACAATTTATATTGAATACTTAATGTAAATATCGACAGCACTTCACTCGCAGTTTTCTCACACATATCCCTTCCTCCTCTTCACAAGTCAAAGAAGAGTTCTCATGCTGATGATACCAGTAGTAATTACGAGGGAAAGTCAATAAATAAGTCACAAATGGCTGTAGAAAAATAACTAAATATGAAACCAGTTTATTTTTATACATACATTGTCCCTTTATTTCTCAACATAATTTCCACCAACATTGATGCACTTATACCATCGTTTTATCAATCCTCCAAAACCGGCTGCATAGAATTGCATGCTCTGTTTTCTAAACCACGTTTTCACATCACATTCAACTTTGACGTCATTCGCGAAATGTTTACCGCCAAGGTGGGTTTTCAGTGGACAAAAAGGTGGAAATCGCTAGGGGCTAAGTCGGGACTGTAAGGTGGTTGTTCCAGAACTTCCCACCCTAGTTGATTAATTTTCACCTGAGTTAATCGAACCGTATGTGGTCTGGCATTGCCATGAAGAAGCAACACTCCTCTAGTCAGCAGTCCTAGACGTTTTCTTCGAATTGCACCATGAAGCATCGATAGAACTTCACAGTACGATTCAGAATTCACATTATCACGTTTCTTCTTCTTCTCGTGCTTTTGTGGGACTAGGTGGAGAAGGCGGAGGAACAGACTGAGACCCCATATGTGGAAAGAATGAGATTGCGGGGGAACGGCAGGGGTTCTGGAAGAAACTCAAAACTGAGAGGGAAGACCAGGAGAACTTTTAATCAGATAGCGGTGGGAGCGATTAGTAGTATGACTCTTCGCTGGCTGTTGAACGAGGGGACGGAGCACGTATGGGAATTTCCTGAGTGCAGTGATGTCAGTTCTTAACTCAACTCAACTCAACAACGCTCCTTGAAATTGGTTAAAAGCACTCCTTGACAATCCCAGAACACTGTCAGCATAACCTTCCCTGCTGATGGCGTAACCTTGAAATTTGGACACAAGCGAAGAAGGATGTTTCCATTGCATTGAAGTACGCTTTGATTCGGGCTAACAGTCAGCATAAACAGGAAGCATTTCCTTATGAATGTCCTTTGCAGGCAGTCCTTTCGCCTACAAAAAACGCACAAAAGCACGTTGCTCTTTGGTAAGTACAATTACTTAATCCGTAAGTACAGACGCCATTTTGTTTATGCGCTGCGCATGCGCATGAGACACCTAGCGCCATCTGACAAACGGGAATATAAAATTCGATGTTGCTGACACCTAATGACACCTGTAGAAAACACCAACTACATTTACCTGCCATCCCACAGAACTGTTTGACTTACTTATTGACTCGCCATCGTAGATTAAACGTCAACCTGGTATTTTCTCTACGCTTTGAATATCACCCAGACCCTCTACTCTCTTATTTCTGAACCCATCTTTCCAGATATGGATACTCCGACTGCATACTTGCATGCCCAGGGAAGAAATTCTATGATATTCTAGCAGCCCCCGTCTGTTCAGCGATGCTATTCACTCCATCTGAAAGATGCCAATTTCCCCTTTTATCCTCATGTTAGATGTAGTCGCATATGCCAGACTCACAAGTCATGTTTTAAACAGTGTACATTGGTCTTTACAACAAGCTCTCACTCACTCTTTTTACATCTTACCACAGATCCATTGGCGTATCTAATTACATCGTTAGTGTGTGAGCTATCTTCTATCAGCTGTTACACTTTAACAGCCGCTGCCCATCCTCTGCACTCACATAAAATAAATTGTATCCTTTGTACAGCTGAGAATTGCCGCAAGTATTGATTCTGTTTGAGTTCTAGCTTCACCAACTGGCTATACCATATTGTGAGCATTGCCAGATCATACTCAAATCTCTGAAATGACCACACACTGGTTAAGTGTGTACAACACTGTTGCCTACGTATCTGCCGCTGCCTTTACTTTCAGAGCATTGAGTCCTTCCTGGTCATTTCCTCTACCTCCCGCACATGGTCCTTGAATTACATAAAAAGTCAGTCCCGGGTCCTTGTGTGTGTTTTCTCTGTTGATCACACTGCCAGTGATTGTGATATTTAGTACACCCAGCTTGACAACTCTGTTGTTCAGTAAACACCACAGAACGGGCGCTTTGCCTGGGTTGATGACAAACCCTG
This sequence comes from Cepaea hortensis, assembly GCA_963921405.1. Classification (NCBI taxonomy): domain Eukaryota; kingdom Metazoa; phylum Mollusca; class Gastropoda; order Stylommatophora; family Helicidae; genus Cepaea; species Cepaea hortensis. The sequence goes on along the minus strand of OY992877.1, from coordinate 98,467,436 downwards.
TTTTCATGTACTGTCATAGGCGTGATGCTCGTTAGTACGCCAATGGCTGATATGTGGTTTTCATGGCAATTAATAATATCTTGGCCTCAACCATGCTTGGGTTTATTCCCATAGTCTTATACCTCATGGACGAGAGTGTCAGAATCTCTATGTCTCCAACCGGGATGCAGGAACATCGTTACGCCCGCCAGGCGAATAGTCGCCAGCCGGGATGCAGTAACATCGTTACGGCCGCCAGGCGAGTACCAGTTACCTGCCCACAGGTTGCGGGCTGACGCGATCGTCAGCGGTCAGGCAAGGACAAAGCAGGACGCACGCAGTCCTCGTGAAGCCAGTCCACAGGGCAAGCACTGTGTGAGGAAACCGGCAGACTGCTTGGGGACTCGGACAAGACAAGACGTGTGGGTTGAGAAAGGCTTCGTATCGTTTCTGTGCCCGAAAGTCGAGTGCTTGTATATCTTGTGAGATAGACTGTGATGCTGTGGGTTTTGTCTGTAAGTGTACTGATGTATTATATATGTATTGTAATGATCATCACATGCCAAACTAGATTGTCTTGCATGTGAATTGTGAATAAATCCATTGAACTTAGTGTCATTGTGTGTCAAGTCCAATCATTTTGTACTTGTACTTGTCTCACATATGTTAGGTACAACGAGCCAGGTTTAAGACCCTGACATGTGTGAACGTGGAGAGCTCGTCCGCTTAGATTGTTTGAACTTGTAAACGTGGAAGGCTCGTCCTCATTGAACATACTAACGTAAATTACATGCATTTGATTGTTTAAAAGTGTAAAACATCTGTGATTGTAAAACTTGTCGCCATTTTGAACTTGTTGTAGTTTGACCTTGTCGCCATCTTGTGAACATGATGTCTATGTCCTTACTAAATGTCATCTTGATGTAAGTGATGTGTCATCATTGTTATAGATTGTTGGAAGATATCTAGATTGTATTTGTGAAGTTAGTTGTGGAAAGCATAAAGTTTAGGAAAGAAAGTGACTTGTGATTTGAAAAATTGTTGACCGACGACATTACGACCTACAATTACACTCAACGCCATACAAACCTAATCAAAACTTAGTGACAAGCATACACCTCACACAAAGGGAGATTCTAATTTATTCCCTCCCAAAAAGAAAGCAGGTTTTCTGTGCCATCTGAAACCCTTGCCCGTAGAGGTGAGTTTGTCCTTGAGGTAGCGACCCTACAGTTCCGAGCCCTGGTTTGAACCATTCTTCACCGCATCCAGTACACTTGAGTATATTTTTTCTATATACTTTCGGATGCAAATTTGGGCATAAATTGTAAGTCAACAATATTGTAAAATTGTTCACGTTACTAACACCTTGTAACAAATTGTGTGTCTGATAACTTATTTTCATTTAAACATTCCATCATGTCTTCATTAAATGACTTCATCGATATGGGTTTAAAGCTAAAGTTAACTGGTGACGAGTTAACAAAATGGAGTGAAACAAAATACTCTGAACACCTTCGAGAAAATGCTAATGAACGCGATGAAAGAGCGGCTGAAAGAGCATCAAAGCATGCAGAGGTAGCATTAAAACAGGCTGAGCTAGAATTAGCTGCGAAAACGAAACAGGCTGAGGCAGAAACAGCATTAAAACAGGCTGAGCTAGAATTAGCTGCGAAAACGAAACAAACAGAGTTAGATTCTGAATTGAAGAAGGTAGAAATAGCAGCTCAAAGCAAACGCGAAGAGCTTGAATTACAACTCAAAATTAAACAGCTTGAAACCGAGACTGCCATAAACAAAGAGTCTAAGAAATCTGAAAGACTGGAAAAAGAGAACCAGTACAAAAAGTATCAAGGTATTGTGAGAAATTATACCTCAGGTGACTGCATTGCAGCGTTCACCCAAAATTTTGAAACCTTAATGGACCATTATCAGGTTCCAGTTTCTGAATGGAACATTATTTATATGAGGAGTTTGTCAGGGGAACCTCTGAAAGTGATAGAGACTATCCCCAAAAACCTCAGAAAAGATTACCACTATCTAAAATTGAAAATTATGGCTCATTTTATGCTAGATGAGGCAGGATACAGAGAACAGTTCAGCAAACTGAGTCCAAAATCTACTCAGACGTTCTCTGACTATGTCTCTGTAGTCCGAGACGTATTTACAAAATGGAGTTCAGCAGCCAAAGTAAATAAGAACTATGATAAGTTAGATGATCTCATTATCAGGGATAAAATCATCACATCCCTTCCACCAGCATTTTCAAAATTTTTGCTAGAGAATGAATGTACGAGTGTAGAAGAGATGGAGAGACGTGGGTCGGCTTACTATTCAGCCAATAAACATTGTTTTGCTATTGAAGCTACTGATACAAACTTCGTAGCATCTGCAAACTATGACAAACCTCGATCAGAAACCTACAATAGGCAAAGAACTTATAAGCCTACCTCTGAGAAATACAATCATTGTAGATTTTGTAACACGTCACACCACCAAGGTGAAATGTGCGATAAGAACCCAGCATATTTTACATACTTACAGAACTACATAAATAGTCAGGATAAGGAACGTAAATCCTTTAAAAAGGTACGGAAATGCTTCCTCTGTAAAGCGTACGGCCACTGGCGTAAAGATTGTAAAGGAAGGCAAATGACCAAGAAAGCAAATGCCGCCTTATTTGACAGTTCATCATCAGATGAAGAACATTCAGAAAAACTCCATGTGAACTCAGCACAGGCGTTTGACATGTTTAATTCACATAAATGTACTGTTTGTAATACCTTTTATGAAGATGGCATTTTAACATGCGGCCACTCCATTCCTATTGCCAATGAAGAAGCTAATTTGGTAATAGATTCCAAAGGCAGAATAAACATCCATCATAGATATGTGAATGGCAAGCCTGCTACAGTACTTCGTGACACCGGAAGCTCTCTTATAGGGCTAAAGAGACAGTTCATAATGCCTACAGACTATACAGGCAGGCACGTAACATGCAGAACATTCTCTGGAAATATTGAAAAGTACCCATTAGCATGGGCATATATTCAAACACCTTTCCTCACTGGGAAAGTAAAATTCGCTGCATTAACTAACCCTGTGTGTGATATTATCATTGGTAATTTACCAGAGGTGAAAAATATGCCTCATGATATTACATCTGTTTGTATTGATGATAACACAACATCATCACCATCACATGTCATCATTGAAAGTATAGTATCACCAGATGAATGTATGGTAGCTAATGGAGCACTAACACTTCATGAATCCATTGACCAAAATGTTTCATCACCATCTGATATCATTGAATGTGTGAACGCAGTAACCAGATCTACCGCGAGAGTGCAAGATGAAATTAATCAAACTGAGGCTACAGAAATGCTTAGCTCAGTCATACTACCTCCCAAAACCATGAAGGAAAATTTTGTAGCAGCGCAAAAGGCTGATCCTTCATTATGTAAATATTTTAATCTGATCGGCCAAAAGCCAAAGGTAACCAAAAATGCAAGATGGCATTTTGCTCTGAAGAATGGCATCCTCACCAGATACTATATCAGAGGTGACAGCACCACAGAGCAAACTGTGTTGCCAATTGAATACCGTAAGCAAGCCTTACATCTTGCCCACGATATACCTCTTGCAGGGCATATGGCATACTCTAAGACCAGATCAAGATTATTAACACAGTTTTATTGGCCAAGATTCTGCAATGACATTAAGAAATATTGTTGTCAGAATCTCTATGTCTCCAACCGAGATGCAGGATCATCGTTACGCCCGCCAGGCGAATAGTCGCCAGCCGGGATGCAGTCACATCGTTACGGCCGCCAGGCGAGTACCAGTTACCTGCCCACAGGTTGCGGGCTGACGCGATCGTCAGCGGTCAGGCAAGGACAAAGCAGGACGCACGCAATCCTCGTGAAGCCAGTCCACAGGGCAAGCACTGTGTGAGGAAACCGGCAGACTGTTTGGGGACTCGGACAAGACAAGACGTGTGGGTTGAGAAAGGCTTCGTATCGTTTCTGTGCCCGAAAGTCGAGTGCTTGTATATCTTGTGAGATAGACTGTGATGCTGTGGGTTTTGTCTGTAAGTGTACTGATGTATTGTATATGTATTGTAATGATCATCACATGCCAAACTAGATTGTCTTGCATGTGAATTGTGAATAAATCCATTGAACTTAGTGTCATTGTGTGTCAAGTCCAATCATTTTGTACTTGTACTTGCCTCGCATATGTTAGGTACAACGAGCCAGGTTTAAGACCCTGACAGAGAGCACAACCCAGATGAGACTGGTGGGCGCACCGAGCGTTTGTTCTGTCAGATACACATCTTGCCCTATATTGACACCGCGCTACAAGTAATTGGACAGGTTTCGTTGTGGTACAAGTATTATATCTTTCTGACTGTGCGGTCACACTTCTTTATCGATACATTTCTGCCCAGTAATGCTGTGATCTTCTCACTATAGCTGTTTCCAATATTCTCTTCAGTTCTGTTTAAGTTCTTACACTCTGCACAGTTCATAACAGCTACTCTCTTGAACAAACTCAACGCGTTTTAAATGACACAACTCTAACGTATTTGTTTTTCACAATCTATTCGGCTAGTCACAAAATACACTTCGTTCTTACTAGCGCAATTACTCAACGTTACGAGTTAACAAAACTACTTAACAAACACAACTCTTAACAACATGCTAGTAGCGGTACAATTTGTGGCCGTGCTACTTGAACCAAAGAACCAGGTCCAGACTTGACCATGGGTCTCGCCCAACTGATTGCCTAGAGCACTGGCGTCACTAGGGGGGGGGTGCGGGGGGTGCGGGCCGCACCGGGTGACACCATCAAGGGGTGACACCAAAATAAAAAAATTGCAAATTTGACAAAGCAGACATAGCTCTGTCTAGTCGGGTTTCATAACCGTTCATTGTTAATTTTAGAAATTTTAATGTTAAATAACAAACATTTAACTTTGTCCGAGTTTGTCGAAGTTCTTTATTTATGTTTTACTTGAAGTATTGAAATTATATTGTTCAATTTGTTTTCTTTCTTATGTCCTTATTAACTTTTTGACTTATTTTACAAACATTACTATATGCGATTATATATGGTACAGGAACACTCGGAAGAAGACCATGGTGAAAGTCTAGAGGGGTGACACCAAGAGTTTACCGCACTGGGTGACACCAACCCCAGTGACGCCACTGGGCCTAGAGGAGACTCTGTCTCCTCGCTTACGAATCGCCTTGCCGTCTTCGTGCAAGGCGTGAATCAACCCCGCTCGATCTTCACGCTGAATTGCGTGAAGCTCTATATTCTATCAGTTCACTATTCCATTACCTAATATGGGATCATGGCATGTACCATTCATCCAGTTTGTCTAAAGCAACCTGTAGTTATCTAGATATCTTTGCCCTGTCCCTCCTCTGTCTATATGCAAGGATATTATCATTAAATGTCAGTATTATTTCAATAATGATTCTATCTGGGAAATGTGTATACGCAAGTGTCAGCTCTCTATATCGTAATATAACTATGCATGAAAATGGCAAATATATAGACCCTTTGTCCACGTATTGACATGGAAGTGTTTTAAAAGTCTACGAGAGTATCAGTCCATTCGTCTCCGCGTTGGAATCACCAAAGTTCTAGATCTGCTTGTTTATCTCTCCAATCTCGGCCATCAAGGAATAATCTCTTTTGAGGCGCATTCCCTTTCTGTCAAAATAACACTGTGCAGGGGGTAGTTTTGCGCGCTGAGACTCTCATGTACTGCTTAACCTGTGCAATGTTTTTTATCTGGTGATCATCGTTGGTAAATCACGGATATTCGGGCACGAGGTATCTTTTGTGAACTTGTATCTAAATATATATGCACTAGGTCTTTTAACTGGTATCTAAATATGCATGTGCTAAACCTTGTAACTTGTATCTAAATATCTAAATGTACATGCATTAGACCTTGTAACTGTGAACTAGGCCATGTGCCCTAGGCCATGCAACTGTGAAATGAAATGCCCTTCGGATTCTAGACCTTTGTGATAGTAGAGACAAAGTTCTGAACGTAAGTCCTGAACGGATACAATCAAGACGTTGGCCAAACAATTTACTGTTAGGAAATAAAATCAAATATTAAGTGGCTTTAACTGATTCACAACACAATTATGTTGTTATTGTGTCGTTTAGGATTTGCATTCTTTAGTGTGTGTGTGTTGTTGTTTTTTTCTGTTTGTGCGTGCGTGCTTGCGTGCGCGCGCGCGCGTGTGTATGTGTGTGTGTGTGTTTGTGTGTGTGTGTGACCTTAACTCTCTCCGCCACATTCAGCTTTACTTTATCTCTTTCTATTTAAGATGGCTATGTAATGGTAAGGACGTAATATTTGTCTGCCACACAAATATGTAATGATTGCCTACTTGATTGGAAGTCTACGTGAACTTTTCATCTATTGCTCATTCATGACCTAGCTATCTGTAAAATATTGTATAAATTACTCCAATGCACAGACATATCTTGAATACCGCAATAACAACCTACTCGATGCTACATAGTGCTCCGTTACTTTCATGGAACACTCTTTAAGGAAGCAAACATTGCATAAATGCATACTGAAGTCGGACACATAGACCTATGAAAAGGAACGAAGAGGGAGGAGGATAAATCAAAATAACATAAGATATAATTTCACGGGTGTTTATTGGCTGCCACACCGAATGCCGATTGATCTATAAAATATGTGCCCAGCACCATATGTCCAATGTGTCTTAAGGCATGTGAATGGGTCCTTAACTATTTTAAAATTGATTGACACTCAAAGAAGGCAAAGATACGGAGTAACTTGCAATGAGTATCGCTCAGATCCTGTGAATTCCTTTCTTCTATTCCAGTACATAAAACAACATTCGCCATGTAGATGCTAAGGTCCATGCTTAAATCGGCAACATCAACGACTATAAGAACAAGGCAATATACATTCACACATGCAAGTACTTCATTTTTTCACGCATATATAAGAAACGCGTATATGTGTGTTCCATGATTATACGACTTTTGTGACAACAATAGTGAATGCATGGTAAGAACAAACGGTGGGCACTCAGAAACCTTCACTATAGGATCCGGAGAACGACAAGGATGTGTCCTGCCCCCCCCCCCCCTCTTGTTCATAACCTTTATAGATAGCATTTATAAAGAAACCACCCAAACAGAGACCGTGACAACACTGCATGACGAATTAACACAGAAGAAGAACTAGCGGCAAATTACACCATTAAAGAATTCCTATTTGCGGACGATCAAGTAGTAATAGCACAATCAGAAGCAGAATTACATGTTCACATAATTAGTCTTCACGAAGTGTGTAAGGAACATGACTTGAAAATTAACATAAGTAAAATAGGTAATGACTATAAACAAATTAAAAGAAACCAACAAAAACAAAGATCTATCTAAAAGTACACCCCCTGGCACAAGTAAAGAGCTTCAAATATTTAGGAAGTATAATATCATCAAATGGCAAATCATAAGAGGAGATCGAAAATAGATACAATAAGGCAAACCAACTCATTAGACAAATGGCACCAATACTAAAGAACAAACACGTTTCAATAGATACTACGAAATTACTCTACAACACGATCTTCCTACCATCTCTATGTTACCAATGCCAAACTTCGACTATGACAACAACAACAACAAAAAACACAAACAGAAAAGAAAAACTACAACAACAGAAATGAGATTCCTGAGAAGAATACACAATGTATCAAGAAGAGAGAAAATCAGAAATGAGGAAATCAGGACTAAAGTAGCGGTTGCTGTATTGCTAGATTTATTCAGAAAACAGCAAGTTAAATGGTTTGGCCATATAAGTAGATTACCAACTAACAGTATACCACAATAAGCAATGATAGACAGACCAACTTGAAGCAGAAGAAACAGTCGGTCACGTAAACGTTGAACAGAGGGAATAGCAGAGTCCATGGGAAACTCTATACATGAAGTCCATACACGCGCACTCTCCCGCTGTTTATACTTCCCCTCGACACCGCAAGGTGCAAGAGGAACAAGATGAGATGCAATGTGTCTACGTATGTGTATGCCTACCGATTTCTTTAACTATGTAGTAGTTACTGGGTCGGTAATTTTCTAACTGTTTAGTTTTCTTCTCCCGTGTCGATCCAATCTAAAATGATTGCCTGGAAATTTCTAGGGAAGTAAAAGTGACTATCGTGACAGTGAAACATCTTTGGGTGTGACTGAAATAACGTGAAACATAAATTCACAGATATTAATTTGTTCACCCACTGAAAGAATTTAGCACCATATGCCCAAATGCGCCTAAAGGTGTCTAAGATAGTCATGAATGTACTAACTACATATTTCTCATCTTATCCTTCTCATATTATCCCTATGCAATCTGAAATATAAGACTAGCTTCTATGACAACATTCCTCATGTTTCATTTCAGTTTCCAGTAATTTGCACCATCCAATAATATACGTTCATCATTTCATCATCATCATCATCATCATCATCATCATCATCATCATCATCATCATCATCATCATCATCATCATCATCTTCCACTTCTGCCGTCAAGCGTCGTGAGGAGGAATAATTTGCGCTCCAGCGCCCGATGGGCGGCACTGCATAGTGGCATTCCGTGTGATTGTACAATGTCTTTGATGTCATCAATCCATTTTCTTCTTCGACGTGCTCTTGGTCTTGTCGCAGATGATCTTTGATGTTATGCCAGTGATGGTAGTTGCTGGTGTTGCATTCTAACGACATGGCCAAACCATTTGGTCTTCTGCCTTTCAATAAATGTGGCACAAGGTGTTGATCCCACTGTCTGTCTGATAACATCATTTCTTACTCGGTCTCGCATTGTTAAGTTGGCAGCTCTCCCCAGGCATCTCATCTCGCAGGTGTTGATTTTGCGAAAGTGTGATTTGGATAAAGTCCAATTTTGAGATTGGTAACATAGGATTGGTGTCAAAATGCTGTTTATTATCTGTAATTTTGCGGACATGGGTATATTTTGATGTTTCAGTAAGGGTGTCAGTTGATATTTAAGTGCACTAGCATTTTGACATCTGATTTCGATTTCTGTGTCCAATCTGCCATCTTCTGTGATCATACTTCCAAGATATATATATTATACGTTAAACGGCTATTATAAGAATCGACCTTGGCTCAGAAAGGTTGTTCTTGAGATCTGAAGAAGCTCTTGAAAAGTCATTATTGTGTGGCCAAATGGGCCCGGAGATCCTTATAATGAGGGGAGTAATATAACAACTGAACAAAGGCAAGATAATTAAGACACAGATGAAATGATCAACCATTTGTCGCCCTTATTTGCCTTGAGGATTTACTTCTATAGGCTCAAGAATATGGGCCGCAGTTTAGTTATCTTCTTTCTTTCTATTACTGCTTTCCTTCGATTAATGTTTTTTTTTTCCCCAACTCTTATGTGTCGAAATGACTTCGTTAATGGCATCTTAATGTTGGCCTGTAATATTTCCATTTTGATGTTTGGTTTTTGATGTTTCCGCTCGCTCACTTTTGAATTAAAACGTAGCCCATACATGCTACTTATAGTGGTATCGGTCTTAATTTTGCATGTGGATTAGCTTTCCCTATTAGAGTATCCCTCGCCATCTGGCGAACCCACTCCGACTTCAGAGGTACCTGTAATTGACGTCCATAAGTCTAGGACGAGAAGTCAACATTTTAATCCAACTGACCCGTGTAGGGGTTGAACCCCCTACCGCAGCATCAGCACACCTGATATTTAAGAACTAGCGCTCTTATCTATTTGGCCATACTGATTTCGTTGTGATAATTCGATAAGTCTTATGACTTGTTGGCTCATAATAAGCAGACAACATGTCAACAAGGGACATTCAGAAGGTATACATATATAAATGATATAACCATAATTCAAATGGAACAATGTTTAGACATACCCACGACATTTGCGCCATCATTAACACCATTCAAGGGATAGAAACATTATAGCACGCCTTCAGTGACACCATTCAAGGGACAGAAATATTATAGCACGCCTTCATTAACACCATTCAGAGAACAGAAAAATTATAACACGCCTTCATCAACACCATTCAGGGGACAAAAATATTATAGCACGCCTTCATTAACACCATTCAGGTGACAGAAATATTATAGCACGCCTTCAGTGACACAATTCAAAGGAGAGAAACATTATATCACGCCTTCATTATCACCATTCAGAGGACACAAACATTGTAGCACGCCTTCGGTGACACAATTCAAGGGACATAAACATTATATCACGCTTTCATAAACACCATTCAGCGGACAGAAACATTATAGCACGCCTCCATTAACACAATATAGGGAACAGAAACATTATATCACGCCTTCAGTGACACAATTCAAGGGAGAGAAACATTATATCACGCCTTCATTAACACCATTCAGGAGACACAAACATTATAGCACGCCTTTAGTGACACAATTCAAGGGACAGAAACATTATATCACGCGATCAGTAACACCATTCAAGGTGCACAAACATCAGAGCAAGTCTTTACTAACACCTTTAAAATTGCAGATACATCTGAGAGTGCCTTTAATATCATGATACATAATGCAGAACCAATATAGTACCTCTTTCTTATTATAGTCCATGCTGTGTTGCGTTCAGAATCATGTCAGTCTACAGAGTTATGTCTCGTGTATTGCCAATAAATTGTAATACTGATGTTTCTGCATACCATGAAGTCAAACTGGTCAGCATCTTCTTTCTTGATAACCCCCTGTTTCTCCTTCCCTCCAACTTTACTGTTTCACGACGTACTACGTCTTGCCCGCTTATCATGAAATGCCCAAAGATTGTGGACTGTCTTCTCCTGATGCCAATAACCAGTTCTCTTTGTGATGTAGCTTCCTTCAGGATATCTTCATTACTCTTTCAATCCGTCCACGGTGTTTGTATAATTCTTGTGTAAAATTATATATCTGTAGGTTTCACGTAATTCCTCACTTGTCTGCTAAATGTATATGATTCGGTACATCAGGATTAGTTTGATATAGCACTTAAGAACTTTTTTGCAGCATCTTTAATAACTTCAGAAACACTAAGGTATGCATTTAGTAACATCTTTAATTATGCTGAAAAGATAGATCAAACATCACCCGCAATAAAATATAATACTGGCGTTTGCGTAGAGAAAATAGGGGTGTTGCCCATATAAATAACATAATTGTTTATATGGTTTTCAGGTTTGATTGATTGATTGATTGATTTAGGAATCGACATCACAGCATTCGGGGCATTCCCATAAGTGCTCCGTCCCCATCCTCAGCAGCCAGCGAAGAGTTCCAACACTAATAGTACCAGTAGCAATCTGATTATAAGTCCGTCTCGCCTTTCCTCTGAGCGTTGGCGTCGGCTAGATCCCTTCGTCACTCCTCGTTGTCTCATTCTTGCCAGACCATGGTAATCCATTTGCTCCTCCGAGGTGTGCACGTGCTCCCACAAGGCCGCAACCACGTCTGCCTTGTCATGTATCAATACTCCACCAAGTGCTGCAGAGCCAGTCGATCTGTCCGCCTGTTCATTTCCCAGCACACCGGCATGCCCCGGAGAAAAGATCCAGGCGTTGCTTGTCACCCGTGACCTCCGAAGCGAAGCAAGCCACTCCGCACGAAGTCTGCCCGTCCTCACCCTCGTCAGCATGCTTTCTGAGTCAGTTACAATCACAATGTGTGTGTGTAAGTGTCGTATTCTCCATCCAGCGGAGAGCCGCAGTGATTGCCTCCACTTCCATTCTTAAGCTAGATGTTGTGGTATCTGCCAGGCTCTCCTGCCCCAAACATCGACCATTAGCTTTGGCTATGAACCCCCAGCCACTTCTCTCACCTCTTGACACCGAACCATCTGTGTAGATAATCACATCACCAGAGTGAGCATTGTCCTGAATTAGTTGCTGGATTTCCACTTCCGTGGCCCCTGCTGGCCACTCCCTGCACTCCCGGCTTAATGTGATCATAACTCTGCACAAGTCTGACTGCTCCGCTGGCACTCTGACCCACTCCTCTCCACGCCTAATGTTCTCCAAGGGGCACACCTGTTTGATCGTATCTTCCGCCTGAGCCATCCATGATTTCCCTCTTATCAGTCGCTGACCCTTAACTGCGTCCAGCGCCTCATGCAGTGGGTGGTCTGTGTCTGCAGCTACTCTGAGGTATGCCTTCGCCTGCATCACCTTGAGCCTACCAGCAACAGTCGGCAGGCCAAGGATGTAACGCATACACACTAGTGGGGTGTCTCTAGTGCATCCCAGAATGACCCGCATAGCTTCGTTCTGTATGCGCTCTAACTTCACCAGCTGACTCTCTGAGACAGTGAGCAGACCTAATCCATAATCAATTACTGGGAGGATCAAGCGCTGGTATAGTGTGAAAAGCATTCTCTGCTCTGTGTCCATTGCAGCCATAGTTTTGAGTTAGGTGTGTAGACTTTATTAATCAACATCATCATCCAGTGGATTATCCTGTATAGAGCTGTCCCCATAGCAGGCTTGCGTAATTTCTCCCTAGCATAAAGTAGGCAATCAGTCTAATGCCGGTAGCTATATTAAATTCTGAAATAAATAAACGACTATGAGGGTTTTGAATCTAATGCGAGTCCTAATTAGGTGGCCATCGTGTAAACTTGCATCCATGCATAGGGGTATAGAAAGCGTATACAGAGCAGGTTCAACATAAAAGAGTAAGTTGGAGCCATATAAGCAGATGAACAGATAGTGGGAACGATATTCTGAGATAGAGCAACATCGCTGGGGAATTACGAGGATGAGACACTGATTGCGCACAAGCACAATCATATATATATATACGCGTGTGTGTGTGTGTGTGCGTGTGTGTGTGTGTGTGCGCGCGCGCACTGCTTTAAGTTGGAATTTACTTGTATCATTGTCGGCGTCATTCAGAGCGTCACTTTTATCACGGCCCGCCACAAGGATTCTCGATCCGATCCTTTGACAATTCCCACACCTTATGAATTTTCATGCCCAAAATGTTTTCATGTGTTGTGTTCATCTTTGTGCATAATTTTTCCTGAAAGATCACGGATGTTTGCAAATCGCTATGGCGTTTAATGTGGCACAAACGTCTCAGTCTACCAGACATAATACCTGTTTATGAGCCAATTTTCTTCGATGTTGAGATCTTGTAGAATGTCAATATCTTATTTTTTAAAGTCCAGAGCATTATAAAATTTCTTCTCTAACATTTAAGTTTAAAGCCCCGAGTTACATATTTAATGATTGCGAAATGATCCATGAGTCACGACGGAGATTAGGTGACATAATGCTTTTTTATGAGTTAGCATTCTAGAATGTTAATCTTTTCCTCTTAAGTTTGGTCTACGTATTCTAAAAAGTATTTTCTTTTTCTTTACATTAAAAAGCCGTTATTTTGTAGTTTATTGATTGCAAACTGGTTCCTGGCTCGCATCCACGTGTTGCCACAGGAAAGTTCATGTTCTCAAAATTTGCAGTGTAATTTGCTTGCTAAGTGTTGGGTCGTGGGCTCTTAATACTTTTTACCCTCTTCATTGCTATAGTCTATCTACGTCCAACTTCTTTTGACCAATTCTAATTGTTGTTGATTACGAAGGCCGGATATTCAAAGACTGTGACATTTGCAATTCTTCAATGTTAATTGTGATATTTATGATTCATACCATGAAGTTTTGTCCGAGGGCATTATTTTTCTAAGTTCATAAATATACTTTGATCATAACTGCGTCTTTTCTCAACCAGGATTAACTTTTCTAATCCCTTAGCACTATTTCAGGAGAGGACCGTGACATCTGCATATCTAAGGTTTGGAATTGGATTACCACTAATTATGAATGTATGACAATTATTTATTTGCCTCATTAGTTGTGCCGATTCTCATGACATTTTGTGCACAGATATTGAGCAGGTATGCAGAGAGGATGCAACCTGTCCTACCTCTTCCCCCCCCCCTTTTTTTTTGTTTTGCACCTCAGACTAGTATGATGTTTCACGGGATACTCTGACGGCTGTTTGTTATTTATCATGTATTGATTTAAGAGTACGATAATAGAGGTCAGCGTGGCCAAATAGACAAGAGCCACGTTCTTGAACATCCCATTGTTATGTCAATTGGACTAAAATGTTGACTTCTCAGTCTTGACTTTGGCACGTAAATTACAAGTACCTCAGAAGTTTGAATGAGTTCACCTGATGGGACACTGGTAATGGACGAGCTCATCCACATGCCAAAATCAGTCCAGTGCACAAGAAGCAGTAGTACGTGTAAGGGCTACGCTTGAGTTCAAAGCTAGCCACCACTCAAAAAAGCGAATAAAATATTCCGGAAACCCTTTATGCTTCATGATGTTCCACAATTTCTGATACTGAATACAGACGAAAGATTAAAGCAGTTTTCGAAATAAGTATGAAAATATATATTGCACACGTGTACTCTCTGCATTTCTCAAGGGTGATTTTCATTTTGAATATGGTCTTTGGTTCCTCTACCCTGTCTAATATCTGCCTTCGTCTCTTGTAAATAATATCCTAACTTTCTTCTAATCATCGTCATGATGATTCCCAGGGGGGTTTTAAGTACGATATCTAATGCGAACGCACAATAGTTGGTACAGTTTTAAATGTATTTTTTTTTCTCTGGGTGAGTGGTGTGAATGGTTCCATTCCACGGTGCGGGTCAAACAGAGCTGTTCCAAATCTTCACACAAAGTGCATGAAAGATAGGGACACTGCCTTCTTCTCCTGCCTGGTGGAATTATTGAATGTAGTAAATACGTTTTTTTTTATCAATGCATCCATGGCAAGTTAGAAACAATTTTATTATTACATTTCTATTTATGTTAATCATCATCATGATTTAATTCAGCTTTGAGATTATATTATTTGTAAGTTTCCGGCAAGCATATGTTGACATACAATACAGTTAATACGTCAATATATCTACCAAATGTCAACAATATATAAAGCACCACGAACAATGTAACACAAGTAAACATGTAGAACAAATTAGATACCAGTGTGCGATGTTGTCATTGTTATATTATTGTGTTCACGTGTACAGCAGGCAACCGATAACATGCAACCTTCCAATTCACAAGATTATGTTACTGCCTGACTGGATTCAAGGAACATATTAATGATACTGTGTGTAGGGAGAGGTGGAACATTATACAATTCAAGTAATGAAATGGAAAAGGGGTGTTCTCAGGGCCAATATCTCGGTTTTCGAGTTAATTACTAACAAATCTCACCCCGGGGGTCTGATGCCGAGTTTCGGTTGTTGAGTGTTATGCGGAGTCTGGCATACACTATTATTCCAATTTCCTTAATTACTATTTTCCGACTGTTTACGTAATAAATACACTGAGATTACAAAATGAAAATATAATTTGCTATATCGGTACAGTATTTAAGAGACATATTGTTGATAAATTATGATTGACAGGCATATTGTTAAATATTGTTAATACATGATAATTTAAAAACATACTGTTACATATTGTTGATATATTATAATTTATTGGTATATTGTTAAATACTGTTGCTACATTACAATTTACATAAATATTAGTAATTATTGTTGATACATTATAATTTACATATATATTGTTAAATATTGTGGATACACTATAATTTATAGGTAACTGTTAAACTCCGGTCTCTCTGATCTAGGGGTTACACGACTTTCTCCGTAATCCTGTATACTCTCGTAACGTGACGTGACGTACGCGAGAATTGGTAGCGGTTCTCATCGCGTCGGTAACTTACGGGGTATGTGAGCCGGTGGCAAAGAAAGCAATGGCAAACTACTGAGCGAAATATTGACAAAAAAAATCAACAATCAGTTTGAAAGATGCTGATGTTGACAGCGATGTTCTGTAAAGGATATGCGGGAAAAAAAACCTATTAAATATTGTTGATACGTTATAATTTATAGATATATTGTTAAATATTGTTGTGAAACTTACATGAGAACATGAAGACATAATATTGATATCTTTCATTTTTAGCAATCTTCGCCGAAGCTAGTAAGATATGACAACATAGGCGTCAACTTTAATTCCTGTGGTAAGGAATTTGATTCGTAGAATACATGGTGTTTAGGAACTGGATTCGTAGAATACAGGATGTTTAGGAACTGGATTCGTAGAATACAGGATGTTTAGGAACTGGATTCGTACAATACAGGATGTTTAGGAACTGGATTCGTAGAATAGTGGTGTTTAGGAACTGGATTCGTACAATACAGGATGTTTAGGAACTGGATTCGTAAAATACATGGTGTTTAGGAACTGGATTCGTAGAACACAGGGAACTGGATTCGTATAATACGGGGAGGCCGAATGATAAGTGGTTTGACTGTTTAAGTTGTGATGATACTCAGATCTAGGTTCAGTTATGCCGTCTTTCCGCAGCCCACGTAGTTGCTGTCTTCGCATCTTGCTGATGATTGCTTTCAATGCAGATGAAAGGATGTGTAAACTGCACTTTTGTTTATACTGTAGCATGCTTGCAACATTGAAGAAAGCAGAACGCACAACTTTGGCAGCTCACGTACGCTAACATTACAGAAAACGATAATGTTTTGTTTTACAGATTCAGTGCCCATCAAAAAGTAGGTTTGAACCTAACAAAAATAGATTGCGGAAAATGAGAAGTAGGGGGTATGTCACAGTTATGACTTAAACGTTGTTAATATGGTAGAAAATATGTAGTATTTTATATCAAATTAAAGATGGTTGTTTTGGTAAAATTACTATATATAAGCCCAAGGAGATACGGGAAGTTATTTAAGACGATTAATCATCCTATGGCATTAATCAGTTAAGACTATTCTTTACGCAGGTGCACAATACGAGTACTTTACCTATGTTCAAATGCCTGAATATTTGTCCTTCATGTTAATATAGCTAACTCTTGTCTTAGGTTTCTTTTGTCTCCACGTGGGACATTGGTTATTCAGCTAGGTCAGATGTCATCAAACCTTTTTCACGGCAGGCCGGATAACTGACAACATGACGAGCGCGGGAAGCATACTCATTCTGTACAATACTTGCGCCTGTCTCAGTGGAGAAGGTCTTACGGACGCGGTTCGTATTCCCGTATACCCGCGTTCGAAACACAGCTGCGCGCGATTTGGCAGGGCTGGTTTTATACGCTATGATATGGGTGCCGGTCGTTCAGAAAGCAATAGCTAACTAGTGAACGTAAACTTGCCAAGACATCAACAACACTAAAAAATTGCTTGTGTTGACCACAAACATCCTGTAAAGGAAATGCAACTACCTTTAACAATACTCGCAAGCCAGAATGAAAGATCTGGGGGAAAAGACGAAAAGTAAGTTAATCATGGGTAAGTGACGTGCAATGCACAAACAACAAAGACAACCAACATATTTGTTTACTTTAAAAAGTTATCAAAGAAGGCGACGTTAGCAAAAGCATAGTTACATCAGACCTAGTGTGCACATATCCGAATCTCACAAACTAAGCAGCAAAAAAGGTTAATGAGATTTGTGAAGCTGAAATTTGGCTTTCAAGATGTCATCAATGTTTGGTTTGGAATAGCTGCATCCAATCAAGAGACTTGCTTTCAAATATTCATCAGTCAATCTCGTTCTATGTGTTGAAGTCACAGACTTCATTTTTGAAAATGTTTTCTCACAGAAATAAGTTGCTCCAAACACTGATGCCATACCAGCGACTAATTTCTTCAGTTTCGGAAACTCAACATCAGGCAAGCAGCGGTAAAATTCAACAAATTGAACCTGCCGAATGGCAATAAGGAAATCAAAGACACCTCAAGTAGATATATCGGCATTGAAACAACCAGAAATAAGACAACTATACCTAGTTGAAGTTAAAAATAGATATGATGGGCTAATCATTGAAAGTATGGAACAATATCGACTTGAAAATCCCGAGGATAAAATTAATACAAAATGGGAAAGTATAAAAACCAGCATTCAGACTGCAAATACCACCTTGCCAGTGAAAATTAATAACAAAAAGCAATTATGGATAACCGATGAAATATTGAGTAAAATGTCTCAAAGAAAGAAAGCAAAGAACACTCCAGAGTATATAGTAATAGATAGAGAAATACGTCACATGTGCAGAGTTGCCAAAGAAGAGTGGCAGCAGAAACTGCAAAGAAATGGAGGATCTGGAAATAAAACACAACTCCAAAGAATTACATGAACATATAAAAAGATTTACAAAGAAGAAAAATAATATAACGGGAAACGGTTGTATCAAAGGATAAAATAGAGAAATTATAACACTGACATAATAAAAAGATGGACAGAGTACACAGAAGATTTATTCTGGGACAGCAGGGTCAATAGACCAACATTATATAATACTGAAGATGTACCAAAAATACTAACGGCTGAAGTAGAAAAGGCTATTAAAATAATGAAAGAAGGAAAGGCTGCAGGCCCTGACAAGATAACAACAGAAATGATAGAATCCTTATCCAGATTTGGCATTGAAACTATCACAGAATTATATAATGATATGTATGAGACTGGTTACATCCCCAAGGACTTGAAAACATCCATTTTCATCACACTACCGAAGAAGCCAAGAGCTGTTTAATGTGGGGATTACAGAACTATTAGCTTAATGAGCCACATAACTAAGATACTACTTAAGGTCATACAAGAAAGAATTCAACATAAAATAGATGAGGAAGTAGCTGAAGAACAATTTGGGTTCCGCAAAAACAGCGGCACCAGAGAAGCAATTTTCTGTTTGAGGATGTTAATTGAAAAATATATAGAAGTTCAAAAAAAAAGTATATATGTTTGTTTTATAGACTACAAAAAAGCTTTTAACAGAGTACAACATGAACGACTAATTACGTGCCTTCAAGATATAGGAGTAGACGGAAAGGACATCAGACTTATTAGTAACTTGTACTGGGAACAAGTGGCGTCTATTAGATGCGGTAATAACTATTCGTCGCCTGTATAGATAAAAAGAGGAGCACGGCAGGGATGTGTACTGTCTCCAAGCCTTTTCAGCCTGTACACAGAAAGAATTTTTTAACAAGTTGAAATGCCTGGACTCAGCATCAATGGAAGAATCATAAACAATCCTAGATACGCTGACGATACCGTACTACTAGCAGAAAGTGAGCAAGAGTTACAAGACCTAGTGGAAGAAGTAAGCAGGCACAGTGCAGAATGTGGCTTGGATATTAACATCCAAAAAACAAAAACTATGATAATTAGCAGTGAAAAGGAAAGGTCATCAATGAATATCATAGTAAACGGGCAGATACTAGAAAGGATAACAAAGTTTCTCTTATCTTGGACATAAAATAACAGATGATGGCAGAAGTGAAATGGAAATCAAAAAGAGAATGGGAATGGCCAAAAATGCATTCAACGGCTTTAAATCAGTACTAACATCTAAAGAGATTAATAACGCATTAAAAATGAGAATTGTCAAATGCTACGTATATTCAACGCTACTGTATGGCTCGGAAGCTGGAAATTGAACAAGCAACTAGAAAGTCGCATAAAAGCCTTGGAGATGTAGATATACAGACGAATATGTCGTATTTCATGGAAACAAAAACAATCAAATGCAGAGGTCCTTGAAAAACTGGCAATGAAGAGAGAGAGTTGACGAAAGAAATAAAGAGGAGACAAGTGAAATATTTTGGTCATGTTTAAAGACATGATACTCTTATAAAAACCATACTGGAAAGCAAGATTGAGGGCAAGCAATCAAGAGGTAGACAGCGATACAAGTGGGAGGATAAGATCAAGAAATGGACGAACATCAGCCTGACAGAATGCACAGTCAAGGCAAGAGGCGGACAGTGTTGGAGATCCATTGCAGCCAACCTTCATTGCGGAGACGGCACCTGATTGATTGATTGATTGATTGATAGGTCCAAACAAATCGACTTTCTCAGGACACAAGTCATTTTTTGCTTCCACCATACACTCTTTGATGAAGTTGCCATCAGTAAACGGTTTTCCACGTTCTGCCATCTTATGCACTAGTTTGTAACTTGTACGAGTGACATATTCACTTTCAGCAAACTTTCTCGTGAAGAGATTTTTTTGTGTGTTTCTAAACCACGTTTCCATCCATCCATCATGTGCCATGCCGGTAAGCGTGGGCGGTCATGTTCTGCCATCTCACCCGATCACCAGAGTCGTGGATCAGCTCCGTGTTTCTGTCTCGACTATGCCACAAGGCCAAGCCATCCAGGTACTTGCTTCTAGGTCTTCCCCTTGGTCTGTTCCCCTCGATCTTACCAGTTGTCACCAAATTCTCCAATCCATTTCTTCTCATAACATGTCCAAAAAATTTTGACTGTCTACGTCTAATTTCTCCAATCAATTTACGATCTTCATTTGTTTCTTGAAGGACTTGTTCATTGGTCTTTCTGGCTGTCCATGGTATTCTTTGCATTTTCCTCAGAAACCACATCTCTACAGCCATCAGATGTTTTTCAGCCTGACTGCTCATTGTCCACGCTTCACATCCATACAAAAGTACAGGCTCAATGTAGCATCTCAACACTCTCTTTCTCGTTTCAATTGACATCTTTTTATTGGTCAATATGTTTTTCATCTTGCTAAAGGCTACTTTTGCCATGGCTATTCTTGTTCTAATCTCTTCAAGGCATCTCCCATCAGATGTTATTACTGTTCCGAGATAATTGTACCTGCTCACTTGTTGAAGAATATTCCCATTTACTTGTATATTACATTGTGGTATTTCGTCCTTCCTAGTGACGACCATAATCTGTGTCTTTTTACAATTTAATTCTAACCCTAGTTGTTCACTGTGTGTCACAATCGCATCTACTAAATTTTGCAGGTCCTGTTCATTGTCTGCAATCAAGACTGTATCATCTGCATATCTAATGTGCATATCTACCACGTTTCATGGACTCATATTTCTCAGAGCGTAACTTTCCAGAAAACTTTGAATATGTTGATAGATGTTTTGTTTCTTAGTGACGCCGAAGATTGTACTCTTTCAAAACGGCAACACTTTCGCTGCATATTACGCAACTGGTTTTTTGGTCCTTTGTTTCCACAAAGAAGTACTTTACTCCCTATTCTTCATTGAAAACGTGACACTTGGCGTCCACTTTTCTTTTCTTATTAGCCATAATGAGGGGTAAAGTACTCGGGATCTGAAAATGAAAAAAAAACAAGATATTGAATTAGAAACACAATTAAAAACTATTGAAACACAAGAAACGCAGAGGGCTAGGGGTCACTGGTGAAGCTACGGCCACCAAAGCTACATATAAACTTTATACGTACCTTTGGTAATAGAATATATCTCATAATAAGGTTTGCAAAATATATAAAAAGGGCCGTCTTAAATAAACAGCCAGGAGCAGAGTTTTCCAACCGGGGTTCCGCCGAAACAGACCGAAATCGCCTAAATGCAACATTTCTGCCCGTCTGGTTTATTACATAAAGTATGACTGACACTTGGATCATCGCACAGAGTTCCTTGAGCAACGTAAACATTTGCGTAAGGATTTGCTCCAGCAGAAAGGTTGAAAAAACACTGGCCTAGAGACCAGCTCGATTAACACCTTGACTGAGGAATTCTTTTGAGCTGGGGATACTATTTTCGTAATAACACAAGGCTTCTATGGCATTTTTATGCTATGTTTGTTAATTTATTGCCTCTATTCACACTTGTAGTTCACTTACCTTTCACTGTCAAACAAAGAAATCATTGTTACATGCCTATAAAATGAATGACTGGCAAAAAGAAGTAAATATTTCTGGAGCATTGAACCTGTGTTAACAGCCGGGCGCATCTGGGACGCGTGTAAGACGCGTGTTTGTGTGTGTTGCCATGGAAACCATGGTAACGTCAGAGCGTAGGCGGCGCTACCACGAGCCGGGGAAAGACTTGGGATGGCGTGAAATAAGCAAACATTACAATAAACAAGAAAATCTAGATACAATAATTTATAATTGAAAATAGTAAATTTGTAAGACACATAGCAGCCAGGAGGTATCCACACGTGTGAAGATCTCCTATTATTCTAAACATAATGTTTACAGTTAAATTGTATCAAAACGTCTCGTGTTCCATACGTTATATCAAGCAAGTTCGAGTACCGTCGACGGGCCGGATGAAATGACTTCGCTTGCAGGATCCGGCCCGCGGGTGATAAGTTACTACTGACTTATCTGCTGCACGACTCGGCAAGGAATATTTCAAACTACCTCCCTTGTCGACCCCTATTACGTGACGCCTTACCCAGTTTGCGTTATCACCACTTTGTTGTTTTCCTGTACTCTGTAGTTGTTCCCAATGTGAGAAAATTGCTGTTATGAACTGTCTGGTTTGACTACAAGTTTTCAATGCGAAACACTTATATATATATGCGTTTATCCACTGTGCATCTTTCGTGCGTGTGGTGAATAATATCGTAATATTTATTTTCATTTTCAAACTAAAGCGGGGATAAAAAGTTGGATGGTTTGTGATGTCGCAACAGAAGAAATTTAAGTTTTAAGTTTCAATTCGTTACCTCGTGATACTATTAATTATTTCTACAATCTCCTCGTTCAGATCACACCAGAAGACTCGCAGCTTTCTGCCCCAACTTCTCAGCACCGGTGAGGACGCCAATGGGTGTACACCATAATTCAGATATGGTATACTTGTAAAACATGGATTATTTTCTGGGTAGATTGTCAAAGTAATTAACTTTGCCAAGACAATTCTCTGTTCAACCTACTCTGTACGAATTCAAACTGTTAATGAATGTTAACATGGTAAGAACCTCATATTATTTGATTGTCTCCCAGAAGACTGATTTACTCCCAGATATCAGCAAGAGAACACTAATTTCGGATTTCTCTGTTGCTCATTTGAAACTAAAGCTGGCATTTGTGGTGGCGCCATATCCCTAATCTATCTAGCCCTTTGGATTCAATGGTTGTTCTGGCGTGTGTTTGTGACCTTTCAGAACACGACAATGACATTAACTCTTGGTGCCAAAGCATTAACCTATTATGTTAAGAGAGTAGTTATTATTTTATTGCTATAAAAGTTGGTTTTTATTTATGTAACCCACTATATTCCCGAAGTCAGTGTGTGATGGACAGAGACGCTCAGTTTCATAATTCCCCGTCATACCGAGCTCAGGTTCGAAATAGAAGCTGAAGATTTGGAAGCAGACAGCGTTGCCTGGAAATTATGAACAACCAATAAATGCTAGGGCTGAATTCACCATTCTGTAAAGGTCCCGTATCAATATACCATCAATAATGTGTAATATTATTGTCGCACATAGTTATTTTTGTAATATTCCCATTGACCCAGGCATTTAAAACTTTAAAATAACATCTAATTAGGGACAATAATCGTTGGAAACTTCTGTTACTACAACAAATATTGCACATACATATGTATTTACATTTTGTTTATACTATATTTTATGACGAAGTAAATATTCTTCTTCTTCTGCTACCAGTTGTCTGCTATTCGAGTATAGGCCCTTAAATAAACCCCGGCCAGTCCGTCTTATACTTTCCTGTCCCTTTCAGTTCCATCCATGTCCACCCCTATTATTGACCTTGTCTCTAATCCTTTTCTCCGTGTCTTGTAGGCTTCCATCTATTTCGCTGGCCCTATGAGGTATAGACAAGTGACAAGTCTAGATATACTATCATTAATATCAGGTTTTCTCAGCTTGTGTACTACCCAGCGCCAGCGACTTACTGTCATCTCTTGATTATTGGTATTTGGTTTTCTCCATGAGCTCCTCATGGTGATTATTTCATATCATGTTAGTCTTTCTACGTTGCGCAGTCACCAGCTACTGAATGTTTATAGTTTATTAGCAGTTGTGCTAGTCGTCCTCCGTGTTTCTGATCCATACAGTAGTAATAATTTAACATTAAGTTACTTGCTTATTCATTACAGGACGTCGCAATCAACCCCAGCATTATTTGCTATTTTTTATTTTTTGGCAAGTTTACCTCCAGTAGTTTCTCATTGCTTTCTAAACGACCGACACGCATACCATTGTCTGAAAGCCAGCGCAAGGCGGCCTGCATCCAAAATCCCGCAGCTTTATTTCAGCGCGGTATGCGGGATTAACGAATTGTGACCGTAGCCATTTCGCCACATTTAATGTAGAGGTAAAACTTCTTAGTTTGGTGCTAAGCTTAATGTCCACTAGCTTACACACAGCTATAGGTGATATAAGAGCTCCTATTGCCTGTTGCATTCCTTTTGTAATGTCTCTATATGTTTCCCCGTGTTTACACTGCTACCTAATTAAGTGTATGATTTCAGTCCATGAAGTTAGGTTTCGTCAAGAGAGTGCGTTATCATTTGCTATGTCTATTCTCATTATATAGGTCTTTTCCAGTATGACTATTAGATCTAATTACAATGTCCTCAAACCAAGTGTACTTCTAGTGGTAGCTATTGTTTCGAAGCATGTTTTTACATACGGCTGCGAATCCTCGACAATTAATCGACGTGCGAAAAAAGACATGGAAGCCTTGGAGATGTGGTTTTATAGAAGACTGCTGAAAATTAACTGGAGAAACAAAATGAGCAATCAGGACGTGGCAAGGCAAGCTAAGCCGCAAAGACAACTTATCACAAACATCAGAATGGGCAGTCGCTGGTTATTTTTTTTTCTCCGCCATGTTATGAGAAGACAAACAAACTGTAACATGTTGTGACAACCGGAAAGATTTGTGGAAAGGGAGATAGAGTTAGACAGCGTGTGAAGAATCTTGACAGTCTTGTGTAATGGCACGGAGGAGATTCAACACACGAATTGACCTGTGACGTAATTTGTGGAGAGGCATGATTGCCCCGCCGTCCGGCAAGGCACTGGATGATGATGGTGAGTTATTGTTGACTTCATTATTTAGTCTATAGTCAGAATAATAAAGGAGATCAAGGCATCCCTTTTTTTTAAATGCAAGTGTTGCATGTGAAAGATGTGCCTAAGGAGGCGCAATGGACACACACGCGCGCGCGCGCGCACACACACACACACACACACGCTCACACACTCATACAGAGACACGCACGCACAAAGTGCCATCACGCCTACACAAACTAAAGTGGCTGTACTGTCCAGACCAGCCTGGCAGTCATGGATGTAAAAGGGCCGACGGATTGGCCTCCAGGGAAAACAGTGAAACACTGAGGTTGAGCCAGGAAGACCCGATACTTTCCTCAAATGGTCGTCTGTTGCACGAGGAAACAGAGATTGCTGAGTGCATGTGGCTACAACTGATGGTATCAGAAAACCAATGTGACACGAGCGGAAAGAATTGTAGAAAAGGATGAAGCATAAGGGTGTGTTATTAACTGACCACAGAAACTCTATACATATTCTTCTACATCTTATGGGACGGGTTAGGGAGCGCTTATTGGTATGTATCAAGTCCTGTGCTGTCGGTATAGGATGACACAATTCGGATTTAAAATAATTACTCCCAAAGGGACATTTTTTTGTCCTTTAAGAAGATACTGTAAAGTTCGGGAGGAAAATTAGATTACTCAGGGGTATTGGAGCAAGACTAGAAATGACTTGAGGGTATTGAAGTAAGACTAGAAGGAAAGTCACAAATTAGATGATCCCGATAAGACGAGACATGGTGTGATGTCGGTGTGTTCTTTGGCTGGTGTTAACCGAAGTTACACACAAACACAATCAGATGTGCTCGCACACTTCCTGACTACACAAATGGTGGCATGAATGTTTGATCGAAGGTCCATGCCGACACCGAACAGAGCGTATAAGGCGCTGGTTCATGGCTAGAGGTTGAAGTGACAAGGATGTGTACATGTCTTCCGTAGTCCGTCACATTGTGTCAGTTTCCAATGCTGATGTTTCGTTGTAGTTGCTGAATTATTGTCCATAGCCTCTTTGATAGCTCTATTACAGATAACAGTTGGTTCCATGTCCTGTTACAGGACCTCACAGTCAGTCCCTGCATTTTGAGGCTGTTTGTGATTTACTAATATATTTTAACGTTTATTTATTTGCCTTTGCTTTCTGTACGACCGACGCCCATACTACCTTAATCAACGCAAAGCGGACTGCTTCCAAATCGCCTGCAGCTGATTTCGAATCTTCGACTCGGTGTGTCGGGGAAATGTGAAGCGTGTTCACCACCCGTAGGCCACAGCGCCGGCTTCTTGACAGTGCTAAACTTGAAAATGATAGCTACCATGATGCGTGTTAATCAACATCAATGATTCTCAAACTGTTTATGTTTGCTTCCCCTTCCCTCCTAGTTCACATCCTACGCTCCCCGTATGTAATTAAATTAAATAACATACTATATTGTACGCCAGCCTCCGTGGCGAAGACGTTACGGAAGAGTTCATAATTTTGCTTACCTGCGTTCGAAACACGGATGTCCGCGATTTGACTGCAGACCGCGTCGCGCTGGGTTGTAACGAATTGTATGGGAGCCGGTCGGTCAGAAGCAATGTTAAACTACTGAACGTAAACTTGCCAAGAGATCACAACAGTAGTAAAGTGCTGTTGTTGACAGCGATGTCCTGTTTAAAAAAAAAAAAAAAAAAAAGGACATGCACACACACAAAATATTTTTAACAATTTATAAAAAATATTATATTGTCCACATTAGGTGTATTGGGTATATGTTGCCTGCAACGTATTTTTAAAGACCAATCATAGCTCTATGGATGATGCGGTCAATACTACGCCAATCGTCTTTATTTCCCAGGCCTTGATCTGGTACCTATTTTACACTAGGTTGACCTGGGAACCCAAATCAGTATTAACAAATCCGCCGAGATCCGATTCGAACACCTGACCACGGTGCTGGCAGCAAGCTTGCTAGCCACTGTACTATCGTGATTCTCCTCCCCTGTACGTACACGAATGTGCATGTACACCGCGTTCTTTGTAACAGCTCTACTGCAAATTCAAAACGTCATTGCTCTTTTAGATTTGTTTACTGCCCACCGGAGAGGCAGCATTGTCTGCTCACTTATGGGGCAACACAGATCTACAAAATTGAACGTAATACTTTGAGAGCATGAACAAAAATAACGTAACGAAC
Source organism: Cepaea hortensis (assembly GCA_963921405.1). Lineage (NCBI taxonomy): Eukaryota > Metazoa > Mollusca > Gastropoda > Stylommatophora > Helicidae > Cepaea > Cepaea hortensis. The sequence continues at coordinate 98,440,297 of OY992877.1, read as the reverse complement.
ATAACTACTCAGCAGAATTGTGACACATGACTTCAGTTATAGTAACCATAATGTTGAATGATGTTTACAGCAGTGGATATCTACCAAGCGATACGCTGAAATATGTATTTATAGTTATACCAAAAAGGCTAGGAGCAATTGAATGCTAAGATTTTCTTACGATTAACCTCATAAGCCTGTTGCATGAGGGATTAAGGTTGCTAAGCTTCTACTCAGAATTATAATGAGAAGAACAAGAAGGGGAAAAATGGAAATTGGTGAATAACAATATGGGTTTGTGGAAGGAAAGGGTACAAATAATGCAAAATATACATTACGGACACTATCAGTAAGATCAATAGAGACACAGAAAGACAGATATGTGTGCTTCATAGATTATACTAAGCATTAGATAAAGTAAAACATGATGAAATGATTAAAATTCGGAAGATATTAATATTGATGTGAAAGAGCTCAGAATATTAAAGAATATTTACTGCAACCAAGTAGCAGCAATTAAAATGTGAAATAAAAAAGGAAATTATGACGAATGAGGCTGGCAGTACGATAGAGATGTGTTTCGTAACCGGATCTCTTCTCTCTCTATAGCGAAGTGTCATGACTAAATTTGTGTCTCATGACATATTAAAATATAGTCACATCTAGGTACGTGACAGACGTAGATGTTGAGCCACGAGGCGCACGCCGAGTAGTCACCGAAGCGAATAAGCAAGATTCGCGAAAGTAACTGAGAGATCATTCAAGCAAGTCGTGGTTGTGGTCAAGCGTGGTTACACCACGATATGAAGATGGTAATGGCCAAGAGAAGTGCCGCGTTTAGAATGTCAATGTTGAAGTGGTTGTAGATATTGTAGAAGCGCATTTGATATTGTGCGAGTGAACGTTAACGTGTACGATGTGTATTTGACATTCGTGGAAAGGAACCTGAAGTCAGACAAAGAATAACAACAAAATGAATGACAACTAAATAGCCATAATGTACATGGCACAAAGAGAGCCCATTTGGCCAAGATAACAGAGAGCCCATTGTTCATGGCACATAGAGCATATTTGTCCATGGCACTTAGATGACCACGAGATATAACCTAATCGTCCACGACTTACAAACTATCGCCCATGGCAATTATGGGAGATCGTCCGGGATCTGAACCCGGTACCTCTCGCAAGTGCCATGGGCCTTGGGTTATAAGCCGTGAGCGACTAAGGTATAAAGGCAGACCAAGAGAAATGATTCTGGGTGATTGAGACAGTGGCATGGAAAAATATCAACAGCGGAGTTGATCCAGAAAACCAAAGACCGAGATCTGTGGAGAGTCATGAACGCCTACACCAGCCAGCTACGGCATGGCACGTGATTATGATGGCTTTAGATACTATGAATAAGAAAATGAATGAACAAGTGAGTGCAGTAAATTATTAGGAGTCGCAGTAGCGTAGTGGCTAGTTCGCACGTCTGTAGGTTAGGTCGCTGCTGCATTCGCATCGTTTGATGAATTCGTAGTCTTCAGGGCAAAACCAGGCTTTCAGGTGGTCAGTATGATGCTTGCAATATCATACATACGTACGCGTGTTGCCCGTCTCCTTGGGGAAGCGAAAAATTGTAACACTGCAATCTACCCTGCATGCCATAAGAGGTGACCAATGAGGGTTTGCGTAAGACTGGCTAGTTCATCCTGTACACAGCTTTAACTGCAAAATGTATCCACTCATGAACACGTCTACAAAAGACTTCATGCGAGTTGCTGTTGGCCTATGTTCCATTGTCAAATGACATGATAAATAAGAAGAAGAAGAAGAAGAAGAAGAAGAAGAAGAAGAAGAAGAAGAAGAAGAAGAAGAAGAAGAAGAAGAAGAAGAAGAAGAAGAAGAAGAAGAAGAAGAAGAAGAAGAAAAGGAGGGGGAAGAGGAGGAGCAAGTAGAATGTCATCCATCGAAAGCCGCTGTGTAAATATAGGCTCAATAAGATAAATCTCAAATTTGGAGGTACGTAAAGAGAATTCAACATCTTGCTGTTTCTGTCTTTCTGTCTGTTCTATAGTATACAATATGAATAAAATTTGGTGAAATTGCTGTTCATTCATTCAGTAGCATGTCCTTTGCAGAACCTCGCTGCCATAACAACCTTCCGGAAAACCTCTTGATCATAAGCAAGATGTCCCGCGTCTGATACACCCATCTGGAGATCATCTGCCACATCCTGCACCCATCTTCTCTTTGGCCTTCCTCTTCCTCTCTTCCCAGGCATATATCCTTCCAATATTGTTCTCTCCAAACTTTCGTGACGTTTCAAGTGACCAAAATATTTATATTTTCTTTGTTTTATCTTCTTTAATAGCCAACCTTCTTCAATATTCAATTCTTTAAGTATGGCTGCATTTGTTCTTTTCTTTACCCAAGATATTCTTAGAAAACAATATGAAATAACACAAAGTAATGCAGCTTTACATAACAGAATTTCGACACATACAGGACATTGCGGCGACTAGTCTTTATCAGCAAACAATAAGAAGATTAAAGCGGTGGGGAAGAAATAGACAGTGGAGGACACACGGGACAACTAGAGGGTGCAACTCTATTCACAAGTTGGGTCGGAACCCGTCAGTTGCAAATGATACCTTCTTGTCAGTAAAGTATCAGGTATACTTCGTTCCTCCAGCCACTAGTCAGCCTAGAAAAAGTGACATGATTTCATCATCATCATCATCTGCCGTGCCGATAAGCGTGGGCGGTATTGTTTCGCCTTCTCACACGATCACTTGAGTCGTGGATGAACTCTGTGTTCCTGTCTCGATCATGCCATATGGCCAAACCATCCAGATATTTAGTTCTCTGCCTTTCCGATGTTCTTTACCTCTCAACCTTGCCAGCTGTCACCAAGTTCTCTAGTTTATTTCTCCTCATTATGTGCCCCAAAAAATCTTGAATGCCTATATCTAATTTCCCTAATCAGTTTACGGTTGTCATTTGTTTCATGCAGGACTTATATGTTCATGGTATTCTTTGAATTTTCCACAGAAACCACATTTCCGATGCCATTAGATCTTTTCTTAGCTTGTCTGCTCATTGTCCACTTTTCACATAATTTACCAGGACTAACACTGACATAAAGCAAACACAATTGCAAATTACAATTAAATCCTAGTGTATTTTCCATTATGTTAAGACAACACCATGCGATTGTTCATTATACGCATATGGGGAGGAAAACTATAGCCAATTCATTAACAATCATCATCATCATCATCATCAAGTGCTATGCTAGCTGACTTAGACGTTCATGTCTCTTCACATACCTCTATCTTTGGTGTTCTAGATCAACTTTGCTGCTGATATTCCTCGATGTCACCGTCTCAATTCTTCCATCATAATTTCTCTTGCTGGGACTCTGCCTCTTTTCCCATCGATCTTTTCAGTCGTCACGATGTTCTCCAATGTCTCTTTTCTCATCACATGACCAAAGAAAGCTGTTTGTCTCTGTCTTATTGTTGTATATAATGTTATAGTTTCATTAGCCTCTTTCAGGCAATCGTCGTTAGTTCCTCTGGCAGTCCATACGTCTTAGAAACCACATCTCTGTTGTTTCCAAGTTGCCATACAGCAAAACAGGTTCTATACATCACTTCAGCCCTCTTTAACTTACATTCAATGGTTGTGATGTATTGTATAAGTATCATTAACAATATTTAGTGTATATCATTGTCACCCAAGAGACCGGATGTTTCCAATAATTTATAACGAAAGTTCTTTAATTCAAAAATCAAAGCTAGAGAGCATCCCTAGAACATGTTGGTGTCGTGGGAAACAAGCAGGCAGACAGACTGGCCGGGTCTGCGCTGTTGTGTTGGATATTAGTGAACGATAAGGAATATAGGGACATGATGGCTCTTTGGAATCATGCAAATAGTGTGGAAGAAAAGACGAACCATTTTGGCCTAGAGAGAATGGTGCGGCAGGGAGTAACTAGACCATCTGGAAGGCACTCAGTATTCTGAGGAAAGGCCAGGGAGACAAGCTCCGCCGTAATTCGTGTGTAATAATGAGAGCTTACACACAATGATTTTTTTTTTTTTTTTTTTCCGCGTTTCCATCCTGTTTCAGGATATCGCGGTCAACACCAGCATCTTTCAGCTGTATGTTGATTCCTAGGCTAGATTACGCTCATCAGCACGCCACGACTTTCTGAGCGACCGGCTCAATACTCTCATAAGTCACTTTTGCGATTCGAACTACTGCTAATTCTCGTCGCGTCACGTGACGAGAGTATTCGGAGTTAGCGGAGAAAGCTGCTAACCCCTCGGCCACGGAGCCGGTACACACAATGATAAACTTTCCAAAAACCAATAACTGAAATTGTCACCGTTCGCTTTGAACTCAAACGTAATCCATATACGTGCTACTACCCCTAGTACACTTGACTGATTTGTACATGTGGATTAGCTTTCCCTGTTGCCCGTGTCCCTCGCCATCAGGCGAACCCACATGAAATGAAAACACATAGGCATCTGTGGCTTTTGATAGAAAGACAGAGATCACTGAGGTTGAGTTCGTTGTAAGGTATGTACAGTGTTTGTGTTTATCATCTCTCCGTGTCTGGCACAAGCACACATACCTGTTTTCATTTCATATTTCCAGAACCAGGCAAATCTCTTCCTTCCTCGTTACAAAACAGCCGTAAACCATAATGTATTGTCATGTCAATGTGATCTTTTGCAAGCGTACGTTAACCACTTTCAATAGCTACACAAACAACCGCACTACAGTTTTAATCAAAGACCTTATTCCCTAGCGCATTTAGTAAATTAAACACAACTTAAGTACGAGAAAACAACTTCGATTATCCTGTCCGACCAGACGCTGCGCTGCTCTTTGAATGTGAGCAATTTGCAGATTGCCATATAGTATGAATGTCGTTAAGAATGGCTGTATAAACTGACTATAACATTCATCATTAATTATTCACCTGCAGTCGATTGTTGTCTAGCTGGCATCCTCTCACAAGAGAGATTAAGCTGCAGTCAATAGTTTTACATAAATCAGCACATACTGATACTCTGTTCATCCCTCTTTTGCTCTCCTTCCTCTAGTGGAGCATAAGTCTTCAACTAACGCACGAAAAGCAGTCCTATCTTTTGCTATCTTTTACTATTCGCTCCAAGTAATCCCCATATTATTCATCGCTGAATCTAGTACTTTTCTCAATGTGTTTTCTAATTGTATTCTCTCTCTTTCTTTCTCTCACTCTCTCTTTCTCTGTCTGCCTGCCTGTCTGCCTGCCTGCCTGCCTGCCCACCCGCCTGTATGTCTGTCTGTCTGTCTGTCTGTCTGTTTGTCTGTCTGTCTCTTAAGTTTACCATATGGGTTCTAGCAAATGGATTCTACAGTTATACTATTATCAGATTTTCTCTAGATTAACTATATGTCTAGTTCTTTCTCTAAGCTCGGCATTAGTAATTCTGCCGTTCCATTTTAGCCCAATTCTGCGCAAACACCAGTTACTGAATGTTTGTAGTTTATCTGTAATTGTTTACTCATTCTCTATGTTTCGTAACCAAATAGCAGTACTTATTTATGCTTAGATTTAAACATTCTAATTATTGTACCAGCTTTCATTTCTTTTGACTTCGACACAGTTCCTACTGCCAAGAAAACTCCTCTAGCCTTTTTTTCTATTATTTTAATATCTCTGTCTGTTAGTCCATCTCTATCTACATTGTTACGTTAATAGGTGTATTATTTTCCGGTCTCCAACATGGCGGATAGGCGTTGAACCGTTAAGGCCTGTGGCGTGTTTATGCTTGCAGCTACGGTTTGCAATCGCATTTTCCTTATGTTGGACTGGTAGTACATGGTTCCGTCGCCCTGCTACTGAGTGAGTGTGTGGGCGACACTGTGAGCTGTGAAATTCGCGGAGAATGCTTTTACATCTGTCCTGTACAGTGACCTGCATATTCGGAATAATGGCTACCGGCTGTTGCTGAATAGACTGATTTTCCTTTTCGATTCACGAGTGCATTTTTCAGGAGACTCCCGGGAGTCGGCGCTGAAGCTGAAGTTCGTGCTTTATGCGACACATTCGGCGGATCACCCTGCGATAAAAGACCGAGCCATGTGAGAATACCCGGGTCAATGAGGTCTTTCTGGTGACTGCCGAGACCATCGACGATGAACTGTGGCTTTCGTGGATTAATTTTGTGCTAGTATTCTGGCAGCGACATTATGCACAGCGTACCTGTGCGGGCTGTTGGATTGCAGAGACTCCTGCCTATTCCTTTATTTCACATTGGGCAGTGGGGAGCATTTTGTGTGATATTCACTGGCACAGGAACGGAGCATAATGGAGACAACCCGTTGCCGTGAAGTTGGAACCTCGACTAACTAACTAACTACCCAACTAATTATTTTAAAAATTAGCGTTGAACTCAAGCGTGGTCCATACGCGAGCTACTACTTCAAGTGCACTGGGCTAATTTTGAGTATGGATTAGCTCTCCATATTACCAGTGTCATCGCCATCAGGTTATCCCACTCCGACTTCTGAGGAACTTGTGATTCACCCGCCTAAGTCAACGACGAGAAGTTAACGTTTTAGTCAAACTGACCGGTGTAGGGGTTGAACTTGCTACCTCGGCATCAACACATGGGAGGTTAAGAGCGAGCGTTCTTATCTATTCGGCCATGCTAACCTCCTAACAGGTGTATGATTCAACCTCTTGGAGTGAGATTTTATAAAAAGGACATCCGAATATTATTTGCTTGATTTATTCTCATTATCTTTCTCCTTCCTCTATGCACTTAAATACCTAATTCGTGTGACTGCCCGTCAAACGTATTTAGTTTACCTAGCATCTGACTTCGTGTGTCACAGGAAGGCATTGTTGTCAGCAAATCCAAATCATCATGCTTTGTCAGAGTGTATCGAATTATATTTCTGGTGCTATATATTGTTGCTTTCATAATCCAGTCTATAGTCAACAAGAATAACAGAATAATAAAGGTTAGAGTCATTAATTTAGCACTCCTGTTTTAATTTCGACGTATCTGTTATTTTTCCCGAATGAAGCACTCTGCTTTTCAAGACCTGTATGTTGCCTCTTTATTAAGTTAATAATCTTTTTTTTTTTTTTTTTTTTTTTTGGGGGGGGGGGGGGGGGGGAGGGGGCGGAGTGGTAAACTTAACTCTTTTATTATGTCTATTTGGATAGTGCAGGATCTAATAAGGTCGAAAACCTTCTTGATATTCCCCTATTCGTTTGTCAATCTTAACTCTAAATCTTTCCAGAATGATCTTGATGAATATTTCCTCCAAAAGTAATAGTAACGTTATTCCTCTAAAATTTGTACATGCTTGTAGGGTAGCCCCCCCCCCTCCCCCTCCCCCCCCAATTTGTTTGCACTACAGTAGATATTGATCTAATGGTATTTCTCCGATATCCCAGACTGCTAAATAGTTGGTGCAGCAATGCAATGTATGTGTTTATATCGGCTTTAATAAACTGCGGAGATACCACCTGAACCAGCAACTTTCCAATCCTTCAGAAGACCGATAGTTTTAGTAATTTCTTCTTTAGATGGTTTTTCCGTTGATATCCAGCTCAACTTCAGTATGCTGCATATCTGGAGGATCTACCAGGGTTGGATTATTTAAAAGCTCCTCAGAGTAATCATTTCTATATATGTCATATTGATTTTCTGCGCTGTAATTGCTAAATAATTCTGTTTTCATTCATTACTCATAGTCGGTGTTTCCCCCCTCATCACTTCACAACCCATATTATCGATTCTATCCTGGCGTTTACTTTGATTACTTAATATACTTTAAAGTTTCAAGTACAATTTCTTCTTAACTGTTTATCCTTAAGCTTTGTTGATGTATAACACTTAATCATATTTATATTTACTTTGTTTTCTTTCGTTCTTCTTTTATTTATTGTCTTGTTTGTTGTGGTTCTAAATGTTGCTTTTATTATTCTTCATTTCCCTTTTTCTATCTTTATTAGGAATATAAGTACCCATAATCTTCCGAGGGAGACTGCGCACATATGGACACGTCCCTGGTGCTGTTACGACAGAGTTGGAAAATATTTTCTGACGTCATCTATATTCTTCGACTTATTTACTTGTCCCGAGTCCACTGACTTCCAATCTCAATCATAAATCATATGGGTTTAACCAGAAATACCATATTTTGTTAAACACATACCTACCTACCTACCTACTTACCTCCTTCCTACCTACCTACCTACCTTCCTACCTACCTGGCTGCCTATCTACGTGCACATGCATGCACGCATGCATACATGCAATCACACACAACACACAATGTGTTCTAACACTTCTCTTTGCGCTGATAGTAAAACTAGCTTGGCACTCCTTAAAAATGTCGTTAAGGCTTCATTTTCTTCTCGGAGACTAGTGACGTCATGCTATCAACGCAGGCGGGAAGAATTTAACGCTGGCATTCAGAAAGCAAATCTAGTTATTCCGCCAAGAAGATTCTATATCCTGTAAACAGACTAGTCTATTCCGCTCCAATTATTTCCGTTTCCTGTTGGCGAATGACAAACCCTGCGCTGCTTTCATTATGAGGACAATATTTCAGGGAGATAACGCTGACACATACGCTAAAAATTAGCAATTTCAAGCAATTATATGTATTCAGTGTTTAAGAAGGCTGTTAGAAAATGATCTGTCTGACTGCATGTTGCATAATTTGTTTAACATGAATAAATGTGTTATTTGGAAAAGTGTCAGGCCGGATTGTATTTGTTGAGTATCATATATTGCTTCATCGGTAATTCACATGTTTATTGTTTCATTATGGGGTTTTCATTGGCCTGGGCTCCCAAGTCGTTTCAGCCTATATTGGGTACTAGGAAATTGTATGATAAGTAAAGACGGCCGACGTAATATTGACCACATTACCCATAGAGTTTAGATCGGTCGATAAATATGGGACTAGAACCATATACCTAGTAAGAGTGAAGACTAGGGTTGCCTGGCGTCCTGGTTTTCCGGAACAGTCCCGTGTTTTGTTAAATAATTTACTGTTCCGAAAAAATGATTTCGGGACTTTCCGTTTTTTTCCCCCTGTCAAATGACAGATTAATTTAATCGAATTGTTTCTCGATTTTCAGTTGGTAGAACTGTTTAACATGTTATAGAGATTAAGCGGAAAATGTGCAAGCAAGAGGTGCATTTTAGAAAATAAATAATATCTTATGCAATAAGTCACTATCATTGAATGTCAGAAAGAGAATACTTCATGTTATGTAGGACCTTATTATCTGTATGACAATTAATCATGAAATGTAAATGAGCAAAATTAGGAAGATCTGGGAAGCTAGGAAATATGGTTCCTGAAATGACTGGTTTTCTATAACAGTAAATTTTGGAATATTTACTTCATGGCGGATGAGATAAAGATTGTAACGATACCAATAGGGGTAGGCTGGGCTATGGTAACACTGTATACTACAGGATACGTTCTGGCCAAGACACGGGTATAGTTGGTCTCCTGACCCCTCTCAGGTCTCTGGACTCTGTTTTCTCTCACTCACGTGACCTAGAGGCTTTCCCCTCTAGGGACTCAGTCCAGACTCGACTCAACTCTGGTAAGGTCGTTTTTACAGAGCATTCAATGTATTAACATAATATTAAAGTAAGCAGGTTGAGATGAAGGAAGTTGGCGCGCGCGCGCACACACACACACACACACACAAACACAGACAGACAGACAGACAGACAGACAGAGGATCAGCAGCTGAAGATCAGTTATCTCATCACTGGGCGTCTGCGGTTCTGGTTCGTATGTCGGGTCGTCACAGGTCTCTCACCCGATCTCTGCGGATCCTCCTTCCTTCCTGGTAGACTAGGCCGTGTGAATGAAGAAGGTACCCCGCGCTCCAGCCAAGGTTCAGACTCCAGGTATAGCCGTGGTGGACTCCCTGGAATCGTAGACACACACGTCTCGTGTTGTTCAGAAGACACAGGAAAATGTTCAAACTCCAGCTATAGCTTTGGTGGACTAACTGAAATCGGTAGATACATAGGTCAAGTACAGTTCAAGCGTTAGGCAGTCAGCCAAGTGGACTACTGACGATGGTAGCCCTCTCAATAATCAATGTCAAACTCTGGGGCCACCACAAGTGCCAGGCGTAGCCTCAAATCTCTTGCAGACGACGCAGCTCGTTGGAGCGTAATCGCTAGTAGCATCAGCAAAAGTGTCACTTGTGGCTTCAGTGTGGTATGGCAAGACAATCTGAGTATCACGTGTTCGAATGTAATGTCTATAGAGCTTACCCTGAAGGTGTGATCGTGATCAGGGTTTGTTGGAGGGAACTTCCACCCTGGTGGTATTCTCTGACGACGGGGATGTTACCGGCCGGAGTCCAGTGCGCTGACCCAACACTGGGGATACTTCATCACCACTGGATTCGGTCACTAGCCTGGTTTCATCTCCCCATTCTCATCATAGATTTCTTCTTCAGTTCCCACCAGAAGATCTAGCCTGCAAGGAAAGGATCTTGTGAAAGAACCCTGCAATATCCCAGTGGTACATAAGACTTGAACGGCGCCGACAGCCCTCAGCATTTGGTAGACATATTACTTATTTTCTACCTTACCTTATACTGCAGAGAGAGAGAGAGAGAGAGAGAGAGAGAGAGAGAGAGAGAGAGAGAGAGAGAGAGAGAGAGAGAGAAGACTTGAGGGAACTGGACCATCATCCGTCAGGCAGCCCCTTGATCAGCTTCGTCTTAGGTGGTCTGTGATCCACGTCGCAGCCACAAAGACATCCTGAACCTATGTAAACAATACTCATTCTCTCTCACTCTCTGCATTCACCCTGTTAGAATAGATAAATCTTTATAAAAGTTAGTAGGCATTTGAAGGGGGATGCTCGTCTTCCTTGATGATCCCGCTTCAGTTAGTCCCCATAGTTCATTTCTCCCCTGGGTCTCAGTCCCAGATAGAAGAAACATCTTTTATAGAACACTTATCTCCTGCCCTTTTTAGGGTATGAGTGTTATGCCTACTTTAGTCTGTCCCCTCGTTGGTAGAAGGTAAACAGAGGTATGAGTATACATGGTATCCTCCCCCTCCCCTGTAGAAAGTAAATATCCACCCCGTTCAGTCACCCCCTTCCTAGAGATGTGATCATATCGGTAACGATGTAGCAGGTCCTCGTGGATCAGCATTATCCTATTTTGAACGCTGTCTGCGTGCTCTTTACTTCACCTTTCTCTTCATGAAGATATAAAATACCCCTCTAGTTTCTCATAATTCAGTTTATTAAGTTATAAGACCAGCAGAGCAGAGGATAGGTTAGAAGTAGACGTGTTCCGTTGGGAACCCTGTTGGATGAGTGCTCACCATCCGCTGATCTTATACATCAAAGATATAATCGGGCCGGTGCTCGTTCTCGAACGCCCGCCTTATATTCCGTCATTGCTGCTCCCTCCCTAAGGTTGCAGTATTATTCTTCACTCGGAGTAGTTGTCGAAACATCCCTTTCTTTCACCAATCGTTTTCACCATGGTAAACTATATTGTCTCGGTTGCCCTTCTCTTCTCCCTCCCCTACACTATACGACCATAACGTGACTTGAACCCGCGTGCCGTAAGTAAACACCGACCAACGAGTGCCTGGGCACTGCGCCACGGAGCGGTTTCCCTATCTAGTAACTTCAAGTAGATATGTCGTGTTTATACTCCTACGAAAGAGGGAAATGTCACGGTACGAATAATGATCTCGGCTATTTGGTAACGTCTATAGGTAATCGCTAATGAAGCGTTTTAAACCATGAGTTTACAGCGATCTGATATCGCTCAGTGCTGTCGCAACGACTGATCAATACTAGCTCCTTAGTACGCGTGACCTGCCCGTTCAGCGACACGTGCCCTGTGTACTCGATTCGCGGCTACGATAACACGCGTCGTTCTACCATTTCCATGAAGGAATGTAAATTCACTTTACCTGAATTATCACAACCACCTGCTGAACTTGCTAAAGTGAACTAAACACCTGTTGAACTTGGCCATAGTACGGTCAGGCCCCTTTTAGCTCCCTAAAGACAGACTCGCTTTTTTTTGAAGACGTCTTTCTCAGTCAAGAATTCAACACAACTGCGGCCTGTCGACCGCTCGACCTTGGCTCTATGACCACATCTAGGGAGAAAACTAGAAATTCTATTTATTTCAGACACTCGAATTTCTATGAGTATATAACTCAGACCCACGTGAAAAAAGAACTCCATAAGTTCAGTTCCCTCCGGGTGTAAAATGAACCCCTAAAGCTGAACGTCTGGAATACAATAGAATATTACAGAATGGAGACTTTCCTCGGGTCCCCGCCCTCTAAAACTAGCACGGGGTTTCCCCGCATCAGATTATGACAAGAGGACACGCCTACTGGCCGTTTTGTGACAAAGATACAGCTGTAGATGCAAACAATGCAATAATTTTACTGAACCTAATGTTTGATTTAGAGACAGATTCTTGTTATTGTTCTTTTTCTTCTTGTTCCTGTTCGTCATTATCAACATCATCATTATCACCACCATCATCATCATTTTCTTCACCTTCTTTTACTGATTCATCTCTATCCTCTACTTTTTCTACCCCGTTAGCAGCCATACCTTCAAGTTACTGCCTATACTGTAAAGAGTGGTATATTTCAGTTGTATGCCGCTCCTGTACAGGTTTTAGTCGAAGGGGGTTGGTTGATGGTATGTGTGCTTACGTTGATTACTCTAAGATGGGCAATATTGTTATATGCACCTGGACGTCATGGGAATACTGACACATACACAGAGACCTAGCGAACCAGTCATGATTATAAATGATATTTGACTGTGTTATAACTTGTTCGGACTCGGCAAATGATGAAATAATCTTGCCTTAAACGTTTATCATAAGCATCATTTTCAATGTAGTCAGTGTGATCTTTTGTTCATATTACACCGAAAGAAGCTTATAAGAAATTCGTGGCATTTCAAAAGCTGTATTTAAACAACTTTGCTGTAGATATTCATTCATATTTACAAGTTGATCTGGTTTTTCATTACCAGAAATGCTGTTTTACTCTGCTATTTGTCAAATTAGACATGAAAGTCAGCTCATCATGTTCATTTGTGTTTACGCTGGGAGTACACAGCTAAAGTTGATTCTGTATGTGGGTCCTGTTGTATGGCTAGTGGTACTCCCTTCAGTTGGTGGCTAGTTATGTGAAAATGTTAACTCGTACTTCAATGTACAGGCGGATGTGGATCCTGTTGTATGGCTAGTGGTACTCCCTTCGGTTGGTGGCTGGTTATGTGAAGATGTTAAATCGTATTTCAATGTACAGGCGGCGTCTGTGACTTAGCGATAAGGAACGCAGTTTCACAAAACGCTGCATACCGGGTCGAAATCAGTCGCAGGTGATATGGAAGCAGACCGACCTGCGTTGATTTTCAAAACAGCATGAACGTCGGCCGCGTAGAAAGAAATGGTCAGCTACAGAATGTTAATAATCTCTTAAAATCACAAATAGTCAAACAACGCTGAGGTTGATTGTGATGTCCTGTAAATGACGTGCAGTTAACTTTCCCCCACTGTAAAAGGTGATAAAGTAGTTTGTTTTCTTAGAGAGACAGAGGGGGGGGGGAGAGAAAGAGAGAGAGAGAGAGAGAGAGAGAGAGAGAGAGAGAGAGAGAGAGAGAGAGAGAACAAACGAACGAACTTTATTTTCAAAGGGTCACAAATTGGGCTCGCAGGCCCGTCTTACATTCGACCCTTCCAATCACTCATCTTTCGTTCATCAATAGTGCATGTTACATTTACATAGGCAAAAACAAATTTTCAAATGACTGTTGTAAACATAAACAATGCATATTACCATGTTATGAGACAATCAGACACACGTACACACGCACATTCGTAAAAACACACATACGCACATTCGTAAAAACACACATACGCACATACCTACTCGCATACATACATTATTTGAACAAACTCACAGTTATGCACCCACTCAATAACACACAAATACACACTCCCTCGCATATACATATACTCAATCACAATCACAAATTCACTGACAAAGAGAGATAGAGAGAGAAGGGATAGTTTTCAATGACATGTTTCTCTTCTGCTATCTAGCATGTTTTCATATAACGTATTCTAAATTAGGAAAAGCTACTACCTTGACATTGAATGCCGACCGTGTCTCTAGCTAGGATAATTGACTGGATTTTTTTTTTCCCGCGTTTCCATCCTGTTTCAGGATATTGCGGTCAACACCAGCATCTTTCAGCTGTATGTTGATTCCTAGGCTAGATTACGCTCATCAGCACGCCACGACTTTCTGAGCGACCGGCTCCATACTCTCATAAGTCACTGGTGCGACTCGAACCACTTCTAATTCTCGTGCGCTCACGACGACCACGAGAGTATTCGGGGTTAACGGAGAAAGCTGCTAACCCCTCGGCCAGGCAGTTAGCTGGATATACATCTTCGGGTAGACTGAGTTGAGTCCTCCTAAAGCAAATCATTGGCGTTCATGTCGTCCCAGTTCTGAAATGTGCTGGAATATATCGGAGTGAGGTGAGTGTAGAAAAGTGTCTTTCGATCCAGTACCAAATGACCATCTCACAAATGACGGGGAGTCAGAGCTCTCCTTCTGTTCAAACTCAGAAACCCTAGGGGCGCGCACGACCTCTACCAGAACTTCACATTCGCGGGAACCATATTATGTTGTGACATGGTCACGCCTCAACACATATGGTTTGACTGGGATTCGGCCTGGGTTGGCAGGGTTTCCCACATGTAGATGTTTTATTGTCAATAGACTCCAACAGAGAGGGACATAGAGGGATAGTGTGTGTGTGTGTGTGTGTGTGTGTGTGTGTGTGTGTGTGAGAGTATTGTGTGAGATGAGTGTGTGTTAGAGAGAGTCTATATGTGTGACTGTGTGTGTGTGAGAGAGAGTGTATGAGACAGTGTGTGAGAGTGTGTGTGAAAGTATGTGTACGAGAGAGAGAGAGAGAGAGAGAGAGAGAGAGAATGTGTGTATGTGTGTGAGTGTGTGTTAGAGAGTGTGAGTATGTGTGAGAGAGAGAGAGAGAGAGAGAGTGAGAAAAAGAGCGAAAGAGAAATAGACATAGAGAGACATAGAAAGAGACAAAGAGAGAGAGAGAGAGAGGGAGAGAGAGAGAGAGAGAGAGAGAGAGAGAATCTTTTATGGTAATATCCAACATCCCAATTCTCGTCCATATATTGATGGTATTTTCCTATGTCACCCTTACCTCCCCCCTCCCACAGCTGCGTTCCGCCTATCCCTTCAGCATGGTTTTCAATCAAGAGTGTCTACCGCTAGCAGATACGTAATCATTCATTAACCTATCCATTATTTTGATATCTCTGACTTTACATAATTGTTCACTCTCATTGTGTGGCATCATCATCATCATATGCCATGCCAATAAGCGTGGGTGGTCATGTTTCGCCATCTAACGCGGTCACCAGAGTTGTGGATCAGCTCCGTGTTCTTGTCCCGACCGTGCCACGTGGCCAAGCTATCCAGGTATTTACTTCTCTACCTTTCCCCCTTCTACTTTTCCTTTCAATCTTGCCAGTTGTCATAAAGTACTCTAGTTTATTTCTTCTCATTACGTGTGCAAAATATTGTAACTTTCTACGTCTAATTTCTCTAATCAGTTTACGGTTTCCATCTGCTTCTTGTATGATTTGCCTCGTTCGTTTTTCTGTCTGCCCATGGTATTCTTTGCATTTTTCTCAGAAACCATATTTCCTCTACCATTATATGTTTTTCAGCTTGTCTGTTCGTTGTCCACGTCTCACATCCATACAAAAGTACAGGTTCTATGTAGAACCTCAACACTCTTTTTATCTTGACACCCGGGAGATTGTTGCTAAAGACCGTAATACGTGGCGTACATCATTACATAAGGGTGTAGTCACTTGTGAAGCAACCAGGACTGCAAGAGCTGTGAAGAAAAGTCTGGACAAAAAAACCACTGCAGGAGATTCTCCTCCTGAAACGTCAGGCATTCTATGTCCACATTGTCAAAGAACATTTCGAGCCAAAATAGGACTTATCAGCCATCTTAGAACCCACGGCTCCATACTTTCATCCCCACTGGATGAAATGAATGGTCATCATCATTCTTGATGGACAAACACCAGTGACGACCATAATCTGTGGCAACATATCCGCCATTTATATGTAAATCGAGTATGTTACATTCCTGCCTTCTCTTGTTTTCAACGTTTTAGAAATTCGATATTATTAATATCCTGACATCCTCGGTGGAGTCATTTAGCTGTTTACGTATTTAGTGTGTCCTTGTCGATTTAAAGCTTATTTTTGGCTCACTGGTTTTATTATTCTGTGTTGTGTTACTGGGGTAATGACCCGGTACTGATTGCCAACGATCACTAAAACAATAACAGATAATGTTCTCCTAGAAATTTTTCAACTGGAAATATCAACTGAACGCCATAAAGTTGATGAATAAACCGGGTTGACATGCAACAGAGTTCTGTTTCATGTAGCAATATCGTAACATCATGTAGTTGTATACATCAGTACTGTAATGACGGGTTTAACGCTGCGAAGGCTTTTCTACACGAACACTTTGTAGGCTTTTTAGTAGATTCACTGAATTCTTCATAAGGTTATCTAGATAGCTGTGTATATTATAAGTAAGTAAATTATCTATTGCCGGTCTCCCTGGCGAAGGTGTCAAGGACGTTGTTCGTTATCCCGTATACCCACATACGAAACACAGCTGCGCGAGATTTGGCAGCAGATCGCGTCGCGCTGATTACTTACGAGGGTATGTGAGCCGGTCGTTCAGAAAGCAATGGCAAACTACTGAACGTAAAATTTGCCAAGACATCAACAGCAGCTGAAAATGCTGGTGGGGAGACTGCAAAGTCCTGTAAATAGGATATGCGGAAAAAATGATCTATTCCCTGGCCATGAGGAGTATTGAGCATATGGTGCTAATTTAACAATTTTAAATCAATCGGCACTCGTTGGTTTACACCCCAGGGCATTCTCTAGTATCCAGTTTACCCTGGGTCGAATGTGGAGCCTAAGTCAATTAAAACTAAATCCCTCCTCTCGAAGAGGATGCTGGAGAATCAAGCGTGCTAGCCACTGCCTTACAGAAGCTTCCGTCTATATTCTACAAGTAAGCCAGTCAGATTCCGAAGCAGACCGCTTTGCGTTGATTTCGATGGTATGGGCGTCAGTCGTCCAGAAATAAATGGTAACATACTGAACCCAAAAATTGCATAGTAAATCACAAAGAGCAAACAAACAATTTTGGGGTTGATGGCTATGTTCTTTTAAAGAACATAGAAGTAACTAAAAGTTATTCGGTAAGTAAAGGACCTGTCACACGTCCTAAGACATTGGGCTCGTGGTGGTTGAAGCATATTTTTGTAGACGAATCGGCACTCGGTGGGTGGTGGGGTCAGTACCATACCGCCCGCTTTCACCATCCATCCATCATGTGCCATGCCGATAAGCATGGGCGGTCATGTTCTGCCATCTCACTCGATCACCAGAGTCGAGGATCAGTTCCGTGTTCCTGTCTCAACCATGCCATGCGGTCAAGCCATCCAGGTATTTACTTCTTGGTCATCCCCTTGGTCTCCTCCCTTCGATCTTGCCAGTTGTCACCAAGTTCTCCAAGTCATTTCTTCTCATAACATGTCCAAAAAATTTTGACTGTCTACGTCTAATGACTCTAATGAGCCTATGATCTTCATTTGTTTCTTGAAGGACTTGTTCATTGGTATTTATGTCTGTCCATGGTATTCTTTGCATTTTCATCAGAAACCATATTTCCACAGCCATCAGATGTTTTTCACCTTGGCTGCTCATTGTCCACGCTTCACATCCTTACAAAAGTATAGGTTCTATGTAGCACCTCAACACTCTTTTTCTCATTTCAATTCGCTTTCACACCCCGAGAAATTTCCTTGTGCCTATTTTAGGTTGAGTCGACCAGATAGATAAATCTTTAAAACTCCTACTCGATGCGGATTCGCATATTCGAACCCATGACCACTTAGCCGCCAGGCGAGCATCTAGTGACTACGCTATCGCACAGTCCTTTATATACTCCGCATAAGAAGAATCCTGTTTGAACTAAAAACCAATGAGTGTCAGCCCTCAGAGTGAGATGAAGAGGTGCTCATGTGCCAGGCTCCGACATTGTACTGTGACTGATATTACTTTCTTGCATGGAATTCACAAGGCAACAGAAATAGGGGACATAGATTTATTTGTTGTTTCGGGATTTGAGGTTTGAAGATTGAGCACAACCCACTACTGACAACGCTCATCGTATTCCGATATGACCCTTGGGCCTTGTCCACGTCGAGCGTTGAATGAAACTCGAGTCTTGTGCTTCCAATCCGACCTGGATAAGGTCCATGGTTCGTACCGGAATACGATCAGTTTTGCCAGTAGTGGGTTGTGCTCAATCTTCAAATAGAGGAAAGCCAAAAACACACAGAGAAGAAAAGTAGAAACAGAAATGAATTATATGGGGAGGACAAGGGTTGAACTTAATGGGAAAGCTAAGAACAGGAGGGCGTGGAGTGAGTAGGTTGAGGGTGAAAAAAGAAGACAAGAAGTCCTCCTTTCACCGCCAAACGGGGTATCAAGGAAAACTGACGCTAGTATGGCTAGCAAATGGTAGATGGACAATGGTCTCTTCTGTGAAGTCGTTTGATGACTACACTTTTGCTTTTTGAGAGACTTTAAGAGATGTAACCTTCCTCCAAAATGGTGCTAAACAGTCAACTCTCGATCTGTGCACAAACCAGTTGGAGAGCTGATGAGCTTGCTCGGAATGAGTGGAACTAACTTATAACCAACCAGACGTCAAATCTTCAAATCGTGCACAAATGGACAAGTCGACACAACAGTACTCTACAAATAAAAACAAAAACAATTTAGATGCATATCCTTTACATGGCGTGGCAGTCAACTTTAGCATTTTTTGTGTCGGTGTGTGATTCGTGGGCAGGTTTACGTACAATAGTCTGGCATTGTCTTCTGAACGACAGTCACTTTTACCATTGTATGGAAACCAATGCTTTCAAATCGCCTGCAGCCCGTGTTTCGAACGCGGTTTGCGGAATTACGAATTGCGTATATAACTCCTTCGCCACAGATCTGGCAATAACAACACTCCAGGGTAGAAAAGTAGAAGATCAGCTATGCAAACAAGCAATAACAGACACAGACATACACACACACACACACACACACACACACACACACACACACACACACAGACACAGAGAGAGAGAGAGAGAGAGAGAGAGAGAGAGAGAGAGAGAGAGCGAGAGAGAGAGAGAGAGAGAGAGAGAGAGAGAGAGAGAGAGAGAGAGAAAGAGAGAGAGAGTTGCGGCTAGAAGTTTTAGTCGGCAAACAATACCAAAAATAATAATAGTAGTACTATTCAACCAAAGCTGCTGCCATAAAGAAAATATGAACGGGAAAAAATACTTCTGCACATTCAAACACTGTTGTAGTCATTGAGATAATATATATTGTGATCTTTATGGGGCTCATAAATATTGTCTCTTTCTTTGCTTCTATTGTCTCGTTATATATATATATATATAGGGAGGGGGGTTGAGTGGTCTCGAGGTATGGTCTGGTGTCCGCCTCGAGTGATGGAGATCCCGGGTTCAAGCCCGGTGACGGCCGGGATTTCTTCATGTGGACTTCCAGTAACAACATTTCCTCTGATCTTTGGGTAGTGAGATCGGACGCCCGTGTGTATTGTTGCGCACGCAAAACATCCCTAGGCAGTTGGAAATCGAAAAGGAGTAGTCTAACGGCGCTGCCCGAGAAAAATTTCGACTTAAAAATCTATCCAAAGTATTTCAGGATCCTCGCTGGAGCTACGGAATTCGTACACTGAGCTGAGATTCTCCGGACTCGGGCTTTAGTTAGGAGTAGAACGGAGCACTTATGAGCTACAGCCGTGTGGCGTGATGTTGATCAGTCGACTAAACTAAACTAAACTAACAAACTATCTGAAATATGAAATCATATCAGTATCCAACGAAGAGTTACAATGCTGGAGGTACCAGTGGCGGCATGATTGAACGCCCACATGCATTGCCCTCTGTATTGTATTGTAAACTAATGCCAATGAATAATTTTTCTTGCGTAAAATCGACTAATGGGAAATAACTACACAATGCAGACTGAAGATGTGACTAAGATAAATACGGGAAGAGAGGCATTGCAGAACATCGTGATAACTGCAAAGATCAGCGGGAAAAGAGGCTGAGGCAGACAGACGTCTGGAGGAATATCAGGAGCAGGGTTGGTCCAGAACACAAAGGACTGCAATCTGTGGAGAAACATGACCGCCTACGCCAGTTGGCAGAGCACGTGAACATGAAGATGTAGGTTGTTGCGTCAACACATCATTGAGTAACTTCATCTCCCTAGACTAGAAGAAAGACGGCTATGATTAAACGAGCTCCACTTCTATATTTCTGGGTAGATAACACCAGCCCCATGTTATATCGCAACCCAAATTAGTGTCTTATTGCTTCACTGTCTGTGATATACGGCGCGGTGTCTTGGGAAATTGGCTTTAGATTGCAAATGTCGCTTGTTATCAATGGCGTGGAATGAACAAATGTGAACGCAATGTTGTTTCTCTGAGATTTTCGTACACTAAGATACAGCAGCGAAGTTATATTCCTGATCGTTGTAAAAAGTGGCATTCTAACCTGTTAATTAACTCGCAATTAACATAGACATCACACCTCGAATGTCCGCACGATCTTTGAAATAATAAAATTAGTGTTAAGCTGCCATTATAACATCACTGGTAATTTAAGTAAATATAGTAACTGTTTGCCGGTCTCCCTGGTTTAGGGGTTACACGACTTTCTCCGTAATTCCCGTATACTCTCGTGATTAACGTGACGTGCGCGAGAATCAGTAGCCGTTCTCTCCGGGTCGGAAACTTACGGGATATGTGAGCCGGTCGTTCAGAAAGCAATGGCGAACTACTTTGCCAAGAAATCAACAATCAGCTGAAAGATGCTGATGTTGACAGCGATGTCCTGCAAAGGATATGCGAACCACACAAAAAAAAATAGTAACTCTTTGCCTAATTTTACTTTAAAGCAGGCACGCCATTATAGGGTAAAAGTGTCCATGACAAATACATACGTAGTGCTTTCAAACCTTAGTTTGACATTCTGGCATTTCCTCTGGGCAATGGTTACATACCTAGTGCATTCAAACCTTACAGTTTGACATTCTGGCATTTCCTCTGGGCAATGGTTTGGGGTTTGTTGACAACGAAGTTCCTAACAGCCCAAGATAAAAGTTTACCTAAAAGTCCAGCCTAATCCAGTATATGATGTGCTGAATTATGACCTGCAAAATATGTCTCTGACGACCTGGTCGACAGTGCTCTGGGTTTAAGAGTTAAAACTGATCTCCTAGAAAATTCACAACCAATCAACCAATGACACTGTGGCTCACAACATAATAGGACACAGTGAGATATATGTTCATGGTGTCATTCTGTGGTTTTCCCAGATATGTCTTACAATTAATTATCCGGTGCCTATTTTACTGGGATTAATCGACCCCTCCCCCCCCCCCCAAAAAAAAAGCTATACTTAACGAAAAAGTCAAATCTGTGACAACATTTGGTATTACCTAAGGCATACGAAATGATCTGAATGGTGATCTCATTAGATAATATCTCTAGGTTCCCAGATGAATGGGAAGTGATGTTGAACAAGACTGCCCCTAGGGTCGAATAATGGGACATCACTACAATTCTAAATCAATACAAACTTCAAAACTGTCTTTACCTTCAGACAGGAAGTTTAATGTTGAGTTATCAGGGTTTCTAGAATTATTTAGATTCTCGACGAGTACAGATTTATTGGTTGCAAAAGAAAGCAAAGAAGGTGGTAGTCACATGATACTTTGAGTTCTGTTGATGTGTCGGGGCGCAGTTCAAAACTAACACACAGACCTTCTGACTAGAGAAGAACCGCTCCATTCACAACAATGGCAGACAATATACATCTGTATTAACTAGGGCTGCGACCGATTAATTTAAATTTAATAGTTAACTTTTGACAAATTAACGATTAACTAATCGTTAATTTCGATTAAAGCAAAACAATTATAGTCATATTACTCACATTATAGTCGTATTTGTCAAAAATCGAAATAACACTGGATTGTCTTGTTCATATGTTATCTAATAACCAACTATGCAAACAGACGAGTATGTTGACAGTATTTGCTTCAAGTGACGAGCGCATCTTATTAACAATATAACCAGCAGAGCTGAACAATCGTTCACATGGAACTGGGGTAGCAGGTATGCACAGAATGGTCTTGGCAAGGAATGACAATTTTGGATATCGATGTTCATTACGTTTCCACCATTGTAAAGGGTCAACCGATTCAGCAACTTTCTTATCCACTTCAGACTCAATTAGCTTAATACTCTCTTCATTTGGTTCACATATAGTTTCATTGTCATTGTCAGTATCATTCGTTGCAGCAGTCTCCATCTGCTCATCATGAACATTATCTGCTATTTGTTGTTCAATACGTGACCAAGTTCGTTCTTTTGCATCTTTTGACAAGCACTTTAGGTATTTGTAGCGTGGATCAAGTGCTGTTGCAATCTGTAGTATTTAAATACTTGTCATATTAGCTACACGTTCACTGAAGTCATTAATACATGCTGCCTTAAATTTAGCTATGTAGCCCGGATCATGATCGTGTACAATCATATGCTTTGTCAACGATGATAGCAGTGGCAATACACAGCTACATAAAACAAAATCTTGACCGCCAAGCAGGACCGTGGTCTAACAGAATAAGTCCAAAACTTTGACATATTTCGAAATCTTCTCCCAATCTGAACCTGACAGTTTTGGACCTTTGTATTGCTTCTTTTCATCTGACATGTAGAAGTTAATGCTTCTCTGACCTGTAGAAGACTCTGTGTAGCATTATAAACATAATGTTTCATCTTGTTGGTATATCGTGCTGAAGCTTACGCAATGGTGACTCAGAACAATTTTGCAACTCGGTTGTGTTTGCAGCACTATGTTTAAAATTTCCGACAATTTTTCAACATCCGGTTCATTTGTATATGTGTTGGGAGAAACTTTTTCGATTAATCGTTAAAAAAAAAATAATCGTTAAAAAATTACGATTAATCGATTAATTAATCGTTAACTTCCGCAGCCCACGTATTAACCATAAAGAAACACTTTTTAAACCCAAGGTGGAACAAGATTTCTGAGTCCTTTCACAAATCTGACCTAGCTCTGAATGGTTTTTATCTGTTTTGTCCACCATGTGTTCACTTTGGTGGTAAACATTGCAGAGTTGATGATGGTAGAATGATGCAGAGTTTGAAAATTAGGTGCAAATAGCAGAGCATGGACCACCAAATTTGCAATGATAAAAGAAAACGCCAATAGAGAGATAGAATATGTACATCTTTGTTGATGAAGATTGTGCTGAGAAATAAGCAGAAATTTAAGTGCATTTATAACTAGTGTTCAGGTTACATTTAATTTAACTTAGCATTTGTAACTTACGAGCTCGCACTTACTGACTTCCCATCGCAAATAACAAGCGCAAAGATAAGAGCAAGAACTGTATAAGCAACAGCGATTCTAGCCAGACGGAATTCATCTTGGAAAGAGAAAAACGTCACGAAAAGCCATTGTCAAATTATTGCAAATAATGGAGCGGAAAAAAGTGTAATTTCTCTTATTTTAAATTCAAAATAGTTTACTACTGCGTAAAATTACATATTTTATATTTAAAACTCTCTCCACTAAACAATGAAACAGGACAGCTGGATTGTACAATTGCAATGAATAAGAGAGAGATCGGCAGTGTAAAAGCACCGGGGTGAAAAGATTAATTACGACAAATGGCCTGCCAATTTAATGCAGGAGACGAAGACAGGGTGACATAAGGTAAAAGTAGTCCTATAGCAGATACTGAATTTGTGGTGTGAAATGTTAATCTTTCACATATAGGCCACGACATATGTGGTGGTTAGGTCTGTTCCCTTCCTCGTTTCTTTTCCTTTCCAGACAATTCGCACGAAATACTTAAAGTTATCTGGTATCCATTTTTATGAGACTGTCAACTCTGTTGACATGTTGTTTGTCCATCAAGAATGATTATGACCATTCATTTCATCCAGTGCGGTTGAAAGTATGGAGCCGTGAGTTCTAAGATGGCTGGTAAGGCCTATTTTGGCTCGAAATGTTCTTTGACAATGTGGGCAAAGGATGCTTGACGTTCCAGCAGGAGGTTCTCCTGCAGTGGTATTTTTGTCCAGCCTTTTTTTTCACAGCTCTTGCAGTTCTGTTTGCTTCACAGGTGACCGATCCCTTGCGTAATGATGTACTCCACGAATTTCGCTCTTTGGCAGCAGTTTCCCAAGTGTCGTGATGAATTCCAAAAGCTTCCAGTTAGATCTTCAGAGTGTCTTTAAAGCGTTTCCTCTGACCGCTTTGGGAGCGTTTACCACAATGCCGCTCACCGAGTCAAGTGACCAGCCCAGCGAATCTGATTCTCCATTAGTAGAGTATTACTAAATACTGGGCATGAACGCTCTTTATAGGACTTCAGTGTCTAGGATCTTGTCTTGCCATTTAATCGTCAATAGCTTCTTAAGGCAGACTGTGTGGAAGTGGTTTGATTTCCTAGCATGTCGCTGGTAAACAGTCCAGGTTTCACAAGCATATAGCAGTGTGGATAATACGATCTGTCAACTCAAGAGCCATGCTGACCGTTAATTCATAACCCTGTTTCTTTAGAAGACTGAACTCTAGCCATTGTTTTAACGGTTAAGTGCACTAACCACTATGCCATAGCAGCTGTCCAGGCCACATATATGTCAAACACAGGACTGCCTAGGGTACGAGAGACGAGATCGGGAGTGGAGACTAAGAGCACATTGGGATAGGGAAAATAAGAATATCATTGCAGTTCTGAAATTTTGAGAGCAGCTGAGAACTAAATCCTTAACTTATTTTCTGAAGTACCATAATGTAATATACAGGTAAATGGGAATATTCTTAAACAATTGACTCTGTACATTATCTCGGAACAGTCATAACATCTGATGGGAGATGCCTTGAAGAGATTAGAACAATAATCGCCACTGCCAGGGCAGCCTTTTACAAGATGAAAATCATCTTCATTGGCTCCTTGCAGTCTTGACAGACTTAGTTTGTGCTTTAAAAAGGCATAATAACTTTCACCTATGGCGGTAGCGAATGAGACTAATGAGGCCAAATCGCGCTGTAAATGTTCGTTCACAGTGGGTGCATGTGAACACGTTGTCATTTCCACCATCATGCACCATCTTACGTCTCACAAGCTCGGTGTGTGACTTATCTGCAATAATTTTCTCCTTTGTCTTTATTCCATTTCTGATGTTTGCCCTCCATGCAACATGTTCAGTGGCGACTTGCTCCCAATGTGCATTATCAATGCCTTTAGCAGTCATGTCCCGTTTACACACATCTTTGTATCGTAGAAGAGGCCGACCCTGAGATGTCTTACCCATCTGTAATTGACCAAAAAAGATGTCATTTGGTATTCTACCATCATCCATCCTCCGAAGATGTCCTATCCATCTAAGTCTACGAAGATTGAGAATGGAATAAACAGTCACACAACCTGATCTTTCCAATACTTCGGTGTTTGTGATTTTGTCTTGCCACTTAATACCAAGAATTCTTCGTAGACAACGCATATGAAAGCTTTTAAACGTTTCTCTTGGTGTTAGTAAGTTGTCAGGCTTCACTGCCATAAAGATAAGTAATAAGGACACAGGCTTGATAGACAAGGACTTTTGTTTTGGCAGTAAGCTTCCTGTTCTCCCAGACTATTTTTCTTAACCTGTTCATTGTCGTTGCTGCCTTACCAATCCGGATGTTGATTTCCTCATCTTGGGATAATTTGCTATTTACCACTGATCCTAGATATGTAAAATGGTCTACCATCTCTAGGTCGGCGTCGTCAATAAAGATTGATGGTGCCCCATGTGCACCTTGTGACATAATCTGTGTCATTTTGTTGCTAATTGTTAAACCAAATTCAGAACAAGCATTGGAGAATACAGATAGTAGACATTGTAATTCTTCCTCAGAGTGGGTCGTAACTGCAGCATCATCTGCAAAAAGCAACTCTCTGATTAGAACCCTCCTAATCTGGATCTTGGCCTTCAATCTCTGAGCATTGTAGAGGCCGCCATCTGAGCGTGAGTGAATGTATATACCACCATCCTGATCACGAAAAGCATATTTCAGTAGAAGTGAAAAGTATATTCCAAAGAGGGTGGGAGCTAGTACACAACCTTGCTTAACTCCACTCTTGATTTCAAACTCTTCTGAAGTTGCACCATCAAACTTGATTACACCCTTCATGCCTGTGTGGGACGATTCCACAATGGACAGAAGAGATGGTGGGCAGCCAATCTTCTTTAGTGCCTTGAACAGACCCTCACGACTGACCAAATCAAATGCCTTTGTGAGGTCGATGAAGGCAATAAACAGTGGTTGATTCTGTTCACAGCATTTTTGTTGCATTTGTCGCAATGAGAATATCATATCAATGGTAGACCGGTTCTGTCGAAAGCCACACTGTGATTCGGGGTAGACTTGATCTCCTAGGACTTGAAGTCTGCGCAGAACAATTCTGGCAAATACTTTTCCAACAATACACAGAAGTTAGATACCCCTATAGTTGTTGCAATCACTCCGATCGCCCTTGTTCATGTACAGTGTTATGATGCTTGAATCTTTGAAATCCTGTGGGATTTGTCCTTCTCGCCAGCATAGCTCTATTAGCTGGTAGATCTGTAGAGTGAGTGTATCTTGCCCACTCCTGATAACCTCTATTGGAATCCCATCCTTACCTGGAGCCTTGCCAGATGCTAGTTCATTTATAGCACACTTAACTTCTGTTATGGTGGGAAGTGTGTTCAGGTCGTCGAGAGTTGGTAGAGCCTCTATGGCGTTGAGGGCAACCTCCGCTAGTTTGGTCTCACTTGAGTAAAGCTCCAAATAGTGCTCTAACCATCTATCCATCTGCTGTTTCTTATCAGTTATGACTTCTTCAGTCAAGGTTTTCAATGGTGCACTTCTTTTGATCATTGGACCACAGGCTTTCATTATTCCTTCATACATGCTTCAGATGTTTCCCTTATCACTTGCGATTTGAATGGACTCACATAACTTGATACAATAATCATTTGCACACTGCCTGGCAGCCTTTTGCACATCCTTC
This sequence comes from Cepaea hortensis, assembly GCA_963921405.1. NCBI lineage: Eukaryota > Metazoa > Mollusca > Gastropoda > Stylommatophora > Helicidae > Cepaea > Cepaea hortensis. Next base: position 98,412,932 of record OY992877.1, on the reverse strand, counting down.
CTAGCTTGCTTTAGTTCACTCAGAGTGTTACGTGTTGGTTTTTCCTTGTTTCTTAAGAGATCTATCTTCTTCTTATCAACCAAGGGCTGCAGAGTCTGGCTGTTTGCCGCAAACCAGTCCAGACTCTTATGATCCACAGTGCCGTAAACCCCAACAACTGTTTTATAAAGAGTGTCCTTAAGTTTACCCTACTTTTCACTTGCTGTACAATTTTCTGATGTATCAGTGAAAGTGTCTTCAAGTTGCTGTCGGAACTCAAAGCACTTATCAGGATCGTGGGTGCTAATAGTATTAATACTGGGGCTAGATTTGTATTTAGCTGTGTAGATTCTCTTTGGTCTCAGTCTAACCCTTGCAACAACCAAAGAATGATCCGTATCACAGTCAGCACTGTGGTAACTTCGAGTCAATGATATATGGTTCAGATGTTGTCTCCATGTAATGATGAAGTCCAGCTGGTGCCAATGACCGGATCTTGGATGTTTCCATGTGACCTTATGCAGCTCTTTTGTTTTAAAAAAGGAGTTTGTAATACATAGGTCATTTCTGGTGCAATGCTCCAGCAGCCTTTGCCCATTTTCATTCATGCGACCGACGTTGTATTTTCCAAAGTACACTGGCTACGAACTCGAGTCCTTGCCCAAACGAGCATTGAAATCACCGAGCATATAAATGTAGTGAGATTTTGGAACTGCCTTCATCATGAGTCTAACTCCTTATAGAACGAATCCGTCACATCATCAGAGGAAGCAAGTGTCAATGCATACGCACTAATAATGGTGGCAAAACCACAAGAGGGATCCAAGCGCAGGGATAATAGTGTTTCATTGCCCCCTGCTAGAATTTCAATCATTCCCAGTAGCGAATCCTTCACTGCAAAGCCCACACCGTGTTGCCTTATTTCTAATCGCCCTCTACCCTTCCAAAAAAAGGCGTAATTGTTTTCCCTGAGTGACCCTTCCTTAACGAGGCTAGTCTCCTGCAGGCCAGCAATATCAATGTTAAGACCATTGAGTTCGGCATCAATCACAGCCGTTTTACTCACATCGTCAATATTGGTCAAGTCAGTGGAAAATCCTGGACACATGGTTCTCACGTAGCCGTAGCTTGAGGTTTCAATTTTTCTTTTTATTAGTGCCTGGTGCATTGGTTTTACAGCCTGCGATTCAGATTTTGTCCTAGCCACAAGCACCCATTGAAGCAGGCAGGATGTGGCGAATCAGCACCCAATTGGCCGGGGGACTGCCCAGCTTGAGGCGGGCGGTAGCTGATCAGTGTGACACCTGTAGGTGTCTCCCACCGTCAGAGGCAACGCGCGGCGCCCTTTGTCTACGCCAATTGACAGGGACTTATAACCCGTAACAGTTGCCTCTAGCTTTGATTCCGAGACCGGTTAAGACCAGGGATGGAGTTATTGCCTCTCCATAGCACAAAGCCTGGGCTAAAATATAGAGCTCATGTCTTGCCCATGCAGCATGATCCGTGTCTCGGCCTGCCTTGATCACTCCAGAGGAAAGGTAACACCTATACATCTGGAACAAGACAAGCTGCAGAAGCTGCCGGATCAGCAAAGCGATGCTCTAACTGTCCGCCTGTCGGAGCTTCGATCCTAGACCAGCTGCCAACTAAGGCTTAGGGCCTGGTCTGCCCTGCCATAACATGCTGTCTTTAGATTGCATTTCCTCGCAATTGCGCTCTTCCGCCAGAAACCGTTGGCACAATGTGTTGTGTCGGGTTTGGTAAGCGCCGCCCAACGTTCGGCGCTAACAGAAAGCAGGTAGTACCGTCTACTGCTATACTTTAGCTCAGTCGTATCTGACTTAAACCTGACATAAAGATGAGGAAAAAAATATTGACCAATAAAAAGATGTCAATTGCTACGAGAAAAAGAGTGTCGAGGTGCTATATAGAGCCCGTACTTTTGTTTCGATGTGAAGCGTGGACAATGAGCGGTCAAGCTGAAAAACATCTGATACTGTGGAAATGTGGTTTCTGAGGAGAATGCAAAGAATACCATGGACAGACAGAAAAACCAACGACCAAGTCCTACATGAAACAAATGAAAATCGTAAATATATTAGAGAAATTAGACGTAGTCAAAATTATTTGGACATGTTATGAGAAGAAATAAATTAGAGAACTTAGAGAAATGAGGTCGCAACTGGCAGGATCGAGGGGAAGAGAACAAGGGGAAGACCGAGAAGTAAATACCTGAATGGCTTGGCCACATGGCATGGTCGAGACAGGAACACTGAGCTGATTCACGACTCTGATGATCGAGTGAAATGGCGAATCATTAACGCCCACGCTTACCAGCATGGCACATGATGGATGGATGGATCCAGTTTCGACGTTAAAATATTTATAACGCAAATTTTCAAATTCGCCAGATACGTTTTACAGATAATTCTGCTAAATACTTGATAAAGTCAATGTTGATTACACCGAAGAGAATTAACTATCCGTGATAAACTATTCGTGTGTCAGTTGTGAATTTTTAGTTTAATCCGGAGCTTATTTCTACAATACCGGGAGAAAACCACGCCGTGGACCAGTTTTCAGGTTTATCCCGGATTTCAGTCGACAATCCATTAGCCAAACCAGCAATACAAGCTCATTAACCATTATCCTGTTGGGTCCGCAATAGTGCTATAATTGTTTAGAAGTGATTCAAACACAGCAATTTATAACTAAAATAAACACTGACCTTATTTTGTGGCCTGGTTGGTTGGTTGGATATTTTATTGATTGTGGCGTCTCTGAAAGAAGGGTTGTAACTCTGAACTAGTTGACGTTCAGGTCGTCTTTAATTGATTAAATGCCATGGGATAATCAATCGCCTTAATTAAGCGACTTCTCGTATCTGCAAAGGGCTTATAAATCGCTGAAATTTTACCATTGTGTTATAATACAATATGTGTACTCCCATAGTAAGAACTTTTAAGTCATACCTGTGACACACCCCTACTTCCCATTTCCCGCCATCCATTTTTGTTTGGACCAAACCTACTTTTTATTTTTGCACTGAATCTGTTATAAAGGGGAATTTCCAATAGAGACTGTGAGTTAAAAATTATATGAAATTAAGAACCAACATCATTGCACTCAGAACATCTCCAAACATGATTAGTCCCACTTTCCGGTAGCCAACGAGTTCCCAAGCTGATGGTACCAGCGGCAGAATGAATGAACGTCAATGGTTACCATGTCTTGCATCTATTGCAGTGGAGTTGTTGTAGAGATTCTCCTCCCGTCTTGGGAGCAAATTACTATCTCCATGAGGAGTGTTTTACAGAGCTTTCCTCCCTTTTACGAAGCCTGTAAAGCAGCAGAGTGTGCAAGGCTGGTGCTAGAACTTCACATCTGAAGAGAAACAGTATGACGAAACGAGGTCATGATTCAGTACAGCACTACAGAATGGCTGGGAATAGGCCTGGGGTTGGTAATGTTTACTACAGGAAGGCTGGGAATAGGTTTGGGGTTGGTAATATTTACTATAGAATGGCTGGTAATAGGCGTGGGGTTGGTAATGTTTACAACAAAATGACTGGGAATAGGCTTGGGGTTGGTAATGTTTACTACAGGAAGGCTGGGAATAGGTTTGGGGTTGGTAATATTTACTATAGAATGGCTGGTAATAGGCGTGGGGTTGGTAGTATTTACTATAGAATGGCTGGGAATAGGTCTGGGTTTGTTAATGTGTACTACAGAATATCTGGGAATAGGCTTGGGGTTGGTAATGTATACTACAGAATGGCTTGGATTAGGCTTGGCGTTGGTAATGTGTACTACAGAATGGCTGGGAATATGCCTGGGGTTGGTAATTGTTACTACAGAATGGCTGGGAATAGGCCTGGGGATGGTAATGTCTACTACACGTGTTTTAGGTATTGCATTGTCAACATATTCCAACCCAATGCTGATAAGAATAATTTTGTATTATAAAAGGCTAGCACGGTAATGGATTGGCTAGAAGCTCTTATCAAAACATAGGATTTCCCATAAATCGTGTATTTCCATATACTTCTAAGGGTCGGCACTGAGAAAGATCGTAACGAGTTCGGAGTAAAACGAAATTAAATATGTAATGCAAATGCAAAGCATCGTAAGCAGGAATATGCATAGATCGTAATTGAATACCATTTGTTATGTTGGAGTCAGGTCTTAGTCAGATATGACTGAACTACCGTATGACAGTAGACGGTACTACCTACTTTCTGTTAGGGCTGAATGTTGGGCGCCGCTTACCAAATCCGACACCCCACATTGTGCCAACGGCTTTGGGAGGAAGAGCACAATTGGAAGGGTACTAGCCTTATCCTGGTGCGAGGAAATGCAACATAAAGACAAAATGTCATGGCAGTTCAGACCAGGCCCTAAGCCTTGGTTGACAGCTAGTCTAGGATCGAAGCTCCGACAGGCGGACAGTTAGAGCATCGCTTTGCTGATCCGGCAGCTTCTGCAGCTTGTCTTGTTCCAGTCGTATTGGTGTTACCATTCCTCTAAAGCAGTGGTTCTCAACCGGTGATAGGGGGGGAATTTTAGGGTTTCGGGGGGGGGGGGGGGGGGGGGGGGGGGAGGTAATGAAGACCATTTCGAGATCGCGTTAATACAAGAACCGATTACTTGATATTGTTTTTCCCTTCATACTTTACAATTATGTACGTCTCATCCTTCTAAAATTCAGTTTTTAAAGTAAGTAGACCCACAAATCATGTTTTATGTGGATGTCTAGACCTGTTTTAGTATATGCTATTACATTTACCTTCCATTGCTACACATACTGTGTAGGGGTGGGGGATTTTTAGATAGGAAATATGAAAAGGAGGGGGGATGACGTTCTGAAAATACGGTGAAGGGGGGCACGGGCCAAATTTTTGATAGGAAGGGGGGAATGACGTTCTGAAAATATGGTGAAGGGGGTCAAGGTCCAAAAAAGGATAAGAACCACTGCTCTAAAGTGAACTAGGCGGGTCGAGAAGGGGATCATGCTGCATGAGCAACACAGTCTCTATATTTTAGCCCAGGCTTTGTGCTATGGAGAGGTATAACTCCATCCCTGGTCTTAACCGGTCTCGGAATCAAAGCGAGAAGTAGCAGTTATGGGTTATAAGTACTTGTCAATTGGCGTAGACATGGGGCGCCACGTGTTGCCTCTGACGGTGGGAGACACCTATGGGTGTCACTGATCGGCTACCGCCCGCCTCAAGCTGGGCAGCCCCGGCCAATTGGGTGCTGATCCGCCACAGCCTGCCTGCTTCAATGGGTGCTTGGGGCTACGACACAATCTGATTCGCAGGCTGTAAACCCAATGAACCAGGTACTAATAAAATGAAAAATAGAAACGTCAAGCTAAGGCTTGCAACCTGGAACGTAAGAGCCATGTGTCCAGGGCTTTCCGCTGACCTGACGAATATTGATGATGTGAGAAAAACGGCTGTGATTGATGGCGAACTCAATGGTCTTAACATTGATATTGCTGGCATGCAGGAGACTCACCTCGCTGAGGAAGGGTCAATCAGAGAAAACAATTACACCTTTTTTTGGAAGGGTAGAGGGCAGGCAGAAAATAAGGCAACATGGTGTAGGCTTTGCAGTAAAGAATTCGCTACTGGGAATGATTGAAATTCCAGCGGGAGGTATTGAAAGACTATTATACCTGCGCCTGGCAACCTCTTGTGGTTTTGCCACCATTATCACTGCATATGCACCGACACACATTTCCCCTGATGATGTGAAGGATTCGTTCTATAGGGAGTTAGACTATGTCATCAAGGTAGTTCCAAAATCCGACTACATTTATATGCTCGGTGATTTCAATGCTCGTGTGGGGATGGACTCGAGGTCATGGCCAGTGTGCCTTGGAAAATACAACATCGATCGCGTGAATAAAAGTGGGCAAAGGCTGCTGGGGCATTGCACCAGAAATGACCTATGTATTACAAACGCCGTTTTTAAAACAAAAGAGCTGCATACGGACTCATGGAAACATCCAAGATCCGGTCATTGGCATCAGCTAGACTTCATCACCTCACGGAGACAACGTCCGAATCTAACATCATTAACTCGAAGTTACCACAGTGCTGACTGTGATACGGATCATTCTTTGGTTGTTGCAATGGTTAGACTGAGACCAAAGAGAATCTACACAGCTAAATACAAATCTAGCCCCAGGATTAATATTATTAACACACACGATCCTGATAAGTGCTTTGAGTTCCAACAACAACTTGAAGACGCTTTCACTGATACATGAGATAATTGTATAGCAAGTGAAATGTGACGTAAACTTAAGGAACCTCTTTACAAAACAGCGGTAGGGGTTTGCGGCCCTGTGGATCATAAGAGTCAGGACTGGTTTGCGGCAAACAGCCAGACACTGCAACACTTGATTGATAAAAAGAAGATAGCTCTCTTAAGAAACAAAGAAAGAGCAACGCATAACACTCTCAGTGAGCTGAAGCAAGCTAGGAAGGATGTGCAAAAGGCTGCCAGACAGTGTGCAAATAACTATTGGAGCAAGGTATGTGAGTCTATTCAAAATGCAAGTTATTAGGGAAACATCACAAGCATGTATGAAGGCTTAATGAAAACCTATGGTCCATTGATCAAAAGATGTGAAACATTGAAAACCTTGACTGGAGAAATCATCACTGATAAGAAACAGCAGATGGACAGATGGGTAGAGCAATATTTTGAAGCTTTACTCAAGTGAGACCAAACTACCGGATGATACCCTCAACGCCATAGAGGCCCTGCCAACTCTTGACCACCTGGACACACTTCGCACCATAACAGAAGTTAAGTGTGCTATAAATGAACTTGCATCTGGCAAGGCTCCAGGTAAGGATGGGTGTCACAATAAATCTTGGAGGTCGATCGATGACAGAAAGTCGCGAAAAACGTCTACAAACAGCCGGCGGTTCTGTAATGTGTTGTTGATCGAGGAAGGACTATAGCGCCATACGTCTGCAAGCGGCAGCCATCCTTTTGATGTGGTAGACGGACTGTCTGGGCAAAAGTCGGCACGATCTTTTGTTGTGGGGACAGGAATTCTCTAGTTCACAAGCGGGCAAGACTTTTTGTTGTACGGGAAACAGGTCCCCAGATGAAAGCGGAATAGACGGCGGGTTGTTTCCATCCAGTCTAAAAAGGAGAGAGAAAAATAGCTTCTAGACTGTCTAGTTTCTAGACAGTTTTGTGACGTCACTCAGACAAAAGTATTAAAAAGAGTTGGGGGTAAACAACTTTGGGGAAGTCGACCAAAAGTTGTGAAGTGCTACCGACGTGTGCAATATTCCTAGTTTGTTTCTAGAGAGAGAATATAATGTCTATTGTTGATTTCTATCGGCGGACATCTATCCAGTGTGTGATTTCATAGTCTCCATCTCAAACAGGAATAACTATATGGTAATTAATTAATTAAATAAACCTACATTAGATTATTCTTAGGAATTGAGTGTAGTAATGTGCGTCGATAGGAAGTATTATAAGAGCGTCGGTAACAGTAGCCAATCGCGTTGCTTGAACTAGTTATTGTGAGATATCAATCAACTCAGGGAGTTAAGGTCAATGTAGTGGGATGATATTTAGGGAGATTGAGGATGGTTGGGGGGGGATGAAGGAAATGTCAAATGGTAGGATCTTCCAGTAGGGCATCTGCTGGGTTTCTGCCCTTTTCCTTTAGTCTTTCCTTGTCTTACCATGACTCAGACCGATGTGATGAGCTCCTCGGCCTTATGGCAGAGTTTGGTTCTCTGTTATATTTCTGAGTGCGGCCGGTGGCCTACACTCACCTAATAAAGGTTGGAATCGGGTTGCTCTCACCAGGTGTGTTCTCTCTTCAACAGGTTCCACTAGATTGTAACACCAACTAGAAGAAAAGTCATGGCTCAAGTATTGAAGGCAGAGTTTACTGAGAGGCTTTTGCACTGGGCCCATAACCCAGAGGGTTTGCAGGAACCTGGCCTCTGCTGACCAGGAAACGAGGATTATATAAAGTGTGTCTCCTAAGTGATAGTTTACATCACAGTAAAATAAAGACACTGACAATAACACATGTACCAGGAAAATTAGTAGATATAGCTACCTGGAACATTAACGTTGTGTGTTAACATTGGAGAATTCCTATCATTACCAGGTACCAGTGTGTATTACAATTGGGGAATTCCTACAAAAAGTGAAATACTAACATTTAGTTTTTCAAAGTGACAGTAACATTATTTTAGGATTCTCTGATCACAGAACATTTATGAACAGAGTAGTTACACTGTGTGTGTTAGAGTGATTATCAATATTGGACTGTTTCCACTATTGATGACCAAGCATCTGGATAGTCCAAGAGCTATCGGAGGAAGTCGACACTTGGCCTGAGAGACACATCAGTTGGATGAGATCTTCTGTCCATCATATAGGGTGCTGTTGTGTGGCCAGTACAGTGATGAAACAGATGTTGCTCCTGATATATTCGGTCTGACTCTACATACACACTAGATTATACGACAGACATTCTGCACATACACTTTGCACATACATGACACTTTTCTCTATTAAACTAATTTGTTGTTTTAGTTAGAGCCAGTGTTGTGTAGTGTGTTTTTGGGAAAAGAGTCAGAGAGGGATTGGTTCATTAGTGAGAGAGAGAGAGATAGAGAGAGAGAGAGAGAGAGAGAGAGTGAGTGAGAGAGAGAGAGAGAGAGAGAGAGAGAGAGAGAGAGAGAGAGAGAGAGAGAGAGAGAGAGAGATCCAGGGACCGACGGGGTGTTGTGGACGGAAAGCTGGGAGATCCTCAAGATATTGATATGGGATTAAAAGGATGCCGGTGTTGATTCCCCTCACCCCAGGGACGACACAAGGAAATAATACGACAATGGGATTCCAATAGCGGTTATCAGGAGTGGACAAGGCACACTCACTCTACAGTTCCACCAGCTATTAAAGCTATGCTGGCAAGAAGGACAAGTTCCACAGGATTTCAAAGATTCAAGCATCATAACACTGTACAAGAACAAGGGCGATCGGGGCGATTGTAACAATTATAGGGGTATCTCACTTCTGTGTATTGTTGGGAAAGTATTTGCCAGAATTGTTCTGCGCAGACTTCAAGTCCTAGGAGATCAAGTCTACCCCGAATCACAGTGTGGCTTTCGACAGAACCGGTCTACCATTGATATGATATTCTAATTGCGACATATGCAAGAAAAATGCCATTAACAGAATCAGCCACTGTTTATTTCCTTCATCTAACTCACAAAGGCATTTGATTTGGTCAGTCGTGAGAGTCTGTTCAGGGTACTAAAGAAGATTGACTGCCCACCAACGCTTCTGTCCATTGTGGAATCGTTCCACACAGGCATGAAGGGTATAATCAAGTTTGATGGTGCAACTTCAGAAATGTCTGAAATCAAGAGTGGAGTTAAGCAAGGTTGTGTATTAGCTCCCACCCTCTTTGGAATATACTTTTCACTTCTCCTCTCCTGAAATATGCCTTTCATGATCAGGATGATGGTATATACATTCACTCACGCTCAGGTGGCAGACTCTACAATGCTCAGAGATTGAAGGCAAAGACCAAAATTGGGAGAGTACTGATCAGAGTGTTACTTTTTGCAGATGATGCTGCAATTACGACGCACTCTGAGGAATAATTCAACGCTACTATCTGCATTCTCCAATGCTTGTTATGAATTTGTTTTAACAATTAGCAAAAAGAAGACACAGATTATGTCACAAGGTGCACATGGGGTACCATTAATCCGACGCCGAACTGGGGATAGGAGACTATTTTACATATCTAGGATCAGAGGTAAATAGCAAATTATCCCTTGATCGGGAAATCAACATCCGGATTGGTAAGGCAGCAACAACAATGAACATTTTATCAAAATGAGTTTGGGAGAACAGGAAACTTACTGCCAAAACAAAAGTCCTTGTCTATCAAGCCTGTGTCCTTAGTATACTTCTTTATGGCAGTGAAGCCAGGTCAACTTACTCACACCAAGAGAAACGTTTAAACATCATTCATATGCGGTGTCTGCGAAGAATACTAGGTATTAAGTGGCAAGACAAAATCACAAATACTGAAGTATTGGAAAAATCAGGTTGTGTGAGGGTATATTCCATGCTCAGTCTTCGTAGACTTAGATGGATAGGACACGTTAGGAGTATAGATGATGGTAGAATACGAAAGGACATTTTTTTGGTGAATTACAGATGGGTGTAAAATATCAGGGTGAGCCTCTGCTACGATATAAAGATGTGTGTAAGCGGAACATGATTAATACAGGCATTGATAATGCACTCTGGGTGCAAGTTGCCGCTGAACGTGTTGCATGGAGGACAAATTTCAGAAATGGAATGAAGACAAAGGAGGACATGATTGCTGATAAGTCACAAGCCGAGCGTTTGAGACGTAAGATGGTGCACGATGGTGGAAATGACCATGTGTTCACATGCGTCCACTGTTGACGAACATTTACAGCTCGAATTGGCCTCATCAGTCACATTGGATTCCGCCATGGGTTGTAGTTATTAAGCCTTTTTGAAACACAATGTAACAAACTATCATATGTCAAGACGGCAAGATACCAATACAATAATTAATTTATTATGTTCTCTATCGTTTAGCGATCGTCACAAGTCAAAAGCTCTTCTGATGTATAGTTCTAGCGAGAAGCTTTGTTTATTTATTTGTTGGTTTTTTTTTGTTTTTTTTGTTTTTTTTTGTGTGGCTCTCCCACGCTTTGAACTCAAATGTAATCCATACACGCTACTTCTAGTAGTATTGAACTGAATTTTGCGGTGGATTAGCTTTCCCTATTACCAATGTCCCTCGCCATCTGGCGAACCCTATCCGATTTCATTGTAATTTACGTCTTCAAGTCAAGGACCAATAGTCAACATTTTATTACAACTGGCCGGTCTAAGGGTTGAACGCCTTACCTCAGCATCAGAACGCCGGGTGTTTAAGAACGAGTAAGAAGTTTGACAGCTTCGTTATTTAATAAAGTTGTCTATTAATCAGTTTTAATCAATGTGTGTTTTCTAATGAAAAAGAAGGAATTGCCCACTGCGCATGGCATGCACCTCTAATTCAAAAAGTACCAGGTAGGAATCCAGGAATGAATGATGCATGTTTCAAAATAAAACAAACCCGTATTCGCTGTACTCTACCCCACCCCGTCTCCCATATGAGCTCTGGGAGTATATCCTCTGCTTAGGCTTCTTCTACAACAGTGCAGCATGTTATCTGTTTCTCTCTGACTTCGTCTGGTTCCTATCCCTAGACCTGTCCTTCAATGGAGATCCTACCAGTTTCTGCACTGCCATCGTCAAAGTTCTTGGGGTTATTGGAACACGTTAGCTCTTCTACTATTCTAAGGTGGAGATACATCAGAGGGGAGTTCAATTCCAAAATACAGAAAATCTGCCGCAATAATCGAATCTTTAAATATGGGGTTTTAAGACAGAGGTTAGACTTCAGTTTACCGGATCTTACCCCATATGGGTTGGTATTCTTCCGAGGAGCAGTCTGCCAGAAGCGTCAAACAGAGCATGAACTCTGTAACTTCAGCGGCGACCTCCCGGAGACTCCAACAAAATTGCGCCTGTGAACCGAATGACCGGAAACGAACCCACTACCATCGGAGCGCGATGCAGGTTGCTTAACGACTTCGACATGGAGAACCCTTAGTTGTATCTCTTGTTATTGATTATTCTGATGTATTCATTCACTGGGAGTAAGAGTGTTTTTACATATGACCGCGGTTGTTTGTAGCGTGAACTGCATGTTCAGAAAAATAACGGCCGGTCGATCGCTGAACTAACTGGGTTGCCTTGTGCAATAACGTGTGGCTGCTGGTTTTCTAGTGACTGTCGTTTCCATCGACGATGAACCATATCTTTCGTGGCGGACTTTGTTTTGGTATTCTGGCAGCGGCATTATGCATAGAAGACCTGTGCGGGCTGTTGGTTTGTCAAGACTCCTGTCTGGTCCACTTTTCACATGGGGCAAGGAGGAGTATTTTGTGTTATATTTACTGGCACAGGAATAGAGTGTAATGGAAAGACCCTTTGCAGTGAAGTTGGAACCGCGACTAACTAACTAAAAACAAAGTTACACATCCTTTAAAGGACGTTTGCAGTCAACAGCAGCAATTTTTACTGTTGATATCTTGACAAGTTTTACGTTCAGTAGTTTGCAATTGATTCCATTTCGTAAAATACCAGCGCAACGCGGTCTGCTTCTAAATCGCGCACAGCTGTGTTCCGAAAGCAGGTATGCAGGATCATGAACCGCGTCCGTAACCCATTCGCCACGTAGACAGAAACTAACTAACTAACTTGGGGCAATAATTTTCTGGGACGAATATTAAACTCGTCAGATCATGTCTGTCCACTTTACATCAATTCACAGTCCACTTCACATCAATTTTCTTCAGCTCAACAGAAATATATGCCCCAACATCTTACCTGCGTAAGATAGTTCTTTCCAAGGGCATACTCTTTTTCTCTTATCCTAGATCACATGTGTCAAACTCAAGGCCCGCGGGCCACATCCGGCCCGCCGTACCATCATATCAGGCCCGAGAAGTCTCAACCGACGTACACATATTTTCGGCTCAAGAGAGAATTTTATGCAAACCTTTTTTTATGGTCCCGATATAAAGTGCAGCTTAAATTCCCTAATTAGCAGCCTTCCGAATGAAAGGCTACCTGAGAGTGTTCTCGCTTCGATCAGAATAAGCGAAAATAAAAGTTGTGTAGTGTGTTAGTGTTCGTCGTTATAGTTACATAGCAACGTTCAGATGCTCGTTTTGGATTGGCGCATAAAAAATGAAAGTAACGTAATGCCCGGATATTACATCAGATTTTCTCGCTACGGTTAACATGATATCAATCAAGCATCTGTCGGTAGATGCACAATCTTTTAAAATCAAAGCTAGCCCTTAAAATGGCCAAGAGGAAAGTTGATTCTGAAAATAGAGCCTTTCAAAGCCGCTGGGAGGCTGAATATATGTTTACTGGTATTGACGGTAAAAATGTGTGTCTAATTTGTAGAGATAATGTGGCTGTGATCAAAGAATATAATCTGAGATGGCACTACGAGACTAAACATCAAGACAAGTTAAACAGCCTGAATGCATAGCAGAAGCTACAGAATGTAGAAGAATTGAAGAGGCATCTAACATCACAGCAGATGTTTTTCAACAAAGCAAAATCACAAACTGATGCTGCAGTCAAAGCAAGATTTATTGTGTCAGAGGCGATCGCAAAATCAGGCCGACCATTTACAGAAGGAGAGTTTCTGAAGCGCTGCATGATGAAAGTGTGTGACGTCTTGTTTTCAGACAAAAAGCAGATGTTTGCAAAAAATAAGCCTAAGCAGAAATATGGTTGCTGATCGGGTTTGTGAGATGGCCACTGATGTTAAATCACAGCTGATCGAAAAAGGCAAAGACTTTGTTGCATTCTCCCATGCTGTCGATGAAAGTAATGACACTACTGACACGCACAGCTAGCCATCTTCATCCGTGGAGTGGACTCCAGTTTGAATGTTACAGAAGAAATATTGGACATGAAATCCATGCATGGAACAACGACAGGAAAAGACATTTTTGACAACGTATGTCAAAGTTTAACCAACATTAACCTACCTTGGGACAAACTCGTTGGACTGACAACAGATGGAGCACCGGCGATGAGTGGCGAAAAAAGTGGACTAGTTGGAAGGATGCGGTTGAAGATGCAGGAGAACTGTACTGGTGAATTGATGGCATTTCACTGCATCATACACCAAGAATCGCTGTGTGGTAAAGTTCTCAACATGGGAAATGTAATGAGCACTGTAACACAAACCATCAACTTTATCAGATATCATATTAATGTTAATACACTTCCGGTACAATTGCGACAAAATGACGCGTTACTCTTTGGGGGGACGCTATTTAGTGTTTTCCTTTGGATTTCGTGTGATTTCCTATGGATTTCCTGTGAATAGTGTTTTCCTGTGGATTATGTGATGTTATTTTGTGTTCTTTTATTGGAAGTTTTCAAAAGAAGCCACGGAAGGCAGGTGGTGGATGAAATTTTGAGGGCAGCCGACAGATATTTGTTGGTCATGGTCTCGAGTTCACGACGGCAGGCAGAGGAGCTCTTCTTGAGTCAATGGCTGCGGTCTCCGACCAGTACTGTCACTGCCATAGAGGAAAGCAACGGCAAACTACCTCTTTAAAAGTGCTTAGTACATCATGATTCGCTTAAAGACTGATCATCGCAAGACAAGGACAGAGACATTAAAATTAGCAACATGGAACGTTAGGACGTTAAACGACGACGAAAAATTAGAGAACATAAAACAAAAAATTGAAAGGGAAAAAATTAATATTTTAGGTATGTGCGAAACGAGATGGACAGGAGCAGGCATCAAGATAGATGAAGATTTCAAGATTATTTATTCTGGAGGTGAAGATCGTCATAGGGGAGTGGCAATTATCTTGGACCGGAAAACATCAAAATCTGTTCAAGGATATTAGGCCGTGTCGGACAGAGTTCTACTAGTTAAATTAAGTGGCAGACCTTATAGCATAAATATTATTCAAGTATATGCCCCAACAGGAGAATCCAGTGAAGATAGTGTAGAAGAATTTTATAATGACATAGAGTCTGCCTTAAAGAAATGTAAAAATTCAGAAATAAACATCATAATAGGGGACTTCAATGCAAAGTAGGAAATCAAGGGAATAGATACACAGTAGGAAACTATGGTTTAGGAGAGAAAAATGAAAGAGGATACAGACTCGTAGAGTGGGCAAAAGAGCAGGAAATTATTGTAGGAAACACCTGGTTTAAGCAACACCCTAGAAGATTATGGACATGGAGGAGTCCTGATAGCAGGATTAGAAACCAGATTGACTACATTCTCATTAGCAGAAGATTTAGAAACGCGCTAACAGTAGCAAAAACAGTTCCCAGTGCTGATTGTTATAGTGGCCACAGACTTCTTACAGGAACATAGAGGATAAAGTTAAAGAAAGTCAACTATAAACACTAAATATGATTTGTGTACATTGAGTAATGACAAGGAAATACAAAACAAATTCAACATAGAAGTACAGAACAGATTTGAAATATTGTCTGATCTAGAGATCCTATTCCAGGGTGTGGATGATCAATGGGAAACGTTGAAGAATTCAATCAATGTGGCTGCAGAAACAACTATTCCAAAATTAAAGAAGGTGGGTCGTAAGAAATGGATGACTGAAGAAATTTTACACCTCATGGAAACAAGAAGACTCAACAAAAATAATTCTGTCAAATATGAAGAAATTCAGAGACAAGTCAGAATATTATGTAAGGGGGCAAAAGACGCATGGCTTGAGGAAAAGTGCTTAGGAATTGAAAACCAACACAACAGTCAAAATACCAAATTAGTGCACAAAAGAACTCAGGAACTTACTAATAAAAGAACAAGTACATCAACAGGGTGTCTAAAAACTAAAGATGGCAAAATCATAATAGAAAAAGACCAGATTCTACATGTATGGACAGATTATGTGAAACACCTTTATGATGATAACAGAGACGAACAGTATGATATTAGATTTAATAATGAAGGACCGCCAATTTTGGAGATGGAGGTTCGAAATGTTCTTAAGCATGTGAAAGCTGGCAAGGCCCCCGGTGCAGATAACATCACAACAGAAATGATTAAAGCTTTAGAAGAATTTGGACTGAAGCAAGTCACCAGACTGCTGAACACATTATATGATACTGGAGATATACCTCCTGAATTATGTAACTCTGTATTTATTGCAATCCCAAAGAAATCAGGAACTTGGAATGTGATCAACATAGAACAATTAGTATAATGAGTCACATCACAAAGATTTTGCTAAGAATTATCATGCAAAGAGTGAGGAAGAAGATACAACCTGAAATAGGGGAAGAACAATGTGGGTTTGTAGAAGGAAAGGGTACAGTAAATGCTGTGTATATGCTGCGAACAGTTATTGAAAGTGCTAAAGACGTAAACAAGGATATACATATTTGCTTTATTGACTATACAAAGTCGTTTGATAGAGTTAGACATGTCAACATGGTGGATATGCTTGCAGATCTACAAATTGATGGGAAAGACATTAGACTTATAAAAAACATATATTGGAAACAACAAGCTGCAATAAGGATTGATAATGAAGTGGGACAGTATCAGCCAATTAAGAGAGGTGTTAGGCAGGGTTGTGTGATGTCTCCAGATCTTTTTTCCCTATACAGTGAAAATATTTTCAGAAATGTAGAGGATATAAATGGAATCAGCATTGGAGGACGAAACATCAATATCATTAGATATGCAGATGATACAGTATTAATTGCAGACAATGCGCAGGACCTGCAACAATTAGTAGATGCGGTTGTTGTACACTGTGAGAAACTGGGGTTAGAATTAAATTGTAAAAAGACTCAGGTTATGGTCGTCACTAGGAAGAAAGAAGTGCCACAATGTAATATACAAGTAAATGGAAATATTCTTCAACAAGTGAATCGGTACAATTATCTTGGAATAGTCATAACATCTGATGGGAGATGCCTTGAAGAGATTAGAACAAGAATCGCCATGGCGAAATTAGCCTTTAGCAAGATGAAAAACATTCTGACCAATAAAAAGATGTCAATTGAAACGAGAAAAAGAGTGTTGAGGGGATACATAGAGCCTGTTCTTTTGTATGGATGTGAAACTTGGACAATGAGCAGTCAAGCAGAAAAACATCTGATGGCTGCAGAAATGTGGTTTCTGAGGAAAATGCAAAGAATACCATGGACAGACAGAAAAACCAATGACCAAGTACTACAGGAGACAAATGAACATCGTAAACTAATTAGAGAAATTAGACGTAGACAGTCAAAATTTTTGGACATGATATGAGAAGAAATGTATTGGAGAACTTAGTGACAACTGGCAAGATCGAAGAGAACAGACCAAGAGGAAGACCGAGAGGAAATTACCTGGATGGCTTGGCCACATGGCATGGACGAGACAGGCACACTGAGCTGATCCACGACACTGGTGATCGAGTGAAATGGCGAGTTATGATCGCCCACGCTTTCCGGCATGGCACATGATTGATTGATTGATATTAATGTTTAAAAAAAGGTTTCATTTTAGGCTTATTGAGTGTTTATTCTGTCCGGCCCTTGAATGTTTATCCTGTCCGGCCCGCAACCTTACTTGTGATGTGAGTTTTAGCCCGCTGAGCGATTGAGTTTGACACCCCTGTCCTAGATCATTACCTCCAGGACTTTCAGTAAAAAAAAAAAAAAAAAGCTTCTGTGTGGAATATTCTGGGTAAATCAGAATATCATCATCATAATGTGCCTTACCGAATGGCGTAGACGTTCATGTATCTTCATACATCTTGGTCCTTGGTGCAATCGCTATTAGTTACTTTGGCGGTCGTAGTATTCGCAACAGCCTCAGCAACTACATTTCCGTTGCCCCCGAGCTCTTAATAATTTATTCTTTCACATTTCAATGTTCACTACCATTTAGTAGAACCTGTTCTATATAATATTTTGGTGTTCTTTTTCAGACATTTAATGAAAGTGAACTACTACATATGATATTTTTCAGCTTTTGAGATGTAGTTTTTGATTGACCTACTTTGCTCTTAAACTCGTTCACGCGTCTTCCATCTGATGTTATGACTATATCAGATTTTTGAATGTAGTGCCTTCCAAGTGATTTTGTATGATGTTCAAATTGAAAAATTGTAAAGGACTCACGTATACGCCCTAATGCTTATTTCAACGTATGGTGCTAACCGCATATGTTAGTACGAGTTAGCTTTGGATGGATGATGTATTTAATACCACCACCCCCCCCCTTTCCCCGCCTTTACTTCCTTGTACATTCCTAGTGTCCATTTTAGGCTGAATCGATCTGGAATCTAAGATCAATAATAAAAATAAAATCTGCCTCGACGTGTATTCAAACACATGATCACAAGAAAGGCTAGCTAATGCGTTGCCATGGCTCCGTATGTTTAATATCCTCATAATCATAAAGTGCCCTTTCAGCTGGCATAGACGTTCATGTCTCTCCACAGATCTCGTTCTTTTGTGTTCTGGATCAACATTGCTTATGATATTCCTCCAGGCCACCGTCTCAATCCATCCAGCATAATTTCTCTTGTCCGGTTTCTGCATCTCCTCCCCTTGATCTTTCTAGTTGTCACGATGTTCTTCAATGCCTCTTTTCTCAACACATGGCCAAAAAAATATGTTTGTATCTTTCTTATAGTTGTAAACAATATTATAGTCTCATTGACATCTTTCAGACAATCTTCGTCAGTTACTCTGGCAGTCCAAGGAATTCGCAATATTCTTATATTTAATATACATATTGAAATCCTATCTCTTTATTGTGAACTGATCTGTTACCTTGGGTAACCTTAACAGAAGGGTAATTTCAAATGCGATGAGGATGATCTTTGAATTTAACCAATGTATCAATTAATCATTTCATAAAACAATCAACCAAACTGCTATTATCATGTTATTCTTCTTTCGTTCGCTTGAAATATGTCTATAACTGCAACGTTGTCTCTTGTATGAATTTAACTGTCTTTTTTAGTTCACTCAGCGGTCTATACAGTTTATCTTCCACTGTCCTCTCTCTAGGCCAGAAGATTTGCTAGATATGTTATATTTTGGGCAGCCTTGGAGTATGTGCTCTGCTGTCTGCTACGCCAAACCACATGTGCACATGGCTGATTCATTGATCTTGAATTTTGTATACATGTGATTGCGTAATCTATTGTGTCCTGTTCTGAGGCGCAAAATAATGACAGTCATTTTGAACAGGTTTTGGTAGCTTTCTGACTGATTTGATCAATTTTTTTTCTTTTGGTGGTATGTAACGGGCACATGAGGCTGTTCTTCTTTTGCTCCTTCCTTAGCCAATCGATCAGCTCTGTTGTTTCCAGGTATTTAACAGTGGGGTGGTATCCACTGTATGGTGACCTTATGCTGACTGCTAAGTTCAGAAAGTAGTGTCCTTAGTACTGGCAATTTCCCAAACAGAAGCGCCTCGAGTACTGATCTTGCATCTGTCAATAGCACCACAGGTTGTGTACCATGGCTGGTATTTAGTAATTTCTCTGTTGCTATCTTGATTGCCTCAATTTCAGCATCATAGTTATGGCAGTACTTTTCTGTTGGTACTCTGGCTGTGTCCCTAGTATTATTTGGGCATTCTATGTACACTCCCGCTCCTCCATTTCGAACAGCATTTTGTGCTGACCCATCTGTGTAGACTCGGATCCAGAGGTCTTCATCAAGGAAGCTGGGAGTGGCTATTCTGCGCTGTTCTGTTCTTCCTTGTCAAATATTCCTTTCACTTTTGTTTGTATTTGTAGTGATAGTCTATGTTCATCTTTCCATGGGGTTCGTTCTGGTATAGTTTTCAAGGGGGATACAAACTGTGGTCAGATCGGTGGTTTCTCTGCAGAGTCGTTTGGCCTGGTGGATAAAACTGCTTCTTTTCAAGCGCCCAATAGCTAAGTTTTCATATCTGTTCTTCATATGTTGGCCTAGCAATCTGAGGAACTTTTCTGCTTGTATTAGCGTTGTCGTATCTCTGCGCTCTCTCAGTGTTTGTGTCCTCCCCACCCTCTCCATCTCCACTGTAGGTGTTGATCTCATCCCTCCTGTGGTGACTCTAAGTGCTTGATTTTGCACCTTGTCCAGCTCTTGTAGTTTTTGATGCTGAACACCACGCAGTAAATCCGTATTCCAGGTGTGGTCGTATGCTCTGTTGATAAACTTTACTAAGTATTTTCTTACTGGCTCCCAGTGTGGTTCCACTTAGTTTTCTCAGGATGGCTATTTTCCTTCTGGCCTTTTCTACTGCGTTGTTGATGTGCTTTCTCCATTTCAGCCTGACATCAAATGTTACTCCAAGGTATGTTAGTTCTTTATCTTCTTTTAGGTTTATTCCATTTATCTGGATTATACCTGCCTTTTGTTTTTGGAGAGAGGGTAAATAGAGTGGTGCTGCACTTGTCAGTGTTTATGCTGACATACCATCTATTTGCCCATGCAAGAAAAGCATCTACAGCTCTTTGTAGCGATCTGGTGGCCACTGATGTATGTTCATTTGTGCTCCATAGAACCAGGTCATCGGCTTACATTGCCGCTTTAATTCCATGCGGTAGATTAGCAACAAGATCATTGATGAAGATTAGAAAAAGTGTGGGGGACAAGACTCCGCCCTGGGGAACACCGTGGCGCAGTAGTACTTTCTTGCTCTTGAGTCCGTCTATCTGTACTCGGGCTCTTCTGTTGTGCAAGTATGCTTCCACCCATTTGTACATTCTTCCATCGACTTTACAGTTTCTCAGTTTCTTCATCAGACCTTCTTTCCAGACTTTGTTAAAGGCTTTTTTTCAGATCTATCCATGCAGCAAGCACCAGCTTCTTCTCTTGGAATGCCACCTCAATTTCTTGAGAGAGGCTGGTTGTCTGATCTTCCGTAGAGTAGCACTGCCTAAAGCCAGCTCTCTGCGGCACAAGGAAATTTTCACTTTCAATATTCATCTGCAGTCAGTGATTGATGACGCGCTCCATTGATTTGCAGAGACAGCTGGTGAGGCTTAATAGTCTGTAGCTGGTGGCAATGGAACTATCTTTCCCTGCTTTTAGGTGGTATCATGATTGCTTCTCTCCAGGCTTGTGGAACACTGCCCAAGTTCCAGCTGTTATTGAAGATCTGCAACAGCTTGGCTTTGGCCTCTGTTCCCAAGTTCCTGATCATTTCATTGGAGATACCATCAGCTCCTGGTTAATTTCTCATTTTAAGTTTTGATATGGCTAGCTCCAGTTCGCTGATTGTGATAGTTGCCTCCAGAACCTCATGTACTGTTTATTCTGTCCTATATGTTACAATTTCTCTCGAATCTCTTGTTGTTTCTCTGGACTAATGTCAATATTGTTATCTTGTGCGAATGAGTCCGCAAAATGGCCAACTGCTTGCTTTCCTGTTAAGATGTTTCCGTCTTTATGTAGTGCAAGTTTTGAGTTTCTCCCTGTGCGTTCACCGTTAAGTTGTTTTATTAGCTTCCACAATTTCCTTGTGTCTCTTTCAAAGTTCAGTGACTCTCCTGCCAGATTTCCCGTCCAGTCTGCAGCTTGGCCCTTTGAAAGTTGGCTTTTGCGTGCTGGTATTTATTGTGGTGCTCATGGCTGGGTTTGGTCTCTGCTTGATTTCTACACACTTCCACCTCATTATGCAACTGTTCCAATTCACTGCCCCAGTAGGGTTTATAATGTTTACGGGCTCCTCTTGGTACTGTTTCTCATGCTGCCTGTAGTATGCATTTCCCAAACTCTTCAACTACTTTATTTATGTCTTTCTCGGTAATCAAATTCGTGTAATGTTCCGCTCCAGGTCTGGTAAATGAAAAGCCAGGTCAGGTGTAGTTGCAGAGTGTGCAATTATCTCGAGTAGAAAGTGTGTGGGTCGAACGGCTTGTTAATCAGGATAAATCTATTCTCTTCCTGTCAGTCTTCCAGTCTCTCTCCTCTCTGGTCCATGTGATGATAGCCCCAACTCTGCGAGTGGCTGTTGAAGTCGCCACACACAATCATTTTTTTTTTATATGGTAGTGTATCCAGTGCCTGTAGGCGGTCATCTGGATAGTAGTAATTGATCATATGAAGGTCTGTATTGCCTGTCTTAAGTTTAAGTGTCCGATACTCAGCCCCTTCCATGTAAACTTCAATTTGAAAAGCAGTGATGTCATTTATTTTACAAGGGTCAGTTTCCTAACCTTTAGCCAGTTCTTTCGGTTAGGTCGGTAACACTGGTAGCCCCTGATTTTGAAGGCTATATTTTCGTTGAGGTGTATTTCTTGCAAGCAGCATACGCTAACTTTTTCTTGGTCCAAGATGTTTTCTTTTTTTTTTCTTCTTTTTTTTTCTTTGTTGTCGTCGTCGTCGTCGAGGTCGTGGTGGTGGTTGTGGTGGTGGTGGTGGTGGTGGTGGTGGTGGTGATGGTGGTTGTGGTGGTGGTGGTGGTGGTGGTGATGGTGGTGATGGTGGTGGTGGTGGTGATGGTGGTGGTGGTGGTGGTGGTGGTGGTGATGGTGGTGGTGGTGGTGGTGGTGGTGGTGGTGGTGATGGTGGTGGTGGTGGTGGTGATGGTGGTGGTGGTGGTGGTGGTGGTGGTGGTGGTGGTGGTGGTGGTGGTGGTGATGATGGTGGTGGTGGTGGTGGTGGTGGTGGTGGTGGTGGTGGTGGTGGTGGTGGTGATGGTGGTGGTGATGGTGGTGGTGGTGGTGGTGGTGGTGGTGGTCGTCGTCGTCGTCGTCGTCGTCGTTGTTGTTGTTGTTGTTGTTGTTGTTGTTGTTGTTGTTGTTGTTGTTGTTGTTGTTGTTGTTGTTGTTGATGATGGTGATGATGATGACTCCCTCCACATTCCAGTGCATTAATTTTAGTCTTTGTTTTTATGGCTAGACGCTTTATTCTCAGGTCCCCTGGCTCCACATGACATCTGGGAAGGACCTCCAGTAGTTGTGGTTGGACCCTTTCGAGACATAGGGCCCGGCACTGCACCTGCCTGGGGTTCCAAAGCAGGTCAAGCACCATAGCATTTAGCAGTAGTCGGCATATTTCATGGCCTGATTGCGCATCATCCTGATTTCCGTGGTGCGCCTCCTGGCTGGTTGCCTCCGTCTTCAGCACCTTTCCTTTGCTAGAGCAGACTGTGGTCTTACACGAGTTTAGGTGTGTAGGCACGCACATAGTGTCTGCGCATACATGTACGTGCATACACATCTAGAACGTTCTGTTTATTTCTCGGTGCCAGTGACTCACCGCCGCCCCTTCTCTTGCTAGTTAAAACAGTTCCGCCACGAGAAGGCCAGGAGTTGGACTTTTGCTGCATAGGTGATGAATACATGAGCCATTGGGGTATTTATGCAAGGTTGGGTGCTCACCCCAACCCGCCGGCTACATACAGCAATATTTGGAACCTATTATCATGTCATCAACAGTTTTCTTTTTACATGTGCATACAATACTCGTATGAAACATGGACAAGCGTAGTTGTCATGAAGTAGAGATCAGTATGTTTTATGTATTTTATATTTACCACAAAACAATTATCTGTTCCAAAGTACATACATAATTTATGGTGGTTATCGCTACACTGAAGCCGAAAACATATTAAATACACAACATCATGACCAATTACGCAAAAATGCCAACATCCTATGTTAAGTGTCATGCCCACCGACATTAGAGATCATGTATTTCCACAAGCCTTGTTTCCCAATGTGGTTTATTTTTTATTCATGTAATGATAATTTCTCTCGTTATGCTCATGATTACTGACTAGCAAATAGTATTACTTGCCGCTGTCTTTTATCTTTGACTGTAATCTTGGAGCCTGCCACTACTGTAAATAGTGCGAATTGAATAGTGGGAGACCTAAACATATGCGGACAAGAGAATTACAGAGATGAATAATATAGGGAGGATATGGAGGGTGCTAGAGAAGATGGCAAGAGATAGGACGACTCGGCATGATTTGGTTGAGGACCTATGCGCCAATGGGAGATAAAGAGCAGAAGAATCAGACGTGGCAGAATATTCAATCAAAAAGACTTTCGGGTTGACTCAGCTATATGATGTGGTTGTCAGTGGCGTTTTTAACGGAGACAGGACAGGGGGTGAAGAAGGAAGAGGGGCAAACACCTGCTGATTCCGTATTATTAAATATGTAAACACTTTCCTTCCGTTGTTGTTATTACACGCAGTCTGTTAGCCAATAACTTGCTGCGTCGATTAATAAATTTCTGGACATAATTTCGTCAATATAAGAATACAATAGGATCTCTTTCATTTCTTTTTGATGTTGCCTTTCTACTGCTCTTTCATCCCTCTGTCTAGCTAGCTCTTCTTTATACTTTTCATCTGTCCATTTTTCTAGTTTATCGCCAGTGTGGCCCATTGCGATGCCCGCCTGGATACATTCATTTAGTGACGCCATTTTGTGGCGTAATGTTAGTTCAAATGATAATATAATAATATGCACATAATAGTTTACAATAATGTGTTAGTACATGTACATCATTTGCTGGAAAAGAAGATGCATGATTAAGTTAGAGCATATCAAAATTTTCGGAAAATATACTCATCTAATTTGTTGGACAGTGCGGTACTTGGGATGTTCCACCGCAGTCTTTCACACTACACACTGGTTTGATTTGCTGATACACGGGCTGCGTTCTGGTTAGTAGAGCAGCAAAAATTAGACACACGCTTAAGTTGTAAATACAAGCTCACAATTCATCATATTCTATCAAATATTTCATATTTTATAACGTTGTTACTATAATTTCCTATTTCATGCGATTGGTGAATGAGAATGTGATAACTAGTGATAGATGGTATTAATGATGAATAATATGATCGTCTGAATGATTGTTAGATGATAGATGAGATGATTAGTCGGATGGCCGTCAATGTCGTCTTGTCTTCGCCGTTTGACTCTGGCGTACCTTCGTTCTAGGCTACAGTTCGTCGCTACTCTATTTACTGATTTCGTAGAATGGTGACATTGATGGCTGTATCACACGCAATGAAATGTACACGGTGGTTACGATGGTAATGTTCACTGATGATCTTATACATTTCAATAGCTTTTAATATCATAACACACTTTCTAAATAATATTGGTAGAATTTCACACTTTACCGATCTAATTTGACTCGCTTGTGGTTCACACTCCACAAATTTGGCGATCGTATAATTCACCACAAGAAAAAATTTAATTTCATAGCATGTATCACAATAAATGTGTTTTACTTTGCAATATATCACACATCACAAATGTTGAAACGTGCATTGAATTAATTCTGGCAGCTATCTTGTGGGCGTGGGTTCAAATCCCACTTCTGACACCAATTCGGGGTCTAGCCTGTCAGCGAATTGTGCGCTGCAGCTTTCAAGACACCGCTACTTTTTCGCACTGCACGAAATAACAATTCATGACATTTGCGAAAGAAATGCAATTTATTCAGAGCCGACATGTGAATGGCTCTGCAAGCATTAGGTTTCATCATTGTTACACAATATGAATATATCAACGTGATGATAGATGATGCTAGCATTACACAATCTAAATGATATAGCCCTAGGTTTGCCTATGGCCTAGAAAGCTATCGTATTGGTCAAGGATACGTCCGACCTCTCTACCGTCTCCAGTCAGTCTGTCCCGCTACACATAGCGTGGACAAGCACGGACACTTTTACCCTCCGTGCAGTTGCTATTATAGCGTGCCTGGACTTGCCAGCACGCCGGCTGGTGAGTTTGAGTAACCTGGCATATCACGGTTACTCGTAAGGACCAGCAACCCAATAGCTTGGGGAAAGCCCTCGCTCATCCGTACTCTTTGCCCTCTGGTCTGACACAAATGTGTCTCCCTGTGAGGTTATTAATAGTAGTCGGTGTCTTCCCTGTCTGGGTGTCTCTCTACTAGCCTAGTGTTAACTCCTTACTCCTGTAAGGTCTTATTGGGGATGCTGACAGACGCGTTGCTGCTGCTGCTGTTGTTGTTGCTGCTGCTGCTGCTCTTGTTGTTGTTGTTGTTGTTGTTGTTGTTGTTGTTGTTTTTGTTGTTGTTGTTGTTGTTGTTGGAAATCTCCTGGAACACTTGGTTGTAACTGACATGATTGATGCATTATTCTCAGAATAACGTCTTGCATATGATGGAGTGATGTTAATATAGAGAATTTCCACTCGGTACCAAATTACCATTTTCATGGGATTGCGTTGTAAAACTCTCTTTCTCCTCTCCAAGCTAAGAAACCAAAGGGTGTGCAAGCCTGCCACTGTAACTTCGCATTTGCGAAAACGTATATAAGGATGAAACCAAGCCATTCATCAGCAGCACAGCACTTACGGAGTGGCCAAGTTAACCCTCCGTTGGCAATGTTCCCCCACAGGTTTAGATATCTCATTGTTAACAGACTCAAACCAATGTGCATGGGAAACAAAAGGAGTTAAATCAACAGTTGAGGTAGAGTAGGATGGTGTGACCACTGGTTGGGACAGAAAGATGTATGTAAGGCATACCACTGGTGTTGGCGTGATGTTGACCACATCAGCCTTGGAGTGCCGATTGGTCTACACAAATACGGATCTAGACTCATCCATCCATCGTTTGCCGTGCCGGTAAGCGTGGGCGGTCATGATTTGCCATTTTACTCGGTCACCAGAGTCGTGGATCAGCTCAGTGTTCATGTCTCAACCATGCCACGTGGACAAGCCTTCCGGGTATTTACTTCTCTGCTTTCCCCTTGTTCTCTTCCCCGCGATCTTGCCAGTTGTCACCAAGTTATCCAACTTATTTCTTCTCACCACGTGACCAAAAAATATTGACTGTCTACGTCTAATTTATATAATCAGTTTACGGTTTTCATTTGTTTCTTGTGGGTCTTGGTCATTGGTTTTTCTGTCTGTCCATGGTATTCTTTGTATTTTCCTCAGAAACCACATTTCCACCGCTATCGGATGTTTTTCAGGTTGTCTGCTCATTGTCCACGCTTCACATCCATACAAACGTACAGGTTCTATGTAGCATCTCAACACTCTTTTTCTCGTTGCATTTGACATATTTTTATTGGTCAGTATGTTTTTCATCTTGCAAAAGACTACCTTTGCCATTGTGATTCTTGTTCTAATCTCTTCAAGGCATCTCCCATAAGGCGTTATGATTGTTCCGAGATAATTGTACCGATTCACTTGTATAAGAATATTCCCATTTATTTGTATATTACATTGCACCACATGCCCGACACACCTCAAGGTGTCTACGAAGGCCCTTTACCATGTTGCATACCGTATACGTAGACATTATTAGAGTTACACTAAGTTTCTGGGTACAATCAAATTTAAGGCCTGCCGCATTACGTCATTATCATCGCATTGTAATACATTATCATAGGTTATTTGAATCAGTTGCCATAAATTGCAATTTATTAATTTTTTTCCTAACGATATTCGCCGTTTTTCATTCGTTGTTTGCTTCAGGCGTTCGTAATGAATTTCAATTTTTGTATCATCATCATTAATTTCAGCTCTCCATGTATCACATTTTGACAAAAGCACTTTGCTTTGGCTTCAATTGATTTTCTTTGTCCTTGATTTACAATTGAATGTTAAAACGGCTCTACACATTACTATTTCAATTAGTAGGATTTATTGCATATTAATTTCGTGTTATGTTGTACAGTTGGCCATCTTCTTCTTTCCTTTTTTTTTTTTTTTTGATTTTATCAGTCAATGGTACATAGGCCTTCACTCATCTCACAAGTTATGTTGTACAATTGGCCATCTTCTTCTTTCCTTTTTTTGGATTTTATCAGTCAATGGTACATAGGCCTTCACTCATCTCACAAGTTATGTTGTACAATTGGCCATCTTCTTCTTTCCTTTTTTTGGATTTTATCAGTCAATGGTACATAGGCCTTCACTCATCTCACAAGTTAGTCCATCTGTCTTTCTATTTGTTCATGACTGGTTGTATTTTGAAAATAAGATTTCTACGAAATGAGATTGTCAGTCCCAAGCCAGTCCGCTCTAATCACCCCTGATGACACGCTTGTTAGTTTGCGGTATGACTATTCTGTACAACCCTTATGGGCCCCGGTAATACACGGGCAACAGTTTGACTAATCACATGTTAAATATGGATTCGATTCAAGGGACGAGAACGAAATGTCACATGTCATTTAAAATGATTAAGAAATGCGACTAGAGTTATAGTAAGTAAATATGTAAAGTAGGTCAAGTAAGTAAAGTTAAATAAGTCAAGAAAATCTTGTACACGCTTTAGTTGCATTGGACATATGGTGCTGGACCCACATGTTTATAGATCAATCGGCCCTCGATGGGTTATGTGGTCAGTATCACGCTGACCGTCTTTACTTCCCACGATATTTGCTGTTGGAGACGGAGCACCGATGAGTTTTCCGGGGATGCTATGATGTAGATTCTAAAATTCAATAAAATCTGTATTATCAATATATGTTTCGGTTTGAAAGTCAATTGAAATCATGCTAGATTTTAGATATACAATTGAACCTATGCAGTTTTGTATAAGTATATGTTCATATTGTTTATTTCCACAGATCTGCCAGATTCTATATACAGGGATGACCTCTTTCATCAGCTTCTCTCTAACCACATGGGCAAGCCCAACTGGAGCCTTCATCATATCGAATCTCAAAGATACAAAGTTATGCCTTTGGCAGCGACCCTTACTCTCCTATTGGCATATGGCGTCCTTTGTGTTATAGCCATATTTGGAAATGTGCTGGTATGTTATGTTATTTTGAAGAATAAACGCCTTCATACAGCTACCAACTTTTTCATCGCAAACCTCGCCATCAGTGACCTTCTCGTTACTTTCGTCAACGTGCCTTTTAATATTGCCCGGAGTCTCCTGGACGACTGGCCTTTTGGAGAAATCCCGTGTCACCTGGTCAACTACTCTCTAGTTCTTACCTGCTATGTGTCGACGTATACTTTGACTTGTATTGCACTCGATCGTCACAGGGTTGTACTGAAACCACTGTCCAGGCGAATGTCCAGGAATCTTGCTATAAGTATTCTCGTGTTGATCTGGCTAGTAGCCATTTTTCTATCTCTACCCTACGGAATGTATATGCGTGTGCTTAAAATACAGTTTTTGATTACTAAAGAATTTCGTAGATGCCGATTTCTGAGCCCTGAACCATGGCAGGATTTCGAAAAGTTCCTTACAGTTACAACATTTTTACTGCAGTATTGTGTGCCCTTCTCACTGATCTCCGTGGCCTATGGTAGGATTGTCAAGAGTCTGTGGGCACGTACCCATGTCGGTGCAGTAACTGCTAACCAACAGCTGTCTCAAGCTCGCGCGAAGAGGAAAAGTATTAAACTTCTAATAGCTGTGGTGATTGTGTTTGCCATCTGCTGGCTACCTCTAAATATGTATCACCTTCTAACGGATTTGCACCCCCAGCCCGAGCTGTTTCAGTACAATACAATGGCATTCTTTACCTGTCACTGGGTGGCCATCAGTAGCACCTGTTATAACCCGTTTGTGTACTGCTGGCTGAATGAGCACTTTCGAGAAGAAGTGAAGTCCAGGTTCTCCTTTCTAAACATATCGTGCAGAGCTTCGAGGAAATCAGAGAGTAGTTCCGCTCTTCACAATGGGCTTGCAAAGAGTAAGTCTTATACCAGATCGACCCCTAACTATTGTCATAGTAGCATTAAGCGAGACACGATAACCATGGCAACTGACATTATAAAGGACCAAGCTGACCAGCTAGCTGAGTGCGCAACGTACAACAGCAAAGATGCTGACACGGTTGATAATACTGCAGAGTCGGCAGTTATCATTGATCCCGATGATGAAGACGATGTCCAGATTGAATACTCAGAGGAAGCTGCACAAGGTCTCATAATTCATCTCGATAGTAATACAGACCACAGTGTTGCCTTTCGCAACAGCAACAAACGAAACTAATATTTTGCCAGTCGGCAGCACTGGGAATTAAGTTAAACAAATCTTCCCCCTGCACAACAACAGCTATAATCAAATACAAGAATCCCCGATATTTGTGAAATTTCAATGCAGCGCTGTGATAGATGTAAGCCAAATATACGGCTGCAACTGTCATCGGTTATGGCGCAAATATAGTTATTTCACGACTTCACCGTTGATTTTCTATGGAGAAGATAGTGGCGGAAAGTGCACAATGTGACACCAGGCAGGATTCTGTACAAAAATATGACATTCAAGCGCGTTACATCAAGTCAGGATGATGCCTAACAAATTCAACTCCTTGTTAGGAACGGCTTTTGTTTGATGATGATAAATGGGTCGTTCACGAAACTCTTCCCCCTTTTTTTATATTGTTGTATTAACTGGTAATATATTGTTATGTGTCTGGCTAAATGTAGCTTTTATTTACACACGTGTCATGTGCTTAGCTGCTTTTAGCTTCTCCCTCCTAACTTATTCTTCAACAAGCAGCGCACTGTATTGAAATAGGCTACTCAATACGTGACACAACATGGTGATATTTATGTACGGAGAAGGCGATCACGATTTGCTTGGTAAAAGAGACATTAAAATTACGATATTGTCTACAGCAAAATTAGTAATGTTAGTAAATTATAAAAATAACGTACACGCATATCCCCCATATGCAACGAGCATGACGAGGCTACACCTCTCGGTGAGGTATTGTTGCACGATAAGGCACATGTGGTCAGGGTTTTTAGGGATCGTGTTTGTAGTGTGGAAAAACAGATCCATCATCATTGTCTGGACAGAATAGTGCTGCAGGAAGTTACCAGAGGATCTGGTCGACCCTCAGTTCTCTGGGGGAAGGCCAGACGGACATATAACCAGATTGCAAATGGTACCAATAGTATTGAGGCTCTTCGCTGGTTGTTGAAGATGAGAACGGAGCACGTATGGGAATGTGCCAAGTGCTGTGATGTCAGTGTTTGACTTCACTCATTTCAACGAGGTCGATTTGCAAACACCGTCGAATAACGAGGTACATACATTTTTATTAAACTTGGAAATACATTGCGACCACCAAAAAACTACACAACGCGTTATCTGTCACTCGCTAATGCCTGCTAAAGATAGATAACTACACTGAAACATGAAACAAACGGTCAGTCGTATGTTGAACTAATAAAGTTTGTATCGATGAAAAGAATGAAAGAGCAATCTGTCCTCTCCATGCTCAATGAAGAAATTGGTCGGTTAAGCAAGACCCAGAGTCGATATTAAGGGGCATGGTAATAATTAAAATTAGAGAGATATCTGTAAGCAAAACATCGATTAACGGGGCATGCTTCTATACATTAATTCTACCCACATTTCAGGAAATGAAAGTAATGTTGTTCGAGAGTATGTCCTGACATTTGTCGCTCACAAACATCATAACAGCAGAATGCAACAAATCTTACTGACACCTGGCGGTCTTGACTCTCGATAGTTTGTTACATTGATAAAAATGCATAACGTCTCCATAGCACAAAGTCTGGGCTGAATTGTAGAGATCATGTGTTGTCCATGCAGCATGATCCCTCTCTGGGCATGCCTAGTGTGCTCAATAGGAAAAGTAACACCAATACAGCTGGAACAAGAGAAACTGCAGAAGCTGCCGGATCAGCAAAGCAATGTTATAACTGTCCGCCTGTCAGAGCTTCAATCCCAGACCAGTTTCTGACCAAGGCGTAGGGTCAGGTCTGCCCTGCTATGATATTTAGTCTTTAGGTTACATTTCTTTGCACCAGCGTAAGGCTTGCACCCTCCCAATTGCGCTCATCCACCTGAACCCGTTGGCACAATGTAGGTTGTTGGGTTTGGTGAGACCGTCCAACATTCCGCGCTAACAGAAAGCAGGTAATACCGTCTACTGCCACATGGCAGCTCAGTCATATCTGACGAAGACCTGACTAACAAATATAACTCATGTTTAAATCTCGTTACCCTGTGCGACACTTGAAGTGGCTCAACATCACCCCCATACTCCACTTTGGGTCCTCCTGTTGTTGAGGGTAAACAAATCCAGATATAGTAAAATGTACGGCTCATATTCATTCCAGTATTTTTACAAGTCACGCCGTCTGTGTGATGGAAAGAAAGGTTAAAGTAAAGGCCCTTTTAACATGCCTTGAGACGTATTGGGTTCATGGTGCCAGCTCCATGTTTTTTATGGACCAGTCGACAGTTAAATAATGATGTGGTTAAGTCACATCGACCACCTTTCTTCTTCTTCTTTCTATTTCTCTTCCTTTCGCCCACTATCGGGCACTGTAACATATGTCCTCAACCAACTCATTCCAAGCCGGTCTTTCCTTAACTGTCCCATACAGTTTCTGCACGTATTATTCATTTCTGTCTCTGCTTCTATTCCCCTGTCTTTTTGGATCCTACTCTATTTCGTTTGCCTTGTGGATTCTCAACAAAGGCCTTTCTACTTAACACTATTCTCATGTTTTCTTTCTGTATGTTCTGTCTAGCGCCAGCATATTTTCTACACCTCTCGGTCCACTGGTATTTGTCTAAAACTCTCTAAGTGAACGCCACATTGGCAATCCTATCATACAATTTTAAGTTTTCAATTTTACGCAGGCACCAATGATTGGATATTTGCTGTTTATTTGTAATCTTGTGAGTTATTCTCCATGTTTCTGATTCATACAGTTGTAGTTTTTTAACCTCAGAATTGAATATTCTAAATTTCCTGTCAACGTGTAATTGATGTTTACCTCTACAAGTCTCCTACTGGTATATAAGATCCTCCTGCTTTTGTCTTCTTATTTTGATATCTATATTTGTTCCCCATCTTTGTCTATGTTGCTACGTAGATAGGTATGTGAGTCCTTCCCTTGAAGTCAATTTTAAATATGTGCTTCGTTGTGAATTCGAACCCATTATCACCGAGCCCGCAGACAAGAGTATTGGTCACTGCACTACTGCGGCTTCCCTGTGTGTAGACATGTGGTGGGGAAGTGGCAGTTTAAGTCCAACATCAAGCAATGTTGTTCACACTACTATTCTAAATTATTACCTAAAATAGTTGATGTACTTAAAGCTAATTATTAATTCAAAATATAATATATATTATTATATTGTCTTTAATCTTTTCAAGGCATCTACTGTTTTATCATATATTTAACTTATTTTCTAATGCATGCCATTCTCCACAAGAGCTCAACAAATAACTAAT
Organism: Cepaea hortensis; assembly: GCA_963921405.1. Lineage (NCBI taxonomy): Eukaryota > Metazoa > Mollusca > Gastropoda > Stylommatophora > Helicidae > Cepaea > Cepaea hortensis. Next base: position 98,380,121 of record OY992877.1, on the reverse strand, counting down.
GTATAATGACCAACAAAAAAACAACTGGACTATATAAAATGTTATAAACAATTGAATTTTTGTTGTGTTATTTGCTATTGTCTCATTCTATTCTCTCTTCAAGCTTTATCACATTAGTTACATTTTATGACTACAAAATCAAGCAGATGCGACACATGTTGACTACAAAGTTATATATATATGTGTGCGTGCGTGCGTGCGTGCGTGCGTGCGTGCGTGCGTGTGTGTGTGTGTATGTGTGTGTGTGTGACTAAGATGGAGGGGAAAAAAACCACACACACAATCAATCAGGTGCCGTCCTCGCAATGAGGTTTGGCTGCAATGGATCTCCAACAATGTCTGTCTCTCGCTTCGACTGTAAATTCTGTCAGGTTGATGTTCATCCATCTCTTGATGTTATCCTCCCACTTGTATCGTTGTCTACCTCTTGCTCGCTTGCCCTCAACCTTGCCTTCCAGTATGGTTTTTATAAGAGTATCATGTCTTTTAACGTGGTCAAAATATTTCACTTGTCTTCTCTTTATTTCTTTCATCAACTCTCTCTTTATTCCCAGTTTTTCTAGGACCTCTGCATTTGATTGTTTTTGTTTCCATGAAATACGACCTATTCGTCTGTATATCCACATGTCCAGTCGCTTCTATGCGACTTTCTAGTTTCTTGTTCAATGTCCAGGCTTCAGCGTCATACAGTAGCGTTGAATGTACTTAGCATTTGACAATTCTCATTTTTAATACGTTTCTAGATGTCACTCTAGATGTTAATACTGATTTCATGCTGATGAAAGCATTTTTGGCCATTTCTATTCTCTTTTTTATTTCCATTTCACTTCTACCATCACCTGATATTATATGTCCAAGATAAGATAAACTTGTTACTTGTTCTAGTATCTGCCCATTTACTGTGATGTTCATTGATGACCTTTCCTTGTCACTACTAATTATCATAGTTTTTATATTTTGAATGTTAATATCTAATCTACATTCTGAACTGTGGCTGTTTACTTCTTCCACTAGGTCTTCCAACTCTTGCTCACTTTCTGCTAGTAACACGGTATCGTCAGCATATCTAACAATGTTTATGATTCTTCCATTGATGTTGAGTCCAGGCATTTCAACGTGTTTAAAAATTCTTTCTGTGTATAGGTTGAAGAGGCTTGGGGACAGTACACATCCCTGCCGTACTCCTCTTTTTATCTCTATAGGCGACGAATAGTTATTACCACATCTAATAGACGCCACTTGTTCCCAGTACAAGTTACTAATACATCTGATGTCCTTTCCGTCTACTCCTATATCTTGAAGGCACGTAATTAGTCGTTCATGTTGTACTCTATCAAAAGCTTTCTTGTAGTCTATAAAACAAACATATATACTTTTTTGAACTTCTATATATTTTTCAATTAACAACCTCAAACAGATAATTGCTTCTCTGGTGCCGCTGTTTTTGCGGAACCCAAAGTGTTCTTCAGCTACTTACTCATCTATTTTATGTTGAATTCTTTCTTGTATGACCTTGAGTAGTATCTTAATTATGTGGCTCATTAAGCTAATAATTATGTAATCCTCACACTCAACCGCTTTTGGCTTCTTCGGTAGTGTGATGAAAATGGATGTTTTCAAATCCTTGGGGATGTACCCAGTATTATATATATATATATATCATTACATAATTCTGTGATAGTTCCAATGCCAAAGCTGGATAAGGATTCTATCATCTCTGTTGTTATCTTGTCAGGACCTGCAGCCTTTCCTTCTTTCATTTTTTAATAGCCTTTTCAACTTCAGCCGTTAATATTTTTGGTCCATCTTGAGTATTATACAATGTTGGTCTATTGACCCTGTTGTCCCAGAATAAATATTCTGTGTACTCTGTCCATCTTTTTATTATGTCAGTGTTATTAATTATAATTTCTCGATTTTTTCCTCTGATACAACCCTTTCCTGTTATATTATTTTTCTTCTTAGTAAATCTTTTTATATGCTCATGTAATTCTTTCGAGTTGTGTTTTATTTCCAGATCCTCTATTTCTTTGCATTGTTTCTGCAGCCACTCTTCTTTGGCAACTGCACATGTGACGTATTTCTCTATCTATTACTATATACTCTGGAGCGTTCTTTGCTTTCTTTCTTTGAGACATTTTACTCAAGATTTCATCGGTTATCCATAACTGTTTTTTCTTATTAATCTTCACTGGCAAGGTGGTATTTGCAACACACAAGACGTATATATACAAAGAAGGTCGACGGATGGAGAAATGCTCTCTCTCTCTCTCTCTCTCTCTCTCTCTCTCTCTCTCTCTCTCTCTCTCTCTCTCTCTCTCTCTCTCTCTCTCTCACACACACACACACACACACACATCACACACATCACACACACACACACACACACACATACACAAAAGATACTATGAAGGACGGATGTTTCGGAAATAAAGACGGCGTAATATTGACCACGTAATGATTTTAATGGGTTCGTTTCGCATCTGGGCGGGTTCAGGTTTTAATCATGGACATGAACTCCCAGATCGATACAGCCTAACAAAGGTACCAAGACATATCTTGGGAAGTACAGGCGACTGGTATGATACTGACCATTTACCCATTATGTTGCATGAACATTACAGAGGGTGAATACAAAACTTGGACCGGTAATATTTCCAAAGACTGCACAGTCATTAAAAATACACCCTATAAATATGTGTCTAGCAACGTATACTCAATGCGCATTTATTATAAATACACCCAATATATACGTGAGTCTAGCAACGTATACTCAATGCGCCTTTAGGGGAGTAAAAGAGTGCAGATTTGTTTATATACACATCTGGCTAGCAGCGTACGTGTCAAGGCGGGGACAAGGGTTATTTAGTCTACTCTTATACGTCTTTACTGTCAGTGTTCATTCATGGGTCTTTAAGAATCAATGGGACATAAAATGGTTAAGAAACATAATCCGTATGTGTCTGCCCTATTTCCCCCCTGAAAGAAGTCAATAATATGCCTAATAAATCTAAAAGGTCTTTGGAGACGGTGTTCCGTTACCTATTTATATCTTATGCCGCGCGGGTCTAAAGAGAATTGCCTTATCCCTATAGCGTCCATTAGTTTACATTAACTGGCAAATTCCTCTGTCAGTAATTCAATATATGACCCTAATTTCCATCGTACTCTATAACTTCTGTCCATTTTCTGTACGAAGGTGACTTGTCACTTCTTGAGAAAATCTATTTAGAATCCCGTGGATTTTAAGATATACCTGAGGAATGGGCTAAACCATTTAATATAAGCTTATAACACCGCTTTCAAGGATCTGTACAGTTTTCTGGCTGACATAATTAGTATACATAAATTTATGTTGTAAATATGGTAGACAGAGATTTTACGGAGACACAAAATTATTGTTTATCTGATACAGTTCCAAACAAACAGTATGTTTGGACCAAACATGGTACACAATCACATGAACAAGTATTATAACATGGTACACAATCACATGAACAAGTATTATAACATGGTACACAATCACATGAACAAGTATTATAACATGGTACACAATCACATGAACAAGTATTATAACATGGTACACAATCACATGAACAAGTATTATAACATGGTACACAATCACATGAACAAGTATTATAACATGGTACACAATCACATGAACAAGTATTATAACATGGTACACAATCACATGAACAAGTATTATACTATAAACTTCCGTTCACTGAGCATTAACATTGTGGAAGATACCACGAAACAGATCAGATAACACGATGATCCTAGAATCGTCATTCTGTCAAAATGTGAGGTCACATTTGGATATATATTATCCTCCAGCACTGAATCAGTTAAATATAATCTCTGTCTATTATATGTCTGTATATTATATTAATGAAGGCGAAAAAAAGAGGGGGAAAGGCCGAGGCCGATGGATATTTCCTTCGTCCGAGCTGGGCAGCAACGCAGAGACAACGAAGATGACTAAGAAGGTCGACTAATGGAGATGCCGCTTCCGACCATTTTCGGTAGTGCGAGGGACTAGGAACTGACCGTGGATCTAAAGGGCTGTTGCAAATACCCTGTGGTGATCCGAAAGTTTGGCTTGCGACTTGACATCGCTCCTCGTCAGCCAAGCAGCTAACGCTGATTGAGCTGACCGTCCCTTATGAGTCAAATATTGAAGAGCAGCATACATACAAGATAAATAAGCCTGATGACATGAACGCTAGTCTTAAGCTGGAAGGGTACACTGTCAGGCTATTCGCCGTAGAGGTAGGCACAAGAGATCTAGTCTCCCACTCCGTGTATGATGTGCTAAAACAATTGGGCACTAAAGGACAAGCGAGAACTCGAGCACAAAAACAACTGTGTGAGGCAGCTGAAAATGCCTTGTGATGGCTTTGGAATTGTCGGAACCTGAAGTGGGACGAGACTCGAAACTAGTATAGTTAGAAGTGGTATCTGCAGAACACCTAACAATCTCTCAGCCAAAATCCTTGAAGCTGCAAAGTCTCGTGTCAGCACTTTAGCCTTTACTCGTAGCGGGAGTGGTGAATCTGAGTGCAGTCAAATCATGCATATGTCGGCCGAAGTCCAACCTCCATAACATAGCTGCAATCGTCCGTAAGTCGCACTCACCCAGCTGCAGAGACCAAGAGGTGGGTCCAGAAGGAAGAACCGGCTTCCTAGTTGAGTGTGGCGCCATGAACGGGGCACGAGGAAGGAACACGGCAACGGAGGCGAATGGAGGCGATAGAGGTGGTGGCTGGGGATGAAGCTGGCTCCCCACGACCACACGTGTTAAGGGGCAAGCATAGGATGCACGGATTCACCTTACTGATGGAGGGGAGGTTTGAGAGCGGACATAATAACAGCGAAGGGATAAGCTCAACAAATGGGACAACGAATTTGACCGAACATATCAACGGCAAGGGACAGGCGCCTGGAGGAATGACCCGGTCGGGCCCACCATTAGAGAGCGTTAAGAGAATAATAGGCCAAACACTTGGGGAAGGGGGTGCGTTTCTTACGAACAGATGGATGCCCCCTACCGTGTTTGCTACGTGGCGGGGTGGTGCTACTAATTTATGGTCAGTCCATCAGACGATCTGGATAGACGGATGGGTACTCTGGGAAGATGTCGGATGTTTTGGGAAAATCTCAAAGTGATAGAGGAAACCTGAAGGTCCTCTCTCCCAATGTTATCTTGCCTTAAATGGCTCAATTGTTTGAGTCCATAAATGGAGTCCAGGAGAGCCAAGGAAGTCCCCAAGGTGAACAAGGACACGATTTCCTTGAACAATAATAATCTTGTGGAGTTTCCTTGCCCCTCTGCTCTCAGATACTTCATTAATATCTAGGGTGTATTAATTAATACAACTATGATATTGCCATGGACCAAGGTTAGGTAATGGGTTATTAGGTACAGACAGCCTACAGCATCACGCAACCCAGCGTGAAGATGAGAAGATTGAAAATCATGCTTGGCATGAAAACAGCGAGATGGGTTACTGAATAGGAGAAAACGTCTCCTGCAGGCAGTCAGTTTGGGCTTAGCCACTGTCGCGTTGAGACGACTGTAGTACGGTCACAAAATGCACCGCTACATCTGTAGTTAGATTGTGTAGTATTATTGTAAAGTTATTGTAGACTTTAGGTATTGTATGTGGCGTAAATAATAGTAAGTGCTGTTACCTACCTAGAGTCAAAAAGGAACATATAAATTCAAAGTGTGTCCTGTTGGTTGATTGAGTTATGTTGAGTTGACTTAAAGAATTAGTTGTTGTTAATTCTACAGTATCGGCGCTCATAGAACATTATTCATGGATCTGAGAAAGCTCTACGTGTATGAGTGCCGCGATTAGAACCTCAAGCCACCAGCCTGTATAACATATTGTCATCACCTGGTGTGAGTGATCCAACGAGCCGTCAAACTCAAGGTTGCGAGCTTCAAACTAAAGGTAGCGAGCAACATCAATATTATAGCTCGCCCCGAATTACAACAAAGATGTATTTAATTTGTCAGAAGCAATCAAGCATTACTACTCACGCGTTCAGCAAATAATACTCGCAGGCAAATATGTATTCGTTCCACACCAATCAGTCTCTCGCCAGCAAGTCATATGCAAACATCACAAGGTAAGGTCGCTTACCAGCAGCTACTATAAACATTATTTCACTCGCTAGCGACCTGTTGAACCTATACTCACTCCCTGGCAGATATAAACACTTAATGAATTATTGTAACACTGAAGAGTGGAAATTACAAGTTGGGTTTGAGGTTTGTCCATTTCATCAAACCATCAAATCCAGTCCAAAGGTACTATGTATCATCATCATCATCATCATCATCTTCCACTTCTGCCGTCAAGCGTCGTGGGGAGGAATACTTTGCGTTCCAGCGCCCGGTGGAGGGCACTGGATAGTGTCATTCCGTGAGGTTGTACAATGTCTCTGATGTCGTCAATCCATTTTCTTCTTGGACGTCCTCGTGGTCTCGTCGCAGATGATCTTTGATGTAAGGCCAGTGATGGTAGTTGTTGATGTTGCATTCTAATGACATGGCCAAACCACTTGATCTTCTGTCTGTCAATAAATGTGGCACAAGGTGTTGATCCCACAGTCTGTCTGATAGTAGCATTTCTTACTCGGTCTCTATACTATGTATACTCATTAATATTACAATAATTCACTTGGTTGTGAAATGAACACAAACAAAATCCCCAATTCCCTGGATGAACAAATACTACAGTGGCGTGATAATAATCATGAGTCTTGATCAAGAACTCGAGCTTCTCCACTCCAGGGTTTTTGGAACCCATTTGTGTCAAGAGTTCTGTCAATTTAACTACAGTTGGTCCACTGTGTGAGTGCCATTCTGGATCAGGTATGTTGATAGTTGAATTGTCTCTCCACTTCCAGGTACAAGCTAAAGTTCCCTTGACTTACTCAAGGTTATACAGATTTACCTGATTTTTGGTTCTTGGATGACTTCTTGCCTGTAAGTTCTTTCAAAAAGAGGCTTCACCATCACCCCAGTCGGGAACTCCCTTTACGAGTCCGACCTGGATCGGGATGGATCCAGCCACTACCTTCAACATAGTTTAATTTCTTCTTCAAGCAAAACGCAATCAGGTTTCAGGCTCCGGACTTAGGCTTTGATTTTCTCAGTTCTCTGGCTGCTTAATAGGCCGGCACTTCTGTCCCTTTTCCTCTATTAAGTTGTTTAAACTTCAGCAGGATTGTTACGTAGAGGATACCAGGCCGTCAGTTCCAATAGACCTCTCCTGTTGAGCGATTGCTGAAGAATTTTAATTCTCACACACTGAACTTCTGTCGGTATTTCTCCGTTTTTATTCCAGCCTGTCCTAGCTTGGGCTCTGACGTCATGTCGAGTCGTGACCAATGGCAGAGCTCCTTTTCGGCTATAATTAGAATATTTTCGTGTTTTTTTTTTTTTTTTTTTTTTTTTTCACATAAGCGCTCCGTTTTCAAATTAGGATGATACAAGTTTCATCCTTCTTCTGTCACTAATTCCATCATTTTTCAAATTTGAATTTGATTATGATGGCGGTGGTTGTTGGCGCTGTTGCTATCTGGAGGGTAGTGCGGAGAGATATAAACAGCGATGTGGCGGTTTGCAAGATGTATAATACAGAAGACAGATTGCTGCTGCAGCGCAGTGGTAGAATTGGCTCCACCGGAGAAACGGTTGGGCCGACAGCAGACAGGGCTGATAACCCCTAATGCTGTATAATGCCCTTGTCGCGTCTAAACAAAGTAAAAGTAAAAGATGCCTCCTGGATCCTGGAAAAGGGGGGGGGGGCATTGATGATCAATTGGCGACCACACGGTGACGACTCTATCAGTCCAATCAACTATGATGTCAGCAGAGCAACCGAGCTGGCCATGCGTCTGTGGCAAAAGCTTCGCCATCTTCTGGGGAATGAGAATTCACACTAGGCGAAAGAAATGAGAGAGTGCGTCACAGGAGGCACAGCGGTGCTCCTGGAAACAAGATATACATGAGACACAAGAGAATGTCAGCCAGTCTGAGAAGACTCAAGTCGATGTCACCTGTGACACGCACCCGAGCATCCTTCTGAAAGTCTCATTGTGATGATCAAGTTCCCTGATGCCACCACGACGGCGGAGTGTGCTCAATTAGACGAAACGTTGTCCCGTGTTTTAGAGGAAGAATTAAAACACAAGTCCCTTGAGGAGAAGTTGCTAAAGTTCGGTGAGATTGTATACCTCCACTCGCTGATTCAGTTTGTTTGCAGCGAGAAGAAGGAAGCAGCTATTCCGCAGAAGACTATGCGGCAGAAACTGCTGGAGGAGGTAAGAACACAGAAGAAAGCCGCTCGGAAACGGTTCAAAACAGCATCCGAACACGAAAAAGAGGGCTTTTGTCTGGGTGTGGCAACATCTGGAGGCCAGGCACAATGCCCTATTCCGAACTGAACGGTTTTGCAGGAACAGGCGGACAACCCGGAAGGAACGTGAGAGATTCTTCCGGGAACCATACAAGTTTGTACGGGACATGCTCGAACAGCAGCGATCCTGCATCCTCAATGTCAGCAGAGAGGAGCTGGAGAATCACCTCGTGACGACGTCCTCGATGTCCCATTCGGGGAGATTGAAGGGCTCAAATGGCCGGGGAAACCAACTGTGGATTTCAATGCCAAGCCTCCGATGTGGAGCGAGATAGTTGCAGTAGTTAAGAAAGCAAGAGGAAAGTGGGCACCGAGGCCCAACGGTGAGCCTTACACAGTATATAAGAGGTGTCCGAATGTCCTTAAGAAGCTACACCGGATACTGAGATCCGCGTGGACACACAAGCGCATCAGCACGGAGTGAACGAAAGCCAACGGAATCTATTTTCCGAAAGAGCAAAAACTCAGCCGATATTGCCCAATTCATGCCGATCTCTCTCTCTCTCTCTCTCTCTCTCTCTCTCTCTCTCTCTCTCTCTCTCTCTCTCTCTCTCTCTCTCTCTCTCTCTCTTGAACTTCGAGGGGAAGATATTCTTCTCGGTCATGGATAGCCGAATCACAAAGTACTGGATGAAGAACAAGTACGTAGCGACAGCGGTTCACAAAGGGGGGATACCTGGTGTCCCCGGTTGTCTCGAACACGGCACCATGATCTGGGAAGCCATCCAGAGAGCGAAGACGAAGATGGAGGAACTCCACGTGATATGGTTGGATCTGGCCAACGCGTATGGGTCAGTGCCACACCAGATGTGGCATGCACTCAAGGCATATCACGTGCCTGAGAACATTACGGAAATGTTTATGTAGTACTTCTCGGGCATCTCTCTTTGTTTCTCGACCAAAACGTCCACGACCAGATGGATCGATCTGCAGGTGGGTATTGCCATGGGATGTATGATTTCGCCGATTATTATTTGTCATGGCCATGCAGGTCATCCTGGATGCGGCATTCGGCTATGCACACGGTCCGAAACTCAGCGAGGGAAAGAACATTCCGCCGCTGAAGGCCTTCATGGACGAAATAGCAATCCTGACACCGAAGGAGTGTGATCCCCAGAGCATCCTCTACAGACTGGATGATCTAATTCGTTGGTGCAGGATAAGCCCAAGAAATCGAGAAGCCTGTCGATTATTGTTTTCGGGCAAGCGATTTCCACGGTGCCAGAGGAACTGGTAAAGAGTTTTGGTCTTGTCATCGATTCAACCCTGACGGACGGGAACGCGGTGGTAGAGATGCAAGAAGTGTTGGCGAACGGCCTGCGCACCATCGATAAAACCAGACTGATAGGTAAATTCAAAATCTAGTGTCTCCAATTCATGCTTATTCTGAAGCTCCTGTGGCCGCTGCTGATATATGATATAGGCACGACCACAGTGCAAGCGATGGAGGGGAAGATAAACAGCTACATAAGGAAATGGCTTAGAGCACCAATATTCCTCACGACTGTCGCGCTATATTGCAAGCAGAGCAATTTCGTCCTCCCGTTCCGTACCCTCATGGAAGAATTCAAAGTCGGAAAGGCCAGACTGGCGATGATGTTGCGCGAGTCTCCAGATGAAACGGTCAGCACCTCAGCTCCCGCTCTGAGAACGGGAAGGAAGGTGAAGGTCGTCAGCGCAGTCGAAGATGCCCAGGCAGCACTCCAGCTGAAGGAGGTCATGGGACACATCCGGTCGGACAGAAGGGGGTTCGGCTACCATGACAGAAACCCGATTTGGTCTAAGGCGACGACTAAGGAACGCAGAGACCTGGTGGTTAAAGAGATCCGAAAGGGAGAGGACGACGAAAGAATCCGTGTGGCTGCCAAACAGGCGTAGCAGGGCTGGTGGATATCATGGGAAGAGGTACTGCAGAGATCACTTACCTGGAATGATATATGGCGGATGGCATCACTGCGCTTAAGTTTCCTCGTCCGATCCCTCTAACGATATCTTGCTATCAGCTGCCAACTTGGTCGAGTGGGGGAAAACCACCTAATCGTCCTGTTCCCTCTGTATAAAGGTCCAGACAGCGGAGCACGTATTGTCCACATGTAAGGTCGTTCTGACCCAAGGCCGATTTATGTGGCGTTACAACAAAGTCCTTACTGAGTTGGCGGCCATAATGGATGTAGCCAGAATAAAGGCAAACCAAGAGGGGACCAGGCCTTCATCCGAGCCAGGCAGCAACGCAGAGACAACGAAGGCAGAGCTGACAACTTGCCGCTTCCGACCATTTTCGGTAATGCGAAGGACTGGGAACTGAACGTGGATCTAAAGGGCCGTGGCAAATACCCTGAGGTGATCCGAAAGTTTGGCTTGGGACCTAACATTGTACTTTGCTCCTTGTCAGCCAAGCAGCTAATGCTGATTGAGCTAACCATCCCTTATGAGTCAAACATTGAGGAGCAGCATATGTACAAGATAAATAATAAGTACGATGACATGGTCGCTAGTCTTAAGCTGGTAGGCTACACTGTCCGGCTATTCGCCGTAGAGGTAGGCGCCAGAGGTCTAGTCTCCCACTCCGTGTATGATGTGCTAAAATAATTGGGCACTAAAGGACTAGCGAGAACTCGAGCACAAAAACAACTGTGTCAGGCAGCCGGAAAGGCCTCGTGCTGGCTTCAGAATTGTCGGAACCTGAAGTAGGATGAGACTCGAAACTAGTATAGTTAGAAGTAGTATCTGCAGAACACCTAACAATCTCTCAACTAAGTCCTCGAACTTGCAACATCTCGTGTCATCGCTTTAGCCTTTTCTCCTAGCGAGGGTGCTGAATCTGAGTGCGGTCAGATCATCCACATGTCGGCCGAAGTCCAACCTCCATAACATAGCGGTAATTGTCCGTAAGTCGCACTCACTCAACAGCAGAGACCAAGAGGTGGGTCCAGAACTTAAAGGAAGAACCGGCTTCCTAGTAGAGTGTGGCGCCGTGAACGGGGCACGAGGAAGGAACACGGCAACGGAGACGAATGGAGGCGATAGAGGTCGTGGCTGGGGAAGAAGCTGGCTCCCCACGACCACACGTGCTAAGGGACAAGCACAGGCTGCACGATTCTCCTCACTGAGGGAGGGGAGGCTTGAGAGCGGACATAATAACAGCGAAGGGATAAGCACACCAACAGGGACAACGAATTTGACCGAACGTCGGCAGGGGAAAGACGCCCGGAGTTATGACCCAGACAGGCCCGCCCCTAGAGAGTGTTAAGATAATAATGGGCCGAAACAATTGGAGAAGGGGGTGTCCTTCTGACAATCAGACGCCCCCTGCCGAGTTTGCTCCGCGGCGGAGTTTCTGCTACTCTCTGTCTATTATATCGCCATATCCTGACTGTAATCACCATCTGTGCTACTTATGAGATGGGATGTTCAGTAACCCGTCTGGCCGTATAGTGTTTATAATCCAATCAGCTGTCGACGGGTCTTGCGGTCAATATAACCCCGAATACTTTTATCCCGCAAAACACCTCCCGTACCCAGTTTTGTAAGTAAGTTTATAATTATTTTACACGCATTAATGCGTATTGCGCGTTTGGTGTTAGACGCATATTTTTATAGACCAATCGGGATTCGGAGTGGGGGTTAAAAAAAAAAGGGGGGGGGGGGGGGGTTATATTCTCAACCCCATTTTAGTCTGGGTCAGTATTTAAGAAAACCCCGAAATAGAAGCTGTATAATTTTCTTATCACCATGGAGTCCGTTTTTTGTTTTTTTTAGCATATCCTTTTACAGGACTTAGCTGTCAACACCAGCATCTTTCAGCTGTATGTTGATCTCTTGGCAAGATTACGCTCAGTAGTTTGCCATTGCTTTCTGAGCGGCCGGCTCAGTATCCCGCAAGTCACGAGCGGGGGTCGAACCGCCTCAGCTCTCGCTCCGCTACGAGACTCTGCGTGATAAACGGGATTACAGAGAGAAAGTGTTGTAACCCCACAGCCAGAGAGACCGGCTGGAGTCCGTTAGTTTAAATTAAATGTCAATTCCACTGTCAGTAAATCAACATGTAACTCTAATTTACACCGTACTCTATAATTTCTGCCATTTCCCTGTCTCTCATCTGTTTGTATTTCGTTCTTATCATCTCAGAATTAGTCTGAACCCTATATTCCTGCTTCTGTAGTTGTTGTTTTTCTTCACATTATTGTAAACCTAACCGTCTCAGACAACACGAGCGCACTGGTGATCAAGAAACTCAGCAAGCACTTGCAATTAAAGTTAGTTGCATGTCTTTTACAGGACGAAGCAGTCAACTCCAGCATTCTTTGGCTGTTCGTGCAAGTTTACATTCAGTATTTTGCCATTGTTTTCTGAACGACCGGTACCCATACCATTTCATAAAATAACCGCCACTGCTGTGTTTCGAACGTTGGCATACGGGGTTACGAGCTGCGGCCATTACCCCCTTGGCATCGGAGCCGACTTGCAATTACAACTGCTTTATTACACATACACTGTGGCGAAGAGGTTGCGGGCGCAATTGACAGTCCCGCATACCCGCTTTCCAAACACAGCTGCCAGCGATTTGGAAGCAGACCGACTTGGTTTCATACTGCTATGAGTGCCTGTCGATCAGAAAGTAATGGTAGACAAATGAACTTAAACTTGTCAAGAAATCACAAACAGTTAAATTTTTAACATGCTGAGGTTGACTGCGACGTCTCGTAAAGGATGTGCAACTAACTATCTCATTACAGAGTTGACAAATGAACGGCACATTGCCAGCTCCGCCAGATCCCACAACGTAGCGAGGTGTACCTTATATAAAAAATAAAAAATTAGTATATGTAGGATAAAAACTATATATAAATGCAAATTTAAATCTTATAACAAAATTATTATTTCCAATTTGCATAATAGTAACCTCCTTCCGTCATGTCTTTGGATGTATTGATGTGTAGCAGAATGAATATCATATCAGTATTAGCTTAGGGGTGCAAGACTACAGCACGCTTGAGCATCCATATAGAACAGTAAGAAGGATGCTCAAGTCGTGACGTAGCTTGTTGTTGGGTAGTTACCACCAAGAACGAGAGAAGAGAAGACAATATCATAATAATATTCTGTACTTGGATTTTGTATCGACCATCATGTATAAATAAAGCCTGTTTTGAAACAACACAGCAGAACTTGTTGATCCTCTGTATACACGCATTGTTACAAGATGGAGAAATGGTGCCGTTACCAGGATCTGATTTTTTACTTGAAGGTCGCGAGTGAACAACGTGAAGTACGAAATGTCAACATGCCGCATGTTAAAGTGGACTAACCAATTTGTTGAGGTATGAACGATATTTTAGACATTTATTAAATAAAAGGGAAAAAAAGTTCAAAATCGGACCAACTATAATTGAATCAAGGTCAAAATTTAAGTGTTTTTCAGACTACCTAAAGTAAACTTACACACATCAAGATTTTTGAATAGAGCCATCTACATAATATGAGTGCCTATGACTGTGGAATTTTATCAAGCTGTTTTTCGTCAGAAATATTTGAAGCAACGTGATGTTTGTCGAATTGCTGTGAAGTTTGCCTTACATTATTTCAGCCGTTAAATAACCTTGTGTTGAAGGTCACACACTTACATACTAGCGAATTCAATAGAAAATTGGTTTAAAGGAGCTGTTTCCTTTTGTTATGTTCATTTAATATTGACTTTGAGAACCTGAAGAAAAATGAGAGCTTATTTTGAGTCAATCATATTGCTCCTTCAATTGGAAATCACGAGAAAACACAGTTGCATTCGCTCATCCTGAATTCTAACAAGTCAAAATGTTTTCAACAAAAGCGAATATTTTAACAGAGTGTCAACCTGCTGAAGAAGGGACGACCCAAATCTAGTCGTTCTATCGCTAGACCAGTTTTCAAGATGTCGCCTGGAAGTGCCCTGTTAGGGTGAAAAGAAGGTTCAAATCTGGTACGGGCTCAACCAGGGGCTGAAAGTGAAAGAAAAGTAACGAAACCTGAGACGCTAGAAGAAGGATGTCACTGAAGTCGCGTTTGGATGGCTACTAAATTATACGAACTCCAGACGTTTGAGTATACATGAACCGTGACAAGGGATATTTTTAAAGAACGTACGTGAATCCACGCTTCTCTTGAATCAAGGAAAGACATGCTCGACGGTAATTAATTTAAGTATAACTGCTATGAGAACATTTTTAATGTGATTTAAATATTTAAATAAGATCATTTAGATAAATTGCTATAAATGTGAATTTGCTTGTATAAGTATATAAGTTGATATTTCAGCATAGCAAAAGAAACAACAGGGTATGGCAACAGGCAGACCCAACACAGCACAGTAGAGAAACATACATTATTTCAGCAAAGCTCAGGACGAGTTTTTTTTTTTTTTCAGGTACCAAGAAATATACAGAGGAACAAGTAGGCATATTGTTTTAAGCTTGATATAAATTAGAAAGAAATTAATATGAATTACCTACATGTAGAATTACAACGTATTAGTACATGGTTGAGAGAATTAAAAGTAGCAGTTAATGAAGTAGAAAATTTTGTAGAAACGTTGCAGAACAGAACGACTAGACAAGAGCCTTATAGATTTATGGTAGACTGCAATAGAGTAGGAAAGAATAACAGGAGACAGCCATTGCTTAATAAAGATAGAAGACAATATGGTTATGACGAACCAAGGCCTGATGTTTATAGGGTATAAGACGGTGAGAACAGACGTAATGGTGAAAGGTCGGATTGGTATAGGTGTTATAGATACAAGAATGGTCCTGAGAGAGACCTTTCCAAGAAATTATGGAATTGGCCGTTCCATAGCAAGACTGCTAGGAGAAAACGTGACGACTGGTTTGAACAAAGACGAAGACAATATCTGAGGTCAGAGTCAAGGAACAGAGTAGAAAACGTAAGTACTCCTAAGATGGTTGCGAATCTGACTCTTAGACAAGAAAAGAAGAAAATAGACCAAGAAACTCAGACGCAGGTGTTTGAAGTGGTAGAAGAAAACACACAGACACAGGTTGATACAGTAGAGAAAAAAGTCCAGGTACAACCAACCAACAAGATAATAAAGGGAAGTCAAACCGAGTTAGTAGAGACTCAGTCAAAACCAACTCACTTGACTAAGGGAGACACGGTTGAAATTGGGAAAGATAAACAGACGAGAACCAAAGACGAAAAGAGACAAAAAAAGAAAAAGTATTGAGGAAAGAAATATTAACAGTCTGATAGTTAATAAAGGTACAACTGAGATGTCAAGTTCCTCAGGTATAGACATTAACTTAATCCCTAAATGGTGTAGAAATGTTAAGTGTGAGAGTTCAGGTTATGGAGAGAATATTTCAGGTAAAGATATGGGAGTTGTACAGAACCGGAGCATGAGGAATAGAAGTAAGAAGAAAGTCAGACGTTCTAAAGCCGACTATGGGAATAGGATCGACGTGTCTGCAGTAAACTACTATGAGTCTGATGAGGGAACTATTATCAGTGTGTCATCTGAAGACGAGATGGGGAAATATAAACGTTATGTAAGGTATACAGGAAACAGTGAGCAGACCGACGCAAATAAAGGAAATAGAAAGAAAGCATTTAAGAAGAAGAATAGTAATAAACAGATAGCGGAAATTTACTCGACGACAGAAAGTGACTTAAGAAAATTAGAAGAATATATGACCTTAAGACCTGAGTACTTTAACAACAGATTAACAACAGATAGTGAAGATGACATAATTGAAAAAAGACGTACTAATGTACTGGGAGAAAATGAAATATTTGGCTTACATGCGCTCTATGGCTGTTAAAATTCCTTGGGTGAGGAAGGACATATGGAATTGTTTTAGCTTATGAGAGGAATTGCGGTTTGAGCATATACATATGGGTTGTCTAAAATAGGCAGATGAATTTTTTGGCGTAGCATCACATGATACAGGGTAGGCAATAGTGTTGTTGAGGATAGAGAGTCACGACAACTGATATTCTACGTGGATACGTTATACAGAATATCTTGTATTTGGTTGCGGTGTAGGGAGAGTAAACAAGGTAGAAATTGAAATGTTCCTTGTCCGGAATGGCTGGATAAAGATGGTTGATCACGTTGAGTGATGTATAACTGCTGTGATTAAAGTAGGATAGATTTAGCACAGAAATTGCAGAGAGAGAGATAAACTAATTATGAATGCTCGTACTAGAGTGGATGGTTCGACTCAGAGCTATGACGTGATGTCTGAGATAGTTTCGCTTGGTAGTTGAGAAGTAAGTATAATATTGTTGACAGGTGAACCGAGAGTGTCTGATGAGGAGATATAGATTGAGGAGGAATTAAGTATCCTGTGTAAAATAGCCAGTGGAGCTTAAGAGTATTAAGAGTAAAAGACTGTGGAAACTGATGTTGAAGAATACGAGGTCTTGGTGAGGGGGATAAAGTAATTACGTCATGTTTGCGAAGAAAGAAGAGGTGATTAAATCTGAGAAACTTGTTGTGTGGAGAAGTATAGAATGATAGTTACGAGGTTAGTGGCTCGTCGGAGTGAAGTTTGTTCTGAGAGATTGTTGATAGGGCTGGTTAGTGTGTAAATGAGATATAGTTTGCGAGAGATAATGCATAGGTTATGACCTTTGAAAAGGAGAGAATGAAGTAAGAAAGTAGTTGAATTGTGAAAGTCCTGTTGAGTAATTCGTCAGGTTATGCGTTGTCCGTACGTGAGTATAACTGTAGACAAACAGGTGTTCGTCGCGATGAGTGAAGTAGGAGTGAGGTTTTGAGACGCCGTCTAAGTGGAGTACATGGATAAAATGTTGTCAAGCGATTGGTAATAGTTGTGCGATTGATATATCTTGTGTCAATGTGTGTAGAGGAGATCGACACGCTTAGACTGTGGTGAGTGATTGCTGGAATGTTGAATTGACGTCTAAATTGTTTGTTTGTTTTTTTGTTTGAAGTAATGGTATGGACACGTCAGGTTGTCGCGATGCGAGAGTAGTAGTGAGATGAGAGCGAGGTTGTGTATCACTGTCTGAGCAAACATAAAAATACGAATAACGTGTGAATATGCGAAGAGTGGCTGATAAGTGACGTTGATAAAACGTGGAACATGGAGTATGCGAAAATTGAGAGGTAGAAAGAACATGATTAGAGAATTGTGATGTCTTTTCGTTAGAATGTCAGACGTTAGACAGAGTTAATGAAAGTTGTATGACAGGCTGACAGAAAGAGAGTTAACATTCTGAATGACGTTTCATAAAACATGTTTAGTATTGTTGACAGGGACATGTCGAAGTATGAATGCCTGATACTGAGAAATGAGAAAAGTGAGGTCCGTTGTCAGTTGTATGTGGTGTGGTTTGCTGTTTCTGAAAGAATCCCGATAAATAGGAAGAGGAGTGAAAGATAGTGAGGTAAACAAGATTAGTTGAATGAATGTTGGAGAACGTGTTCCGATAAGTGTGACTAGTATCATCGCGGTGCAAGAACGCTAGGAGAGACTTGAGGATAGCTTAGAGTTGTTGTGGTGAGATGTTAGAAAGTACTGATGCAGGAGAATGAAATATTACTTGCGCCGGGTAGACGAGAAACTTAAAAGTAGAATTAGTTGTTGGTACAGTAGATAGATGTATTGGTGAGAGGTCTATAGTAAATAGACAAAGTTTTGTTGGATGTAGCAGGGTGGAGATACCGTAGTTAACGGTAATGATTAAGAAGTTGTAGTAATTCTTGGTGCAAATCTAGGGGAAACAACTAGTGTGCCGAGCCACAGGTTCTATTAGTAGATAGATGACTGCTGGTACATTGAGGTAACATTGAGATAGTCGCCACACTGGTATTAGGTGAAGTGATTTGACCTGTAGTTTACAGCGGAATTGGTTTTGTAAAGAAGGAAATATTAAGAGGGGAGATAATCAATGATTGACTTCCAGAAAAAGTACGATCATTTGAATTTTTAATGACTTTTGTTGAGAGAACAGATATTGTTCTAAGTTAAGAATTGGTCTGTAGGTAACAGATATATATATATATATATATATATATATATATATATATATATATATATATATATATATATATATATATATATATATATATATTGGGGTTAATGTGGGAATAGATATGTATTTCATTGGTTAGTATAAGAGACCAATGCTGATTGAATATGTATAGTATGTTATATTATTTTTGCTTGATTTGGTCCTGTAAAATGATTGTTACTATTTGATTTTAGAATAGGATTATTGTGTTTTTAGCCTTTTGCGTACAAACTACTGGTCCGTAAAAGAGACCAGTAGTGTTAGGTAACACTAGATATTTTCTTCAAATTTAAATTGATGCATCTTTTATTGTTGGGGATAAACAGTTCAAAACCTGGGGGGTATGACATCCTGTTGTTTTATTTTGGTTGACTCATATTTTAACTTGAATTGTCTTGTATGTTGAATAGTAATTACATTGTTTATAAATATGTTAGAAATTAGTTAAGTTAAGTTTAATTTACAAACAGTTATGGTTTTGTCTAGAATAAAGGCAATACATGGGGCTTTATTTAGGACCCTTCGTTCAGAAAATGGTTAATAGACTGCTGAGGACTAGAAGAGAGACACATTCTCTTTGTGAATATGAGTATATTCTGCTAGCAAGATTGCTGTGATAATCAGCGTTGAGAGGTTAAGTTGTGGAAACATAGGCCAAACTTAAGTGACGGGGTTACTACACAAATAAAATGGTTATGGGGAAGTTAAAAATAAGAGCTACATTAAGTCAGCATCGATTGAATATATATGGATTGGACGCCATATTGGGGAAGAAAAGATTAATGTGAATAACGTATATAGAAGTGGGGTAAATGAGGGGAAAGTTTATAACATGGTCTCCACGGGGTCGCAAATTAACATGGATTTTATAGAAGTGGGTAACGTGCTACGCCAGACAGTGTGAAGACAAATAGTAAAACATGAATTGAATGTCACGTTTTACTTAGAAGAAGAACTATATACTGTAGATATCAAAGGGGGGTAAGTACGAAATAAACAATTGTCAGTGTGGAGTGCTGTGGTCACAGAGAACATAGATTAAATGGGGTTGTAATATATGGACTGAGAAAGAATATTGTTGCTGTTGATAACGGCATAAATTGAGGTTCAGGAGAAATGGCCATAATAAATGGACATTAATGGGTTGCTGAAGTTTCGGCAAGATTAAAAGGGAATTCTGAGTGAGGTATAGGAGAAGATTAGTTATGCGAGGTGATGTGGGGAAAGAGGTCTATAATATATAGACATTTGGGATTGAATTTTTGATGGTTGGTGCTTGATGCTGTAGATAGCAGCGTAAACTGTTGCCATAATAAGTGGTATAAGTGAACTGTGGAAGATATAATTGTTTTAGACTTTATTACATAAAGTCTCAGATGACATAGGGGATTAAAGGTGAGTGTGGTTTAGGTGAGTGTGGTTTTTTTTGGTGAGGGAGAGTTCTACTTCTTTAAATCTCCGGTGCGAACCTATTCTTTGTCTCCCTATCGTGTGCAAGTGATTTCAGGTTGGTTAAAAATAGAGAAGTAGTAATGTGGGGGTAATACGCTTAGTGATGACAATAGGGAGTTGAGGTAGTATCAGAAGAGTACAGCGTTTGAATTTTAAGCGGATTGCTTATGAAGAGAAGAAGAAGTATTTTAAAAAGGTAACCATATGTGTTATGATGTATTGTATAAAGTTGAGAGTTAAATGTTATAATATATGTTATGTTTTTTTTTTTTTTTGTTTTTTGAAGGGCCGGAAACGAAGAAGAAATATAACTTCATAGTGATTTGCTATGTGACACGGGGACGAGGTACAATTAGAAGGAAATATTTACCTAAAATAGAGTTAGTTTGGGGGCGGCTTAGAGAAATTATGGGAGGTAAGGAGAGAAGGTGTAGGATAAAGGGGTTAGGAGTTAAGACTTTTGAAGAAGAAAAGTCTTTTAAAAGACAGGAAGGTGTAGCAGAATGAATATCATATCAGTATTAGCTTAGGGGTGCAAGACTACAGCACGCTTGAGCATCCATATAGAACAGTAAGAAGGATGCTCAAGTCGTGACGTAGCTTGTTGTTGGGTAGTAACCACCAAGAACGAGAGAAGAGAAGACAACATCATAATATATTCTGTACTTGGATTTTGTATCGACCATCATGTATAAATAAAGCCTGTTTTGAAACAACACAGCAGAACTTGTTGATCCTCTGTATACACGCATTGTTACAAGATGCACCCTATGGGCGAAAAGCGGTCTGCCTAAGTAGTGTAACTCGGGCTCCATCACGCGTATTATTGAGGCGCAAAAGCGATTTGCACCTCAAAGGGCGTTAACTCTCTGGGTTTTTTAATTTCCACCTCAAAGGGCGATAACTCTCCGGGATTTTTTAATTTCCTCCACAAAGGGTGATAACTCTCCGGGTGTTTTAATTTCCTCCGCAAAGGGCGATAACTCTGTAGTGTAACTCGGGCTCCATAACGCGTATTATTGAGGCGCAATAGCGATTTGCACCTCAAAGGGCGTTAACTCTCTGGGTTTTTTAATTTCCACCTCAAAGGGCGATAACTCTCCGGGATTTTTTAATTTCCTCCACAAAGGGCGATAACTCTCCTGGTTTTTTAATTTCCTCCGCAAAGGGCGATAACTCTCCGGGTTTTTTGATAGGCGTGGTCCGAGAAGGTGTGGTCTAGTGACACTAGGTATGTGTATAATATAAAAAAAATACAACAATAAAGAAAACAAACGAGTCAAGTAAGGTATATAATGTTTTTATTAAATCATGTATACACACAGTTATAAATTGTTCGTTTTTTTTTCTTGGCGGGGAAGTGTGGGAAAGTCTGGCAGGTAGTACCGGGAACTTATACGTCGGAAAGTGTGGGAAAATCTCCAGCGGGTGTGACGGTGGTCGGTTCATAACAGACGTGGAGGGGTGCATATGGAAAAGTCATTAAAAAACGGGTTGTAAAAACGGGGGTGAGTGGTATGTTAAAGTATTTTGAACTGTTAGCACATTGGTGGTGTACATCAGTAGGAATAGACGCAATAGTTGCGGTGGGGATAGTAGTCATAGTGGGTACGGGTTAGTGAAATTAGTTGATAAGGGTGGTTATTAGTGCTATGTAGATGTTCATAGTAGCTTATTCACTAACATCACACGTGTTACAAATGAAACCTTGAAAGTTAAAGATCGTCAGTTGTAATGGATATGGTGTAGTGTCATTCGGTGGTAAGGGGTGGGTACCAGGTATTAGTGGTCAAGTAGTGGTCAAGCAGTGGTCAAGTAGTGGTCAAGTGAGGAACATTTTAGGGGAAAGTGGTTGTAATGATATGGTGACGATTAAAAAATGGTAAATTAGTGGTCAAGCAGTGGGCAAGTGGTGGTCAAGTGAGGAAATGTTTAAGGGAAAGTGGTTGTAATGATATGGTGATAATTAAAGGGTGGTAAATTAGTGGTCAAACAGTGGTCAAGTGAGGAAATTTTTAAGGGAAAGTGGTTGTAATGATATGGTGATAATTAAAGGGTGGTAAATTAGTGGTCAAGCAGTGGTCAAGCAGTGGTCAAGTGGTGGTCAAATGAGAAAATTTTTAAGGGAAAGTGGTTGTAATGATATAGTGATGATTAAAGGGTGGTAAATTAGTGGTCAAGCAGTGGTCAAGTGAGGAAATTTTAGGGGAAAAGTAGTTGTAATGATATGATGATAATTAAAGGATGGTAAATTAGTGGTCAAGCAGTGGTCAAGCATAGGTCAAGTGGTGGTCAAGTGATTAAATTTTAGGGAAAATTGGTCGTAGCGACATGGTGATGATTAAAGGGTGGTAAATTAGTGGTCAAGTAGTGGTCAACCAATGGTCAAGTAGTGGTCAAGTGGTCGAGTGACCACTTAAATTGTAGAGGACGATGTCCCTAAGATTATGGTAGTGGTTAAAGTGATCGATGACGTGGTCAAGTAGCGGTCAACCAGTGGTCAAGTGGTCGAGTGAACACTTAAAAGGTAGAGAAAAGTACGTATATTGAAATGGTGATGGTAAAATGGTCGACGACGTGGTCAAGCAGTGGTCAAGTAGTGCTCAACCAATGGTCAAGCGCTCAAGTGAGAAAATCGTAGGGTATGGTACGTGTAGTGAAACAGAGATGGATAAATTAAGTAGTGACGTTGTCAAGTAGTGATCAAGTAGTGAGCAAGTACTGGTCAAATGGTCGAGTGACCACTTAAATTGTAAGGGAAAGTACGTGTAGTGAACCTGTGTTGGTTAAAGTGATCGATGACGTGCTCAAGTAGTGGCCAAGTAGTGGTAAATGGTCGAGTGACTACTTAAATTGTCGGTGAAAGTAGGTATAGTGACATGGTGATGATCAAGAATTGGT
Organism: Cepaea hortensis; assembly: GCA_963921405.1. Lineage (NCBI taxonomy): Eukaryota > Metazoa > Mollusca > Gastropoda > Stylommatophora > Helicidae > Cepaea > Cepaea hortensis. Next base: position 98,357,301 of record OY992877.1, on the reverse strand, counting down.
CAAGTGGTGTTCAAGTACTGGTCAAGTAGTGGTCAAGGGTCAAGGGGTGGTCAAGCGACCCCTTAAGTTGTAGGGGAAGTTACTGTAGTGACAGTAGGGGTTAAAGTGATCGATGACATGATCAAGACGTTATGCCGGCTGCTAAGTTCAGAAAGTAGTGTCCTTAGTATTGGTAATTTCCTTGACAGGAGCGTCTCGAGCACTGATTTTGTATTGAGCAATAGCACCTAGTGATACAGTCGACACACATGGACAATAGTTACATCCGGTCAAAGATGGCGTCGCACCCTATCACACATGGGTAATTGCTACAACCAAACTACGTCTCATTCACTAAAACTGGTCAAATATGGCGTCACATCCGGTCACATGGGTAATGGGACATCTGAGACACGTGGTTAAGAGGGAAACTATAGAAAAAGGGTGTCCTATCGGTTGTCGAGTCAGGGAACCTAACGTATGATGATCACTGTGTATAGGAGTGAATACACTGCATCATCAACATTGCATCCGAAGGGTAAAATGGTCACCCCCTTCTCTCTCTTTTTTTCTATAACCGTGTAGTCCTAGTGTTATCCGGTTACACCAAAGGACACCCGGGCAGCAACACAACAAACTGCCCCGATTCAACCTTAGGCAATCCACGTAACATGACAGATCACATGTCCGACGTCATAACCAGCGACGTTATCACGTATCAAATTAGACATCCACACTTTCATTTCCTTTCTATGTGGCCATAGTGTCTTTACATCTTTCTCCAGAAAGCCATTTCCAAGACCAATATATGTTTTTTCGGTGTACCTGCTCAGTGCCACACTTCACAACCAGACAAAAGTACACCTTCTATGTACCACTTCAACCATCAAATAAGAAAATATGTTAGACAAAATATTAAAATTATTGGTCAAATACAGAAATATCTCGTCCAAACTTATAAAAAGTACGAACCTTTGTTAACCTATTGGGAAAAATATCAATCAAGTAGGAAAGTTTGTTAGTCAAATAGAAAAAATATTGACCACGTAACGATATATCTTGTCCACACTTATGAAAAGTAGGGAAATTTGTTAGTCAAATAAGAAAAAAAAAAGATTGACCAAGTAACGAAATACCCCCACCAAACTTATGAAAAGTACGAAACTTTGTTAAGCAAGTATGAAAATATATCACCCAAACTTATAAAAAGTAGGAACATATGTTAACCAAATGGAAAATATCTTGGCCAAATAGGAAAATTTGTTAGCCAAATGGGGAAAATATTGTCCAAGTAACGAAATACATCGTTCAAACTTACGAAAAGTAGGAAACTTTGTTAATTAAATGTGAAAATTTTCGCCAAATTGCAACCAAAACTTATACATATTTCAACTAAACTTATAAAAAAGTAGGAACATTTGTCAGCCAAATGGGAAAAAGGTCGGCCAAATACATAAATATCGCAACCAAACTTATAAAAAGAAGGAAAAGATTGACCAAGTAACGAAATATCTCCTCGAAACTTATAAAAAGGTAGGAAACTTTGTTAACCAAATGTGAAAAAAAAAAATAATATTGATCAAGTAAAGAAATAACTCCTCCAAATTTATGAAAAGTACGAAACCTTGGTACCCAAATGCGACAAATATAGGTCAAATACTGAAATATTTCGTCCAAACTTATGAAAGGTAGAAAATTGTCTTAACCAACTGGGGTAAATATTGCTCAAACTAAGAAACATGTCAACCGAAGTAGGAAATTACGTGAACCAAAGTAATAAAATTGTTGGCCAAATAGGAAAAAGTATCGGTCAAACTTATAGATGTCTCGTTTAAACTTATAACATGTATGAAAATTTGTTAGATAAAGGTGAAAAATATTGGCGAAGTAATGAAATACCGCATCCGAACTTACAAAATGTACGAGTTAACCAAAGGCGAAAAGGCCAAAATACGAAATGTCTCGACCAAGCTTATAAAAATCTAGGAAAAAATATTACAACTAAAATATTGATCAAAAGGTATAAATCCAAAACATTATAAAAATAACCAAATGTGAAAAATATCGCCCAAAGACAAAAATATTTCAACTAAACTTATAAATAAGTCAACAAAACTTTTGAAAATTTTTGGTCAAGTACAGAAATAGCTATGGAAAAAGTAAGTCCACAAAACTAAGAAAAAAATATAACTTCTGTAGTCAAATGTGTCTTGAAGTTTTATCTGAAAAGACATTTCACAATACATAATCAGCACCACTTTCCTTGTTTTACGTTACCGAAGGCCTTCACGTATCTGGTACAGAAACCCATATACATCACTCAGCTCTCCACACTCGTGGTTTCTTTCTAATACAAAGTGGTCACATCACCAAGAACTTCAAACCTCCATTGTACACGTACTCCATTGAAACACCCATGACAGTTAACAACATGTATGGCCATGTAATCTGTGAGTCCATCGGGGATAGTTCATCCGAGTATTCGTCACCAAAGATCCATTTCCCAGGGCTGACATCTTCAACTTGCTATACCACATCTTATTCTAACATATACTTTACATGAAATTTCCCAAATTTGGGGATCTATTAAAGAATACGTAATGAGATACACAAAGACACCAAGAACATATCAGACGAAACAACTCACAAACCAGACTTAGAACTAAAACTTAAACCATATCAGATGAACCACCCAACAAGTACTACTAGAACTCAAAACATAACGATATTAAGGAAACGCATACTTACACATTCTCAGACATTGGATTTAAATCCCCTACTACTAACATATCACTGGTGTCGAATTCCCGTTTCACAAAAACACCCTCTTGTCAGTTGTTAGTGAAAACCATTACACCAGTCCAGAATTGTTTTAAAAAAGAACTAAACCTGAAGGCCAGGAGTTGAACTTGGCTGTCAGAGGTTCTTGACTGAGCACACGTCAGGGGTATTAATCAGTAATGGGGGATAACCCTCGCTACAACGACCGATATGATAACACTTTCGAACAGTTGTCAACTATGTAGATACAGTAAATTGTTGCATGGTTCAGAAACATCATAAATGACAACCACATGAAGGAAGAAGAAGAAGAAGAAGAAGAAGAAGAAGAAGAAGAAGAAGAAGAAGAAGAAGAAGAAGAAGAAGAAGAAGAAGAAGAAGAAGAAGAAGAAGAAGAAGAAGAAGAAGAAGAAGAAGAAGAAGACGAAGAAGAAGAAGAAGAAGAAGAAGAAGAAGAAGAAGAAGAAGAAGAAGAAGAAGAAGAAGAAGAAGAAGAAGAAGAAGAAGAAGAAGAAGAAGACGAAGAAGACGAAGAAGAAGAAGAAGAAGAAGAAGAAGAAGAAGAAGAAGAAGAAGAAGAAGAAGAAGAAGAAGAAGAAGAAGAAGAAGAAGAAGAAGAAGAAGAAGAAGAAGAAGAAGAAGAAGAAGAAGAAGAAGAAGAAGAAGAAGAAGAAGAAGAAGAAGAAGAAAGGAGAAAGAAGAAGAAAGAAGAAGAAGAAGAAGAAGAAGAAGAAGAAGAAGAAGAAGAAGAAGAAGAAGAAGAAGAAGAAGAAGAAGAAGAAGAAGAAGAAGAAGAAGAAGAAGAAGAAGAAGAAGAAGAAGAAGAAGAAGAAGAAAGAAGAAGAAGAAGAAGAAGAAGAAGAAGAAGAAGAAGAAGAAGAAGAAGAAGAAGAAGAAGAAGAAGAAGAAGAAGAAGAAGAAGAAGAAGAAGAAGAAGAAGAAGAAGAAGAAGAAGAAGAAGAAGAAGAAGAAGAAGAAGAAGAAGAAGAAGAAGAAGAAGAACGAATGAAAGAATGAACAAACGAACGAACAAATGGACTTTATTTTCAAAGCATCAGAGTATTGGGCACGCAGACCTGTCTGACATTCCGCCCTTCTTATCTCTCTGCTCATATACATTATTTCATTCAAACATACGTATGATTGTAATCTTAGACAACGATGACAACAACAGAAACCATATGTATTATAAGCGCATGAAACAAAATGTGCAATATTTAATAATACATGACTCATTAAAACTAAGTAGGAGGAGAAGGAGAAAGAAGAACAATTAAATGAAGATGAAATTAAGGATGATGATAATAATGATGCTGAAGAACAGGATGACTATGATGTTGATATTCTAAATGGTGTATTCTTTAAATGCCAAGAACTACACACACACACACACACACACACACTAGTAAACGCACCTCATAATGGATGGCTTTGTGTCACAGTTCTCAACAAGGCAGCGTGGTCCCTAAGCAGCCATGCGTTATTTCCCATGACACTTGGCCAAAATCGAGATTTATGTTTTAATCGACCTGACATACTGACCACATAACTCTTTGAGTGATCTATAAAATGATTGAACTAGGACTATGTACTCAATACGGCTTACGGTGTAGAACAGATTCGATTACTTACCTTACTTATTATTTCAGGTATTTGGATTCAAACTGTTTCCACCAAAGCTAAAAATAGATGTCCTTTCCAAGTCAATATTTAATTAGACAACACCAGCTGAGAGCTATCTAATTAACTAACGGTTTCTATTAAGACGTGGCTTTGCAAACAGAGACTGAGTATAACAACAACACGCTAGGAACCAGTGTGACTTATTAAAATGTGTCAGCACGCAACGCAGAGGAAACTGTGTTTTTAATTACATAATGGTGGCTGAATATTCGTTCACATTGCTTTGACCGTCTGCCTGTTTATATATTTAAGAAAAAGGAGTTTAAAGACAAGAAGATCGACTTCATTGCACTTGGTATTATCACTTGTGTCTCGGTCTCTTTCTGTAGAGCGGTGTGCAAAAAGCATCGCACAGAGCACGAACTCCGTTTTCTCCAGCGACGATCGCCACGAGACCCCCACCCTACCTGTATAAATGTGTCTGTGTAGCAACAAGGGGTGGTCACAGGATCTGGTCGACAGTCGTCATTCAGAGATAAAGCAAGACGGACATATAATCAGATTTTAGCAGGCACCATTAGTATTGGAACGCTTCGCTGACTGTTGAAGATGAGGAGTGAGCGCTTATGGGAATGCACCGAGTGCAATGATGTCTGTTCTTGACTCACCTCAACTCATCTGTCTGTTTACTTGTGACTGAGGTTTGTAAAAGACTTGTAGCATTGGACACTGGTAAGTCCATAAGAAGTCCAGTTTCCTCCTATAGATCAAACGTAGAGGGATCGACATATTGCACACACTCAATAGCATGGGAAAGGATTCCAGTGTGTGAACAAACATACTATTGCCACAGCAGCGGCTTGTAAAAAATGTTCTTTACGAATTCAAATTGTACATAAATGTTAACTTGTACACCAGGTATTGTATTTTTAACTTGCCCTAGAAGGCTGGGCATTCAATTGCACAGGATCAGGACAGGTAGACAGACATACAGGCACAAAGGTAGGTATATAGATAGATAGGCAGGTAGGGGTACGGGGTGTCAGGCATTGGTAGCACCTTTGGTAAGGATGACTCTCATGTCCTTTTCAGGACCCATCCCCCACTGGTCCAAGCCTGACACCCAGCTCGTGCCTGTGGCTCCTAGTAGCTGTCAGCATGCGACAACGGCCACCCCCCGGGCAACAACTGTGAGAGGCTGGCTAAACCAGGCGCGGGTAGCCGATTTGGTGTCAAACCAAGCGGTGAACTAGAGTATGCCTACCCAGCATGTGAAGACATGATCCGGCAGACTGCGCGGAAGAAATCATTCCTGATTCAACGGGCAAGACGGCGTTTACCTGCAAAGCGTTGTGGAACGTAATGAATACGGCAAGGCACGTAGAGCGCCCTGGTCATCCACTGCACCTGTATTCGTCTCCAGTCGTCCTGACTTGTCTTGCCACTGGATTCAGATGGACTCAGGCGAGAGAGTGAGGCCGACGAATTGCGCAACTCTTCCTCCTTTAATCCAATTCATCGCGCAAGTCATTCTTCATCCAACAGGTAGGTAGGTAGGTAGGTAGGTAGGTAGGTAGGTAGGTAGGTAGGTAGGTAGGTAGGTAGGTAGGTAGTAGGCAGAGACAAACAGAAAGGCAAGCAAACAGGCAGGCATGTGGATCGGTCGGTCGGTAGGTAGGTATAGAGAGATAGACACACACACGGCAGAGAGGTTGAAAGATAGGGATAGAGAGAAAATAAGAGACAAAGACAGAGAGAGTGCGAGGGGGAGGGGAGAATCGTCCATAGATGAATTCGAAGTTTGACTATCTACCTGTTAAACTGTTTGGCTATCTATCTATCTATCTATCTATCTATCTATCTATCTATCTATCTATCTATCTATTTATCTATCTATCTATCTATCTATCTATCTATCCATCCATCCATCCACCCATCCATCCATCCATCAATCCATCCATCCATCCTTCCATCCATCCATCCATCCATCCATCCATATTCTGTCTGTCTGTCTGTCTGTCTGTCTGTCTGTCTATCTGCCTGCCTGCCTGTCTGTCTGTCTGTCAAGGTTTGGTATGATAAACTATCTGCGTGGCTATTTGTATGTCAGTCTTTATATCTGTCTATCTATTATTGACAGGTTCTGGAGGAAATATTAAGCAGGATTAGTCTGGAGAGACTAAGAGAAGCTATCGACAAACAACTAAGGGATGAACAGGCAGGCTGTATACCAAAATAATCCAACACTAACGAGTCACAATACGCATAGTAATAGAGTGCAGGACTGAAATGAACTCGCTACTCTATACTAGATTTGTGAACTATGAAAAGACTTTTGACAACCTTGATAGGAAATCCCTTAGGAAATTAATGGGGCACTATGAAATTCTTTAGAGACGCATTGTCTCAATAAGAGCAACATATAAAGACATGAAATGTTGAGTTCTTCACCAAACACCACTAACATTATAAGCTAATACATTTGAAATCGGAACAGGAGTGCGGCAGGGATGCTTTTTGTCACCTTTATTAATCTTACTGACTATACACTGGATTGTGAAAATATAATAACTAACACCAGAGAGGCAATTCAATGGATTCTGAGAGAACAGCTTGATGATCTGGACTTCGTTGACGATACTGCCCTCCTAAGCCACACACGTCATCGAATGCAAGATAACAAAACACACGTCATTGGGGATTCAGAACAATTGGGTCTAAACATTCATAGGGGAAACACGACGACAATAAATTAAGCCAATGGAAACCCAGACTTCCTTGTTGAAACCTCACTTCAAGAGTTGGAATAATGCACCAATTTGGGAAGCAATGGCGACTAAGATGTGGAACGGATTTCGATGTTTAAAAATACAACAGGCCAGAGCAGCTTTCTCAACAATAGGAAATTGTGGAAATCAAAAGAAATCAAAATTAGTACTAAACTTAGAATATTTACCTCTAAAGTTACATACATACTATTGAATGGAATAGACGCAGGGAGTAGAACTAGAACAATCCATAATAAACTACAAACATTCATTAACCATGCCTATGCAGAATAGAAGGACTCAAATTGTAAGACTGAATCACAAAATGTGAAGCTTAGGGAGAGAAGCAGACAAATTCCAGGGAAGCAAGAGGTTACGAAAAGACTCAAGCACTGTATTGGACACACATTAAGAAAACCTGAAAATAGCAAAACTATAAAGTAATTACACCGCAACCCACGGGGCAAATGAAATAGTCAAGTTAATTTGATGTCTTTTACAGGACGTCGCAATCAACACCAGCGTTTTTGGGCTGTATGTGATTTTCTACTGTGGATAAGAGCTTGCGAACGCGGTTTGTGAGCCCGTATACCCGAGTTCGAAACACAGCGGTGCTGGTTTTTTCGAAAAAGGTATAGGGGCCGGTCGTTCAGAAAGCAATAGCAAACTACTGAACGTAACACTTGCCTAGTACATCAACAGCAGCTGAAAATGCTGGTGTTGACTGCAACGTCCCGTAAGGGATACGCAAAAAATAAAAAAAGTCAATTTTTGTTCGATAGTTTGTTATTGATTTCTGAACGAACGGCGCACATACCATGAAAATCAACGCAAAGCGGTCTGTTTCCAAATATCCCGCGGCTGAGTTCGAACAGGGTATATCAGGATTGTGAAATCACAATCACCACCCCTAGGCCACAGACGCCGTCGTGTTGTATATAATTACCTGAACACAAACGCTGAATTGTTCTTTGGCGTGAGTCAAGAAACTTGTGGCTGCTTTTAGATCTTGTTTAGCTTATCATGGTTCATCATCGTGGTCATGCCTCGCTATCGCAAACGATCGCCGGTTTTGGATCAGTTGTCTTCTTGTCGGGATAATGGCAATGGCAATCATGAATGGTTACCTCGCTGTAAAGTGAGTTAAAGCACTCATCGCTACAACTTTACGATTATTGTTTTCGCCAACATTAATAAAGTATTCAGTAAAGCAAATTTTTATTTACGATAATAATGTATATTATCAAAAACTCCCGGCTGTCATTGAAGTATAGTTCATCAATGAAATGAAAGCTGTCTCCGCGGTAACCAAATTGAGCAGACGGTGTAGTTTAAACGCTCATGATCTCCATGGAAACCGTTTTACGTAATGAAACTCCGGAGGAAATATGGTGCATTTATGTTGCCTGCTTCAATATAAAGCATTATTATTTGGTTTCGTTTCGTTTCCAAAGAAGCACTTTCCATGTATATGGCCATCTCCATAACTGCTACAATTTCCTTCTATAAAGCACTCACAGAGATTCTCACACAGTGCACGAATTCCTTAACACCAGCGAGGACTTGAATGCGTTCCAAATGTGTGTATACCATCCGCCATAATCACGATTGCTAAATAACATATTTGCTTTTATGTTTACAAACTTGAAATTTTGTCTGAACAGCGACTGGTTCGGCCCACACGTTTGAATCCCCAGTTTAAGAGGGATTGTAACGTGCGCAGCGTGGACATTAGTCCTTCTCGCTTTTCGCCCATAAAGCTAGACGTTCTTCCCACTATCCAGGATTAGGGGAAAATAGTCCTGTTCTTATTTGTAAAACTCCGAGCCGTCCAAGCCATGAATCGTACGCAGTCTGCTAGAGTTGGAGGCGGACGTCCTATATTTAAGCAGTTCGCACCGCTAATGTATTATTGTATTAATAGGTAAGTGAATCAATACGCACACATGCATACGAAAGTGTTAGTTGCATGTCTTTTTGACAGGAGGTCGCATCAACCCTAGCAGTTTTTTTTTGGTTTTGTTTTTGTGTATGGCTGTTTATGTTATGTTGTGGAATTGTACGAGGGGTCGTCAATAAGTGAAGCCTCGTGGTTTTTAATTTAATTCTATAGGAACAATAAAAAACAAAAAAGCCCCAAGTCTGTACTTCAAAAATGTATTTCTCAATCTAATCTCCGTTTTTCGTTATCCACCCTAAATATGAATAATGCCAAAGTGTGAGAATGGATTTTCCCCATGTTTGTCATGAGGTAGAGAGTGAATGGCTGAGTTAACATGGAGGATAGACATTCAAACGGTTAAGGCCTCTGGAGTGTTTATGCTTGTGGCTACCATTTGCATTCGCATTTTCCTCGTGTCGGACTAGAAATGCATGGTTCCGTCGCCCTGCTACTGAGTTGAGTGCGTGACGCGACACTGTGAGTTGATTTTCACAATGGTATGAGCACCAGTTATTCGGAAACCAATGGTAAAGAACTGAACATAAAATGGTCTTAAAATTAACAAACAGGATATACAGCTGACTAATAATATTATAATTCCCCATGAAGAAGGTGGATAACACAAAATAAATACCATAATTGCTTAAAAGATATGAATACAAAAATTAAGATTATATTATATGAAATAGCAATAAATACAATATTGTATAATTTTAAAAAAGACATAATAGATTAGTTGTCGGTCTAGTGTACTTAGTGAACAATAATATTTGCAAAATTATCACAATGTATGTAGTTCTTCTTCTTCTTCTTCTTCTTCTTCTTCTTCTTCTTCTTCTTCTTCTTCTTCTTCTTCATCCTCTTCTTCGTTTTCCTCCTCTTATTTTTCCTCCTCTTCTTATCTTCTTCTTGCCCTTCTCCTGCCCTTCTTCTTCTTCTTCTCCTTCTTCTTTTTCTTCCTTCTCCGCGTCTTCTTCATCCTCTCCTCCTCCTTATTCTGTTGCGATACGCATCCTATACACAATAGTCTAAAAGAAGAAAAAAAGAGATGAGTTGCTTCCATAAATCTTGTCAACAAAAGAAGGTCAAACTGTTATTTACTTTCTCCCACTATTCTTCTTCTTCCTCACCCTACTCCTCTTCTTCCTCCTATTCTTCTTTTCTCCTTCTCCTCCTTCTTTCTCTCCCCTCTTCTTCCTCTCTTTCTCCTCCTTAATATGTTGCGATGCGTCTCCTACGTTTAATAGTCTAATCACAGAGCTGAGTTGCTGCTATATATGTCTACAAAAGAAGTCAAGCTGTTATTAGTTTCTCATTTCCCACTCTTCTTCTACTTGGTCTTCCTCCTCTTCTTTTCCTACCTTTTCATCCTCCTCCTCTCCCTCCCCTTCTGCTTCTTCATCCACTCCTGCTCCTCCTTATTCTGTTGCGATACACTCCTACGTTCAATAGTCTAAACAAAGAGTTGAGCTGTTTCTATAAATCTTATCACCAGCAGAAAGTCAAACTGTTATTCAGTTTCTCATCCACTTTGGTGTACTGGGTCCCGGACCGAGCACTAACATCCCCAGAGATGGGCACATTTGCAAATGTGCTCCGGGATCCGAAGTCTTTATTCCAAACAAAGTGGTCCATTTATCTGCCTTTCGATTAAAGCCAACATTTTCCAATAGCTCTCAGTATAAAAACTCGAGTACCCCGTTTAGGTGTCATGATAATATTAGCCAGGGGCGGAGGAGCGACGCTCATAGCAGACTGCGCTGGTCGTAGCACGGTCGGACGAGAATTCGACGCCTGGGCTCGCTGTTTGTCAAAATGAGGGAACGATTTACCATCTATTCCTCTTTGCTCTCAGGTCTACATAAATGTGATAGTTTCGATAATATTAGTCCTTATGTTTTTAATACCTAAACGACACAAGACGAGCGATACTGTCAGTAACAGTTTTGTTTGTTAAACTTGTTACAAGACAAGCAACCCATCTGTGAATTATTCTGCTGCTGCTTCTTCTTACATTGTCTTCTTAGAATTTTTTTAGAAAGTCCTACAAAAAACAAATGAAAACCGTAAATTGGTTAGAGATATTAGGCGTATACGATTCAGATTTTTCGGGGACGTCTTGAAGAGAAATACACTTCAAAACTTAGCGACCACTGGCAAAATTGGTACGAAAAGAGTAAGGGAAAAGCAGAGACATACATACTTGGACTGCTGGGCCACATGGCATAACCGGGACGAGAACACAGATTTGATCCAAGACTGGTGAGTGTCTGATTATGATTCTTTGCAATTAGATTCCGTTCGGACTTCAGCCGGAACAGATGCATAGCAAACATTGGTCGCTGAAGACGAAGATGACGATTTCAGTTTTGAGTTCATTGAGATTTCCGAATTGGTTGTCTTTAACTTAGGTTTCTTATGTTTAAATATGTTTCTATAGTCATGTGTAGATAACATTCCTGTAAAATATGTTGTACAGTTATAATTCAATCAATCAATCAGGTACCGTCTCTACAATGAAGGTTGGCTGCAATGGATCTCCAACACTGTCTGTCTCTCGCCTTGACTGTACATTCTGTCAGGCTGATGTTCGTCCATCTCTTAATGTTATCTTCCCACTTGTATAGTTGTCTACCTCTTGCTTGCTTGCCCTCAACCTTGCCCTCCAGAATAGTTTTTATAAGCGTATCATGTCTTTTAACGTGGCCGAAATATTTCACTTGCCTCCTCTTTATTTCTTTCATCAACTATCTCTTCATTCCCAGTTTTTCTAGAAACTCTGCATTTGATTGTTTTTGTTTCCATGAAATGCGACCTATTCGTCTGTATATCCACATCTCCAGGGCTTCTATGCGACTTTCTAGTTGCTTGTTCAATATCCAGGCTTCCGCGCCATACAATAGTGTTTAACATACGTAGCATTTGATAATTCTCATTTTTAATGCGTTGTTAATCTCTCTAGATGTTAATACTGATTTCATGCCGTTAAAAGCATTTTTGGCCATTCCTATTCTCTTTTTGATTTCTATTTCACTTCTGCCATCATCTGTTATTATATGTCCAAGATAAGAGAAACTTGTCACTTGTTCTAGCATCTTCCCGTTTACTGTGATGTTCATTGATGACCTTTCCTTTCCACTGCTAATTATCATAGTTTTCATTTTTTTGATGTTAATATCTAAGCCGCATTCTGCACTATGCCTGTTTACTTGTTCCACTAGGTCTTGTAACTCTTGCTCGCTTACTGGTAGTAACACGGTATCGTCAGTATACCTAAGATTGTTTATGATTCTTCCATTGATGTTAAGTCCAGGCATTTCAACTTGTTTAAAAATTATTTCTGTGTATTGGTTGAAGAGGCTTGGGGACAGCACACATCCCTGCCGTACTCCTCTTTTTACCTCTATAGGCGACGAATAGTTATTTCCGCTTCTAATAGACGCCACTTGTTCCCAGTAAAAGTTACTAATACATCTGATGTCAATATACTAATAAGTCCTTTCCGTCAACTCCTATATATCTTGAAGGCATGTAATTAATCGTTCATGTTGTACTCTATGAAAAGCTTTCTTGTAGTCTGTGAAACAAACATATATACTTTAACTCTACAGTTATCACAGACGGTTTACACACACAATCAGGACCAATCCTAAACTCCTTATTCGTACCAAACACGTCCAAAAGGAAAGATCCTCTAACTATGAAACCCAGTGTACTACCGGGGCTCCAAGGGGAAAGTAGAGAACATAAATTTAAACACAGAAGCCACAAACAATATGTTGCACGAGTTATTGCCTGACAAATTTCGCTACATCTGGTCAGGTGCACACTCATTCCATTGGCACATTGCCGTCTTGACAGACGATAGTTTGTTTCATTGTGCTTCAAAAAGGCATAATAACTACAATCCATGGCGGTGGCGAATGTGACTGATAAGGCCGATTCGCGCCGTAAATGTTCGTCCACAGTGGATGCATGTGAACACATGGTCATTTCCACCATCATGCACCATCTTACGTTTCACACGCTCAGTGTGTGACTTACCTGCACTAATTTTCTCCTTTGTCTTTATTCCGTTTCTGATATTTGCCCTCCACGCAACACGTTCAGCGGCGACTTGTTCACAATGTGCATTATCAGTGCCTGTATCAATCATGTCCCGCTTACACACATCTTTGTATCGTATTAGTGGCCGACCCCGAGATCTCTTACCCATTTGTAATTGAACAAAAAAGATGTCCTTTGGTATTCTACCATCATCCATTCTCCTAACGTGTCCTATTCATCTAAATCTATGAAGACTGAGCATGGAATAAACGGTCAAAGAACCTGATCTTTCCAATACTTCTGTATTTGTGATTTTGTCTTGCCGCTTAATACCAAGTATTCTTCGCAGCACTTGCGGGATAACTGAGCCGGCCGCTCAGAAAGCAATGGCAAACTACTGAGCGTAATCTTGCCAAGAAATCAACAGACAGCTGAAAGATGCTGCTGTTGACAGCAATGTCCTGTAAAGGTTATGCGAATTTTAAAAAAAAAACAAATTCTTCGCAGACACCGCATATGAAAGCTGTTTAAACGTTTCTCGTGGTGTGAGTAAGTTGTCCAGGCTTCACTGCCGTAAAGAAGAGTACTAAGGACAACAGGCTTGATAGACAAGGACTTTTGATTTGGCAGTAAGCTTTCTGTTCTCCCAGACTTTCTTAACCTATTCGTTGTTGTTGCTGCCTTATCAATCCTGGTGTTGATTTCCTGATCTAGGGATAATTTGTTATTTACCTCTGGTCCTTTTTTTTTTTTTTTTTGCATATCCTTTACAGGACATAGCTGTTAACACCAGCATCTTTCAGCTGTATGTTGATTTCTTGGCAAGATTACGCTCAGTAGTTTGCCATTGCTTTCTGAGCGGCCGGCTCACATACCCCGTAAGTTACCGACGCGATTCGAACCACTGCTGATTCTCACCATCATCACGTCTCCGACGAGAGTATACGAGATTACGGAGAAAAGTCATAACCTCTAAGCCACGAAGCCTCTGGTCCTAGATATGTAAAATGGTCTATTATCTCCAGTTCGGCGTCGTCAATAAAGATTGATGGTACCCTATGTGCACCTTGTGACAAAATCTGTGTCTTCTTTTTGTTAATTGTTAAACCAAATTCAGAACAAGCATTGGAGAATGCAGCTAGTAGACACTGTAATTCTTCCTCAGAGTGGGTTGTAATTGCAGCATCATCTGCAAAAAGCAACTCTTTGATCAGTGCCCTCCTAATTTTGGTCTTGACCTTCAATCTCTGAGCATTGTAGAGGCCGCCATCTGAGCGTGAGTGAATGTATATAGCGTCATCCTGATCACGAAAGGCATATTTCAGTAGAAGTGAAAAGTATATCCCAAAGAGGGTGGGAGCTAGTACACAGCCTTGCTTAACTCCACTCTTGATTTGAAACTCTTCAGAAGTTGCACCATCAAACTTGATTACACCCTTCATGCCTGTGTGGAACGATTCCACAATGGACAGAAGAGATGGTGGGCAGCCAATCTTCTTTAGTGCCTTGAACAGACCCTCACAACTGACCAAATTGAATGCCTTCGTGAGATCGATGAAGGCAATAAATAGTGGTTGATTCTGTTCACGGCAATTTTTTTTTTGGCATTTGTCGCAATGAGAATATCATATCAATGGTAGACCGGTTATGTCGAAAGCCACACTGATTCGGGGTAGACTTGATCGCCTAGGAATTGAAGTCTGCGCAGAACAATCTGGCAAATTCTTTCCCAACAATACACAGCAGTGAGATACCCTTATAGTTGTTACAGTCACTCAGATCGCCCTTGTTCTTGTACAGTGTTATGATGCTTGAATCTTTGAAATCCTGTGGGATTTGTCCTTCTCGCCAGCATAGCTCTATTAGCTGGTAGATCTGTAGAGTGAGTGTGTCTTGCCCACTCCTGATAACCTCTATTGGAATCCCATCCTTACCTGGAGCCTTGACAGATATAGTTCATTTATGGCACTTATCTTCTGTTATGGTGCGAAGTATGTCCAGGTGGTCAAGAGTTGGTAGGGCCTCTATGGCGTTGAGGGCATCATCCGCTAGTTTGGTCTCACTTGAGTAAAGCTCCAAATAGTGCTCTACCTATCTATCCATCTGCTGTTTTTTATCAGTGATGATTTCTCCAGTCAAGGTTTTCAGTGGTGCACTTGTTTTGATCATTGAACCACAGGCATTTTTTTATCTCTTCATACATGCTTCTGATGTTTCTCTTATCACTTGCATTTTGAATGGACTCACATAACTTGATACAATAGTCATTTTCACACTACCTGGCAGCCTCTTGCACATCCTTCCTAGCTTGCTTCAGCTCACTTAGAGTGTTACGCGTTGTTCTTTCCTTGTTTCTTAAGAGAGCTATCTTCTTTTTATCAATCAAGGGCTGCAGTGTCTGGCTGTTTGCCTCAAACCAGACCTGCCTCTTATGATCAACAGTGCCGTAAACTCCAACCACTGTTTTATAAAGAGTGTCCTTAAGTTTACCCTACTTTTCACTTGCTGTACAATTTTCTGATGTATCAGTGAAAGTGTCTTCAAGTTGCTGTCGGAACTCAAAGCACTTATCAGGATCGTGGGTGCTAATAGTATTAATACTGGGGCTAGATTTGTATTTAGCTGTGTAGATTCTCTTTGGTCTCAGTCTAACCCTTGCAACAACCAAAGAATTATCCGTATCACAGTCAGCACTGTGGTAACTTTGAGTTAATGATGTTTGGCTCAGATGTTGTCTCTGTGTGATGATGAAGTCCAGTTGATGCCAATGACCGGGTCTTGGATGTTTCCATGTGACCTTATGCAGCTCTTTTGTTTTAAAAAAGGAGTTTGTAATACATAGGTCATTTCTGGTGCAATGTTCCAACAGCCTTTGTCCATTTTCATTCATGCAACCGATGTTGTATTTCCAAGGCACACTGGTTACGAACTCGAGTCCTTGCCCACACGAGCATTGAAATCACCGAGCATATAAATGCAGTCGGATTTTGGAACTCCCTTGATCACAGAGTCTAACTCCTCATAGAACAATTCCTTCACATCATCAGAGGAAGCAAGTTTCAGTGCATATGCAGTGATAATGACAAAACCACAAGTGATTGCCAAGCGCAGGGATAATAGTCTTTCATTACCTCCAGCTGGAATTTCAATCATTCCCAGTAGCGAATTCTTCACTGCAAAGCCCACACATTGTTGCCCTTTTTCTGCCTGCCCTCTACCCTCCCAAAAAAGATGTAATTGTTTTCCCTGAGTGACCCTTCCTCGGCGAGGCGAGTCTCCTGCAGGCCAGCAATATCAATGTTAAGACGATTGAGTTCGGCATCAATCACAGCCGTTTTTCTCACATCGTAAATATTGGTCAGGTCAGTGTAAAATCCTGGACACATGGTTCTTACGAGGGGTGCTGTGGTTAATATCACACTGGACACCTCGACTTTCTAACTTTGCATTTTGAGGCTAGGGTGACTTGGGGACCCAGGTCAGTTTTTAAAATCTGCCTCAACAGGGATTTAAACACATGATCACTGGGCTGGCAGAAAAGCATGCTAGCCACTATACTACATTCACCTCCCAAAACATAGCAAATGAGCTCAAAGTTCACCTTCTTGCATGCTCATTTTGGAGACTGAATGAACGCAAAATATAACTGGGAGGTTCGATTAAATGACAAACACACACAGACACAAGTAAACCTCTTCCACTCTAGGAAATTGAACAAACAAAGAGAATACTTAGCTGGAAAACTGAAGAATTACAATCACAGAAAAGTAATCCACCTTTTGCAATGAATAAATAAAACAAAGTCTGAAGTCCAGGAAACGACAAGATGGGATGATGGAACAAGGGTGCACACAATTGAAAAGAAAGAACAAATAAGGGGCAAGCAAATTTCAAATGATTACATAATGAAAAATAGATGTGAATATCCACATAATGTAAATACACATGCACACACAAAATATATGTTAGTATGTTTGATTGGATCACCTTTGACATAAAATAACCCATCACTTATAGATTAACATGTCTTGTTTTAATGAAACAGGGGTATGAAGTGTTTGTTACTTCACATATATTAGTTCAGATATTATAAAGTGGAATGACCAGCTTTAACTTTCCTTCCTAAAGAATCTAGGCTAACTGTAGAGGTAGCTAGTGATCAGGGGAGAAAAAAACATCCCTTTTCTACAGAGTACAGAACCTGGTTAAACGTTCTGATATTCCAGCATGGCTCTTTCTCACAAGTGCCTATCAAAAATCTAGCAATAAACTAACACGTACACAAAACAGGACACAAGATTCTTCAGAAAGATTTATTATCAAATACTAGATCAACATTATTTCTCAGGTAACGCATTACAATCAAATGATAAAAATAGGTGAAAACCATGAAGACCACGTGTAGATTCAAACTTTAATAGCCTTAGAAATGCTACATACTTGGATGTATAAATGTTACATACAAAGACAAATATTACATTCTTATAATAAAGATTGTTTGTTTGAATTATTGAGTTTTTAAGACAACTATTTGTGTAGAGTAGTCA
The DNA here is from genome assembly GCA_963921405.1 of Cepaea hortensis. Lineage (NCBI taxonomy): Eukaryota > Metazoa > Mollusca > Gastropoda > Stylommatophora > Helicidae > Cepaea > Cepaea hortensis. The sequence continues at coordinate 98,339,614 of OY992877.1, read as the reverse complement.
CAGTGACATGGTGGTTAGTACACTTGCCCGCAAAGACAGTGGTTCAGGTTCAATCCCCAGCAGTGGCAGGATAATTTGTCTGAACAGAATGGCTATTGGGTTGATCCCACCTCAAAAATTAAAGCTGGACAACTTTCTCGGAAGGAGAGGCAATGAGAAAGTGAACTGCTCACTACACCTTATGATGTCACGGCCTAGAACATGCAAATGGCTAACACTTCACACACCAATGGCAGTATCAGTCAAGGGATGTAACTGTGAATTAGGACATGGACGTTTGTTTAGTACTATCAAATGACTGGAACTGGCAAACATGAAAGATAACATCAACTGTGCGGTTTAATTTACCTAAGTAAGCTGTAGCCCACAGCAGCAATGAGAAGAAGGCTCACATTCGATTATGGCTAGGAAGTTCCTCAAAGACATTCAATAATTGAGCTTTGTCCTATTGCCGTCATGTGTAAGTGTATAACTCTGATGTTGTTGTCCGAACTCTGTACTGAGTTGTCCACTCTTGTATGGGCTGATGTAATTTGCTGATGACATGGCTCCATCCTAGCAGACATCACACTCATTCTGAGCATGCTCATGGACTCTTCCTTGTCGAACTTGCAAGACATGGGTGCTGATAGCTACCATCATCAAGGTGAATTATTAAGACTTTTGCAATCTCACATTTAGTCCATAATCCTTAGTCATAGTGGAGATTGTGGTCATTTTTTGTTCATATCAAACTAGTGTGTTTATAGAAAGTCTCATGATGAGAAGAAATGTGGTCTTGGTAAATGTGGTACCTACTACTTTGCATCTCATATAGCATTTATACATCTACGGTAATGCAAGCTTATTTAAACCACACAAGGACTCTATGAACATGACATATAACAGGTTGCGATCAAATCATCTGTCAATGCTGGCTGCTCTCTTGACCACTAGCAGGATGCAACGCATCTAAAAAGTGCTGAGCTTTAAAATTTGAAGTTTTCTTGCCATCCTTTGTGTAAAGCAGTGTCTTGAAACATAGACGGCATAAATAACTGGGATCTGTTGGGATCAGGGGTGATTCACGAACAATCCATCTGGAGATGAATATATAGATATATATATATATATATACAAGCACATATGCCAGTGAAAACAAATGACCAAAAAACTAAAAACAAAGAACCAAACAAAAATTAGAAGAAATGTCCAGACAGAATGCTGAATATTAAATTTCAGAATCAATATTACCGCATTTGGGACATTGCTACACATGCACCATCCCCTTCTTCAAAGGCCACTGAAGAGTTCCCAAGCTGATTACTCCAATACCAATTTGATTACAAGTCAGTCCGGCTTTTCCTCTAAGTTTTGAATATCTTCAGACCTTCTACTTACTCCCTTCTGAGCCAGTCTTTCCAGAAATGGATACTGGTCCACTGCACTCTCCACCCAACTCATGAGAGCCTTCACCACGCCACATTTATCATAATCATACCACACCACATTTATCATAATCATATTATACCACATTTATCATAATCATATCATACAACATTTATAATAATCATATCATACAAAATTAATCATAATCATATTATACCACATTTATCATAATCATATCATACCACATTTATCATAATCATATTATACCACATTTATCATAATCATATCATACCACATTTATCATAAAGTAATTATCCAGCTACAGGAGCAACAGCAAATGTATCAACCTTTTCAATGCTCTGCACACCTGTATGACATGGGCAAAATATCTATGAGAGGTTCTCAATGTGTGTCCCATCAAGTGATGCTAACCACATCACCCAGAACATGACAGTTTCCACTTTCTTAAGCATACACAGCGAGTTAGTTACAAACACAACATGTCTGGCTGTTTGCCCTCTCACCACAAAGAGGCTGCCATCACAACTTCAACTTCTACTGTCATTTTGTAGCAGTTTATGTCAAATTCCTCTTTGTTAAAGAGTGTCAATTTGTCTTTGCAATAAAACCCCACCCACTCTTTTCCCATGTTTTTCCCAACAGTGAAATTTTAAATAGCTATTCAGTGGTTTTTTTCCCATTTCCCTTTTTTGCAGTATTTGTATCCAAGGTCTTCCTAATTGATTCATTCATATTCCAAGATTCATTGCCATATAGCACAACAATTGCAATATAGCACCTAACACACCTGAAATAAAAATATCAATGGATTTGTGATAGCAGCACAAGTAGTCTATTGTCTACTGACTTCCCAACTCTGTGGCCAAGGTTCTACACTGCCTACAGTGTTGAAGGCAGTGCAAAACACTAGAAATTAACATGTGCTGAATGAAATGCGATTAGAGTTCAATAAATCTAAAGATCCTCATTACTGCCCTCTGGTGAAATTATTCAGCATGAGAGAGCTGATGCCTTGTCTAAAACTAACAACAGAATGGAACAGTTTAGCGACCCACTTTCATTCCACAGAGCAAACATCATCATTCTCAGGCAATGTACTACTTCTCAGTGAAAGAAAACATACAGATAATGGGAGACCTGATTCAATCCACCAACTCCAAAGACAAAAACAAACTACCATCTCTTGGTCCACGACTGGCCCCCAAAGACTACTTGACCATCTAAACCATCTCAAAGTGTACCTACACAGAAAAATAGTCCATCTGGAACTGGAATCCAGAACCATGAACACATCCTTCAGGCCCGCCCTACATGCAGGGATCCAGGCTGCCAGGAACCATGAACAATTCCTTCAGGCCCGCCCTACATGCAGGGATCCAGGCTGCCAGGAACCATGAACAATTCCTTCAGGCCCGCCCTACATGCAGGGATCCAGGCTGCCAGGAACCATGAACAATTCCTTCAGGCCCGCCCTACATGCAGGGATCCAGGCTACCAGTAACCATGAACAATTCCTTCAGGCCCGCCCTACATGCAGGGATCCAGGCTGCCAGGAACCATGAACAATTCCTTCAGGCCCGCCCTACATGCAGGGATCCAGGCTGCCAGGAACCATGAACAATTCCTTCAGGCCCGCCCTACATGCAGGGATCCAGGCTGCCAGGAACCATGAACAATTCCTTCAGGCCCGCCCTACATGCAGGGATCCAGGCTGCCAGGAACCATGAACAATTCCTTCAGGCCCGCCCTACATGCAGGGATCCAGGCTGCCAGGAACCATGAACACATCCTTCAGGCCCGCCCTACATGCAGGGATCCAGGCTGCCAGGAACCATGAACAATTCCTTCAGGCCCGCCCTACATGCAGGGATCCAGGCTGCCAGGAACCATGAACACATCCTTCAGGCCCGCCCTACATGCAGGGATCCAGGCTGCCAGGAACCATGAACAATTCCTTCAGGCCCGCCCTACATGCAGGGATCCAGGCTGCCAGGAACCATGAACAATTCCTTCAGGCCCGCCCTACATGCAGGGATCCAGGCTGCCAGGAACCATGAACACATCCTTCAGGCCCGCCCTACATGCAGGGATCCAGGCTGCCAGGAACCATGAACAATTCCTTCAGGCCCGCCCTACATGCAGGGATCCAGGCTGCCAGGAACCATGAACAATTCCTTCAGGCCCGCCCTACATGCAGGGATCCAGGCTGCCAGGAACCATGAACACATCCTTCAGGCCCGCCCTACATGCAGGGATCCAGGCTGCCAGGAACCATGAACAATTCCTTCAGGCCCGCCCTACATGCAGGGATCCAGGCTGCCAGACATGGCCAAAGAGTGGTGTGCCAAATCAGAAGTCATAAAGCTCTTTTATTGACCCAGAATAAACAATGGATTTCATCGTGGCAACAGGACTGCCGATGTAGCATGAGAAATGATGTAAACATTAAGAACTTGTCTCGGGATGCAAAATGCTGGGAAGGAGTTGGATGTCTCAGCCAAAAATATTGCAGCTCTACAGTAAACAACTGTGGTCATCCATATTATGGCAGATTCCCCCCTCCCCCCAGCAGTGCAGCTCATTTTCATCAAATGGGTACCATCATCATTCAGTGGCTTGTCCTGTGTATGTTTTGTCTTCCAAGATTTCTCTCTATCATAAGCCTGATGTCCTGTCCGTGTTACTGTATTGTGCAAATTTTCTGTCATCCTGAATCCGTCATGGTGGAGGATGTGTGGGTGAGTGGGTGTGTGTGTGGGTGGGTTGGGGGATGTGTTTGTGGGTGGAGAGATGTGTGTGTGTGTGGAGGAGGTGGGGGAATATGTGGGGATGGGTGGGTTGGGGAATACATGTGTGCCTGGGAGTGGGTGGTTGGTGGGGGATGTGTCTCATAACATTATAATATGCATTGTTCATGTTCACAATATTCATTTGACAATGTTTTTTTCCTATTTATCATGCATTACTGATGAATGAAAGATGAGTGATTGGAAGGGCTGAATGTAAGACAGGCCTGCATGCCCAATTTGTTACCCTTTTAAAATGAAGTTGAATCAAATCATATCATCTACCTTGTGGTCTCCCCCTTCTCTGCTTCCCTGGTATGCTGACTTGCATAATTATCTTTTCCGGATATTCACATCTTTTTACATGTCCAAAATATGTTTCTTTCCTCAATTGTATTTATTTTAACAAGTATCATAAAACTGACAATTAAAGATAAAATGGTCAGCATGAGCTTGTTCATTGCCCGTCACAAAAATAAGCACAAAATACATTTTCCCCCCAATATGGCTTAACAGTATATATGCAAAGTAACTTACAGATTATTAATTACTTTTGTCTCAGTATTTACTGTGTATGAGTAATTATTCATAAATATAACTTAACATAACAATGGAGGACCTAACTGAATGGAGGGGAGTGTGAAATTAACCTTACCTTGCAGACAACTTGGAGCATCCCTGACAAACCATTCTGTGCCTCGTTCTTCTAATGTATGACAGTGGGTAGGCTCTGATATCTTGTGAGTCACTGGCATTAAACAATCTGTGAACAACCAGATGGGCAAGTCAGAAACACTCATGAGAATTGCACATAAGGAAGAAGAGAAACAAGTCCAGACACAGGAACTTGCAATAGGTCTGTGATGAGGCCTGAATGCATGGATTAACAGGTGGCCAGTCTTTTCCTCATTTAGTGATATGACCAATTCATTCATTCAGTAGCATGTCCTTTGCAGAACCTTGCTCCCACAACAACCTTCTGGAAAACTTCTCTGTCATAAGAAAGAAGTCCCATGTCTGATACATCCATCTGCCACCTATACCCATCTTCTCTTTGGCCTTCGTTTTCCTCTCTTCCTGGGCATATACCCCTCCATTATTGTTCTCTCCAAGTTTTCACAACGTTTGAAATGACCAAAATATTTCAATATTCTTTGTTTTATCGTCTTTAGTAGCCAACGTTCTTCAATATTCAGTTCTTGAAGTATGGATTCATTTGTTCTTTTATGTATCCAAGATATTCTTAGAACTCGTCTATAACATTTATATTCAAAGGCATTTATGTGCTGTTCGGCTTGTTTAGTAAATGGCCAGGTCACACAGGCGTATGCTGCAATGGGAAAGATGCATGCTCTTAAAAATCTAATTTTTGTAGATCTACCAGTCCTGCAAAGGAGGCATCAAATCCTCATCTGATTGGGCTCATGACACTATTATCATCACAGCTCCCTATCAATCACACTAGTGTCACCGCTTGTGGCACATAATACGTCTACAATAAAAAGGTTTTGTTTTTCTTAAACAGTATCTTGTTCAACCCTTATGTGCTATATATAACATAAAAAATAAAAGTTAGTCCCATAACAGATACTGCTACTACTGGAGTGTGAAGTATTAGTCTTCACAAATTCTAGGCCATTACATATGAAGTGAGATTGATTGAACTTTTGATTGATTGAACTTTATTTTCAAAGGGTCACAAATTGGGCATGCAGGTCCGTCTTACATTTGGCCCTTCCAATTACTCATGTTTCGTTCATCAATAGTGTATGATACACCCACATAGGAAAAAAACATTGTTAAATGAATGTTGTAAACATAAACAATGCATATCACCTTGTTATGAGACATATCTACCCCCCACCAACCCACACATCCTGCATCCACCCACACACATATAGGGATAGCCAGTTAACTTCCTCATAATCTTTACTTGCCAGACATTTCTCTGCTTTCCCTTTCATGGGGCTGGGTCAACCTTAGAGCTGGACTCATTGGAAAAAAGTAACCCTACCTCTGCTGGGGATTGCTCCCAGACCTGTTTCTGTAGGCAACAGCAAGAACCACTATGCCACCATGGTGCTATACAATAGATACGTCATGTAAATAGAGAAGTTATGTCATTTATTAATTTACTCAGCTGAGATTTCTTTGGGCTCAAATACCAACTTCATCACATAGCGAAACTGTTAGTGCTCTGATTCTCTCCTTAAAATCACACTCACTCAGTGAAATAACATCTACAGCACAAGCGGGGATCCCAATGTATTCACATGGGCTCCTTGGGCATGACGACGCATGAGGTAGAACTTTTTGGTGGGCCATAATGAATGTGGCATGAATCTGTAAAGGACCTGTCATATAATTATAAGCTATAATAAAACCCCTATGTCTCAAACCTTTTCTTTCTTACTCTAATTATGAAGTTTATATTTCATCAGACCACTCGCCAGTTTCACACAGAAGATAGGCTGCACTGTCTCTTGCCAAGATCACAGTGTAACATCTTTCTTGTCCATCTCTCACTGTTATTCTTCAACTAGAACTGTGTCATCTAATCATATGTTTGTCTTGCCAGGTTTCTCTGCATTATGGTTTCCAGCAGTTTTATTATTTTTAAAAAGGGCAGAGGGGAATCCCATCACAGAAACTGCCGTTGGAGTGTGAAGTGTTAAACCATCACATATGACATATGATGTGAGGCGACCAATTCCCTTCCCAGAAAATAATGAAAATAGACTGGTACTCATTTTTATAAGCTTGGGTCAACACCTAAAGTTGAGCTGGTTGGGAACAAAGACCCATCCTGCTTCTGCCTTGAACCCAGAAAATTGACCTGGTAAACAAACACTTTAACCACTATGCTACTGAGGATTGTACGTGTTCTTTTTATGCACATATTATTATTATTAGCAATTTAATTACACTATTTAATAGTGGTGACTTAGGCATAATTATTCATGTAGTAATTGTACAGAGATGTATAGAAACAACAATATAGGCCTAAACTGCAGAACTAAATACAAACATGAATATAAAGAAGCCCCATAGAGGTTGACATGAATGTAAACTCTAGTTTCTTTTCCTTCTTTACATCATACAGTTAATTATTTTTCCTTCTTTACATCATACAGTTAAATATTTGGCACTGTTGTGTGGATCAACTGGCTCTGTGGCCAAGGGGTGTTAAATACAATCCATAATCCCGAAAACCGCATTAGAAACACAGCTGCTGGTGATTTGGAAGCAACCGCTTAGCATTGGTTCCTATACAAAGGTTTCAGTGCTGGTCGTTCAGAAACAATGGCAAACTACTGAATGTAAAACTTGCCAAGAAATCACAAACAGTCCTGTTTATATAGGATATGCAACTAACTTAACTTAACCCTTTACAAGGCATAGCGTCCGATCCCGGCCGATACTATTATGCATTGTAAAATCGCGATCTCTCGGCTTTCCGACACTTCCGACGACTACTTTCGCTTTCGCCGACAGCTTGACAACGTGGCCGCCATTTGTAAACGCGATAGTATGAATGTGAACGGACTTTTAAGGACAATTTTTGATAATTTTCGGGATTTTTACGCTGTTTTTCAAAATGGATTTCGGCGATTCTTCAAGTGATAGCCGAGATTTCGCTAGGTTCATTTTAAATGACATTAAAGGGCACGAAGTTGACTATTAATCGGAGCTAGATATCAGTGCAAAGCGTTACTTTGCATTAGCAGTCTGAGTCGGACTTTAAAGAAAGTGATTATGATTCTGAAAATGTGTTTGTAAATTGCCGTATAGATGACGGAAAATCACAAGCAACATGCCGTATTTCGTAAATATTTGTGTTCATATATGGATTACCGACAACAATCACGTGAGTAACATATTCTGCATGCTTTTCCCTTCCTTGTGTTGTTTATTTAACTAAAATCGGTTGACTAACACCTTATTTGTGATGTTTTTACTACCGCGACCAGAAATTTTACCGAACCTGAAAAAATCTTGCCCGTTCAGGGCTAGAAAATGGACAAGCGTCTGCCCTGTAAAGGGTTAAAACACCATAAAGTTAATTACTTGGCACTGTTGTGTCAGATCAAAGGCCTGGTGCAATCAATATTAACAGGCATTTCTGTCAAGTCTGCCTTCCCTTGCCTCTGACTGTCTCCAGAATCCTGCAGGAAAGCAGCTTTGTGCCTCTCTTCATCTGAGCCCTTTCGTCATGCTGCTTAACTTGAACGGCTCTGCCTGCAGTTAAACTACCAATGACTGAGATCTTAAGATCATGAAGACAAAAACTATTCTACGACAGATGATGGAGACATGGGAGAGAAGTGTTTGTGACAAACAAATGGAGTCACATATAATGTTAAGAGTTAAAAGCCTATCTCATGTCAGTAAACAGAATTTAATGTTCACAAAGTCTACCTCATGTCTGTAAACAGAATTGAATGTTCACATAGCCTACCTCATGTCTGTAAACAGAATCGAATGTTCACAATCTCCCTGGTGCATGAACATGTAATGTTGACCAAGCCTCAAGGTTAGATCAAAAAATGTTGTCTTGTCCATTTCTGCTTTCTGCATGGTGGTATCTGGCATGTACTCTGAAGCCCAGTTAATAATTGGGCTGAATCACACAAACACAGTAAATATAATAAAAACAGAATAAAACGCTGTTGTGACAAATGTTTCATGTAAAAAAGAAACATATTTTCACATCACAGTGCTTGTTTAATATTGCTACAAACACAAATCTTTTTGATAATGATATTGTCTGTGGCGATGGCGTTGCGGACGCGATTCATAACCCACTTACCCGCATTCGAAACACAGCGGCGACCGATTTGGCAGCAGACCGTGACGCGCTGGTTTTAATGTGTTGGTATGGGAGACGGTCGTTCAGAAAGCAATGGCAAACTACTGAATGTAAAAACTTGCCAAGACATCAACAACAGCAGTAAAATGCTAGTGTTGACTGCAATGTCCTGTAAAGGATATGCAACTTTTTAAAAAAAAATTACACCAACTGCTAAAATCAAGAAGCATCATGACTATATGACTGATTGAGCTCGAAACAGTGTGCATCTCTATCAGAGTGAGGTTATTGCAGAGACTTCTCCCCCGACCCCATACCAAAGTATCATCTCCTGGGGCAGCGTGTTGCAGAGCCATCCTACCTCTCTCCCTTTCCAAGCTTAGAAACCAGGGGGTGTGCAAGACCAGTACTGAAATATCACATCTGCTGCAAGGCATCTCATGATAGCAAGCCCATTTTCCTCATGATTTCCCAAAGTTTTTGATGTTGTACACAGTCAAATGCCTTTGAATAATCCACAAAACATGAGAATAGGTTTACATTAAATTCTCTGCACTTCTCTATTATTAAACGCATGTTGAGTATGTGATCTCTTGTTCTTCTTCCTTATCTAAATCCAGCTTGAACCACGTTAATTTCTCCTTCCAGTTTCTTATGAAGTCTTCCCATTATGATTTTTAGTAGAATTTTACTTGCATCACTGATCAGGGCAACCAGGTCACGATTCAACACAGCACATACGAGGGACTGGCTGGGATTTGGGGTAAGCTAGTAATGTTTCCTCCACAGGTTGTATGTATGTCATTATCAATTGATTCAAGTCCAATGCCGGAACACAGAGGTGTTTCCAAGGCACCAGGGCCAGGTTTTATATTGCCAAGACCTACTAATATGTCCTAGTCGTGCGTCCTGGGCAACAGGTCCCTTCGGGGTCCTGGCTAACGTGGTAGGATCGCTGATTCTTCCGAAGTCGGAGAGTATCTGCCTGCATGGCGAGGAACCACCAGTCTGCACACCAATAAGTCAGACATGGGACAACAGATACTCATGCAAACCTCAGTCCGGTATGACATCAAACTGATGTTGGACAACAGGATGCCTTCATCCGACATACAGGACTTCACGCTGGAGTTCACAGCCAGCAAACGCAAGCAAGCAAGTCCAATGCCCAGAAAGAACTTCATTTAGTATAAATTGTGTGCTGTACTTTGAAGTGGGGAAATGGTTTGAGAGAAGATGTTGAGGATATCATGGGCAGAGAAGAAAAGAAATGCTAGGGTACTGACATCTGCATGTGTTACTACATCAATCATCAAAACCTTTGTGAAAAGAGAAATGAAATTTATGGGACATGTTAACAGAAGAAGTGGAATAGAAAAATTAGTCTTATCAAAAACAAAAAAACAAAAAAACAAGACAAGACAAGACAAGAGAAGTAAAAGAAGTCTTAGCAAGATGTATGGGGAAAAATTAAATAGCTGGTGAACAATTAACACAGGCAACATAAACGTTATTAACTAATTCAATGCCAAACAAAAAGTACATTTGGACCAAACATGGCATACAATCATAAGAATAAGTATTATAACGTCAGATTCTATTCACTGAATACTGAAACTGTGCAAGATATCACAAAACTAAACAAAATACACAATGATCCTAGTAGTAGTATGGTGATATATCATCCTTCTGTCCAGATGGGAGATCACTCATTCATTCATTCAGTAGCATGTCCTTTGCAGAATTTCGCTCCCACATCAACCTTCAGGAACATTTCTCGGTCATAAGCAAGATGTCCTGTGTCCGATACAACCATCTGGAGATCATCTGCCACATTCTGTTCCATTCTTCTCTTTGGCCTTTCTCTTCTTCTCTTCCACGGCATAAACTCCTCCGTGATTGTTCTCTCCAAACTTTCATCTGGCAATATATTATCCCTCACTACTGAATAAGTTCAGATATAAAATGACAAGATATAAAATGACAAGATATAAAATGACAAGATATAAAATGACAAGATATAAAATGACAGAGAATTGGAAAGTCACGATTGCCAATAGCTGCTCCAGACCAGGCACCAGGGAATTGATTTTCCTAAATGTTATTTGTCTTAATAACCAATCTTCTACAATACTGAGTTCTTGTTATACAGATCTGTTTGCGGAAATTGTTTACACATAGATACAAACTTACTCTGAGTAGTCCTTATTATCTGGCAGTCGCGTATCATTGTAGAAAACACTCTCAATGAAAAAGACACTCGATTTGAAAATATCCTACAGAAAAATAGGGAAAAACAAGTCTACATTTATTTTATGTATTATTCTCAATGCAATTATAAAATATAACATATCACATTGTTATATTTAAATTAAAGAGAACTTTTTGTTGGCAAACAAAACAATGTATTGCCTAACACCCTTTCTTGTTTTTATTATATGTACATGTCTTTTGCCTAGTGTCATTTTTGCCTGAATCTCTTGGTAGTGGATCAGGTGTCTAGTCTTCTTGGAAAATGGCAAGGAAACAAAAATATGGCTAGTGTGTGTTAATATTCCTTGCCACTTGGGGATCATAAAGAGCAGGCTGCATGACCACTGCTTTGGCAACATTTCAAACTTAGAAAAACTACTAGCATCAACCAGGGACCATATCTTCAGCATGAGAACTATCTGTGAAAAATATAATGTAGATTTTTATGCTTTTTTTCATAGACTACAGTAAGGTCTTTGACTGTGTTAAAATGTCAGACATTGAGGAACACCATCAGAGATATGGAGTTTCCAGCACATCTGATTCACTAAATTGAATCATTATATCACGATCAAGCAGTTGTCAAAGTAGCTAGTGAAACATCATACTGAAGAGCAAATGGGAGTAATACAGGGCTGCATTCTCTTCTCTTACCTATTCAACATCTATGCAGCAAATATGAGAAACATCCAAAAGAATAAGATCACTGACAATTTGAATCCATTCATAATCGGTGTATTTGGATCCATTCATAATCGGTGGAAATCCTATTCTAGAACTTAAGATATGCAGATGACGTGGCCCTCCACTCAAATAGTGCTATGGGATTAGAAGAGCTGATTCTGTCTGTCAAGGGACAGTGAAATTGAAAATAGAAGCAAAATGTATGTCCACAGACAAAACTACACACCAACCAAACATGAAGAAATTTAAAACAATAACTTGTAATATCTCTGAACTGGACATAGCCATGCAGAGGTTAAACAATATTAAGAATATAGCCAGCAAACAATTAAATTACAATTTTTGAAAATATGCATCTTTCCTATGACAGCATATGAATGTGTCATGGACCATTTAGCAATCAGTAAAGAAGAAAATTAGGAATTATATTTCACAGAAAAGTTCTTAGAATATCATGGACCAAGAAGAAGAACAACACTGACATTCTACAGGCTCTCAACATCATAGCAAACTGGCTAAAAAATGGCATTGTGTCACAGAAACTGAAATATTTTAGTCATATTAAATGGCACAGTAGCTTGAACAAGAACAGTGATGGAGGACATGGTTCCTGGAAGAAGCAGAGGCAGACCAGCATAAAGATGGACACAGGGTTTTGCAGACACCTTGGCTGTGAAAATATATCAAGCAGGAGACTTGGCAAAGGATCAAGAATCTGTTCAGCTCCTTGTGTGTCACCACCATGGTTTTCAGTGCTGCCAGGCCACATTTGAATTTGATAAAAAAGAAAAAAACAACTAATGATACAACTGATAGATATTTAAATAAAACAAACTAGCATTAATATTTCAGATTAAGGAGTGAAATCTGCAAACAAACTGAGTTGAATGACATGACATGCTGACAACTAATCTCAATTCTTACCCCAGCACGTTGTAAAGTTTCTGGATTGGAATCTGGCATTGTACTGTAGTCTCCGGGAATAACACTGTCAGACGAACATCTGATTTTGTCACGTAATTCGGTCAACTTCTGACTGCCCAAAACAAGAAATGTTTCCTTTTCTCTAATCTGTGAAGTAAAGAAATGAAAAGGATGCTCATTACAGCAAGTCTTGTTGGCATGACACTGATCACATCCCAGAGTGCTGATTGGTCTACACAAATATGGGTCTAGTGCTAAATGCCCAGTATGTCTTCAGACATGTAAACAGGTTCTTGACTTTGTTTGTTGTTGCTTTCCAGCCATAATTCTCATATCTATGCAGCCACACATGCAAAAACTTGCTATTTTATAAATCTATATTAAATTCCCTGCACATCCATTCATAACATCAACCTATTTTGCAATGAACCTGAAAATAATTGACAGTTAAACTGTAAAAGAATATGAAAACTACAAGGGAGAGGGAAAATATCTACAGAAAACATGGAAAAATGATTATGACCTAAAAGAGTTAACAAAACTGAAATATATACTAGTCAGAATTAAGTGACAAAACTAACACATTTACTAATATGTGCTGAACTCATCAACATCATGTATCAAATCCTTTGCAGAAACATCACTCCCATCACAGTCAGTCAGAAAGATCTTGTTTTTAGACATTCGCCTGCCTTGTACATACCCAAGGTGTCTTTAGTGTTCAATGTTGTGTTGATCGGCTCCTATCTCAGTGGCTAGAATGCAGGATTCACCTTCGTGTACACCTTATCTGTAGCAACTCTCAGGTCAGGTACCATTTGGCTTGAAGGATCCTATGCCTATCTGCCATTGTTGATAGAGCTAGGATATGCCTCATGCATATAATTGGTGTGTCCTTTGTGCACCCCAGGATCACCAACATGGCTGCATTCTGTATGCGCTCCAACCTTTCAAGCTGGCTCTTCAATACTGTCAGCAGCCCCATAGTCAATGACAGATGTAATTAACTGCTGAAAGAGCCTGTAAAGCATCCTCTGCTCTACCCCAGTTGCTGCCATCGCCCTCAATGCATTTAGTCCCCTACCAGCCTTCACCATCAAAGACTCCACATGATACTTAAAAGACATACACTGTCAAAGGTGATACCCAAGTACTTCAATTTACTCTACTAAGAGGACATCCATTCAACATAATACATGGGACATTTGACTTCACAATCTGGTTATCCAGGGAGTACCACACAACCGATGGCTTGTCTAGGTTTATAAGAGCCCCTGCATCTCTGCACCACTCCGCCATCCTGTTTACTGCCATCTGTAAGTCTTTAGCCAAACTTTCCCTATCCCTGCCCGGTCTGTACACCAGCACATCATCTGCAAATGTCAGATTCTATCAACACCTGGTGACTCAATAGCTGTGACTTTGCTAGTGTAGACATTAAAGAGCACTGGGGACATGGCAGATCCCTGTGGCAACCCAGGTATAATAGTACAGAGGTCAGAAGTCCAGGAACCCATGCACCATACAAGCTTACGCTCATAAAGGATTGCCGCAAACCAACTGACAAGGCAAGGGCAGACCTCCATGTCCAACAGAGTATATATCAACCGATCATACCTGACACCCCCCCCCCCTCCCCATCAAGGTACTTTATAGGCAGTAAATGACAGTGACAGTTAACACAGCACTGAAACATGTAACAATAGAGATTGAACCACAGAACTGAAACATGTAACAATAGAGGTTGAACCACAGAACTGAAACATGTAACAATAGAGGTTTAACCACAGAACTGAAACATGCAACAATAGAGGTTTAACCACAGAATTGAAACATGCAACAATATAAGTTTCATCAAACAAATATAGCACATTACAATAGAGAATTGAAGAACTTACCATCTGTGACATCTCTCCCTGCAACAAACACTTTGTGACTTGAACTGTCAGAACAACATTTGGCTGTGGCACTTTAAATTCCTCTTCTATGTTCTTTTTAGGATCGACACTATGTACGACAACAGCCTAGAAAATGCATGCGGAATTGTATATATTTGTCTCAGTAATTATTTTACCTGCCCCACCTTAACATCTTCAGATAGGATTTACTTTATACACATATCGACCTAGCAAATCAAGGTTAAGAAAACAATTATGATTAGAACAATACAACATACCCTTGAATCCAAAATCAAACAATTAGTTATGGAAAAAAGTATGGCCATATTAAAATGAGTAGAAAAACTATAAAATTACTGATAACTTACAGTTTTTAATATCTGTTAACAGATAAACTATATAAATTAGTAATACCAAAAGCGTTTTCCCTTAAAGACAGTACACCTATCCTAGGAGACCAATTTAAACTTTGCAGTAGGTTTAATAGAAGAAAGGGGTATTTGTAAGTGAGTTATAGCAGTGTACTAGCAGGACCCATAAGGGAAGTAAAGAATAACAACACTGTAAACTACCATGCATTAGCATCTGTGGCTTAGGTGATAGTAATATGCAGTTTCACAATCCCCATTATACTGAGTTGAGGGTTCAAAATCAGCTATGGGCAGTTTGGAAGCAGACTGCTTTGTGTAGATTTCAATGGTATGAAACGGCAGTTCAAAAGCAATGACAAACTACAAAATGTAAAGTTGCCTAATAAATCATAAACAGCTAATAAATGCTGAGATTGAGTGCAATGTTCTATAGAGAACATGCAGCTAACATTTTAAAACCTATCATGTATGCCATAAAAGACGACTAAGTACGATTAGGTGTGGGATTGGTTACATCATCTGCTAGAAAACTTTAGCCGCAAACTCCAACCCACTATGACCAAATCCAAAGATGGGGGGAGGGGGGAAATTGGGTTAAGACTGTAGATTGGATTATGAAGACAATAGCCATCACCGAAAATGGAATTACATGGACTCTGACAGTTAACTTGATGATCTGGATGTTACCAATGGCATTGCCCTAGTGTCCCACACATGAAACCAGATGTAAGATAAACTAAACACATTTGATGGGCGGGGGTTAACAACTGTGTGAAAGTGCTGCAAACGCGATTCACAACCCCACATACCATGCCCGAAACACAGCTGCAGGTGATTTGGAAGCAGACTGCCATGCACTAATTTATATACAATGATAGTAGCATTGGTTGTTCAGAAGGCAATGGCAAACTACTGAGCATAAATTTGCCTTGTAAATCGCAAACAACTAAAATATGCCGAGGTTGAGTGCAATGTCCTATAAAGGGATATGCAACTAACTTTTTTCAACCAACTATTAAGTCTCAAAGCATTATAGGAGAAAGACAAAGATCACGAGAATAAATCATGCAAATGATAACCTTATTTCTCTTGGTGAAACCTTATTTCAAACGGTGGAATTGTACACATATTTAGGCAGTAATGTCGAGGAAACTGGATGGACAGATGTTAAAAGGCATGGGGAGTTTTTGAAGCACCAGAAAATGTGTGGAAGTCAAAAGAAATGAAAACATGTACCAACCTTAGAATGTTTAACTCCAAATTTAAATCTGCACTACTATAAAGTTCAGAAACATGGAGAACGACTAAAACAATGACAAATAAACCACAAACATTCATTAACTTGTGTCTGCACAGAACAGGACTAAAATGGTTTGACAGAATCACCAATGCAGAGCTTAGGGAGAGAACTAGGCAGATTCCAGCGAACCAAGAGATAGGAGAAGGGGTGAGGAGCACTAGATAAAACACACATGGAGAAAACCTGAAGATAGTTTAACTAGAAAATCCCTCTGCTGGAACCCACAGGGTAAAAAATCAAACAAACATATAGGAGACATAAGACTCATGGAAATGAGAATAAGAGACAGAGATGAGTAATATGGGGAGAACGTGGAAGGAGCTGCAGGGGATAGCAAAGGATAAAAGGGCTTGGAGTGAGTTGGTTGAGCTCTACTGTGGGATATAAGGCAGAATAAGAAGAATGTATTAGGGGTGCTAGACATACGCCCAATGATGCAAGGGGCTGCAACCTGAACAAGCCTGAGAACCACTGAACTAAATTCTACAGCCACCAATATTAAAAGCCCAATAAAATTTTAAGCCACTATCTCATGATGAATAATAAGCCTCAAAACATTGCAGTAAATATTACGTACCAAATAATCATCCAAGCTGTTGTACTTCATATGTCGGTTGACAAGTATTTTCAGTGATTCATTTTCAAGCCTCCGTTTTCGATGTTCCATCTGGTACCTATTTAGACACATATTTATTTTATCAAAGTATGTAATCACCATGACTTAAGATAAAAAATCAAAAGGAGGTCAGCATGGCTGAATGGATAAGGTCAACTGGACTAAAGATGTTGACTTTTCGTTCTTGACTTGGGAACATAAATTGCAAGTACTTCAGAAGTCGAAGGGGGTTCGCCTGATGGTGAGGGACACTGGTAATAGAGAAAGGTCAGTCCAGTGCATTAGAAGTAGTAGCATGTGTATGGACTATCTTGAGTTCAAAGCAAGTGAACACCGGAACAAAATAATAAATTAACAGATAAAAATAAACACCAGGCAACAAGGGTTAAACTGGTTCCAGAAAGTGTGGTAATTTAATTATATGTGTGATTTTGTTTTATTCAAATTAGATATATTTGGTTGGGTGGCTGGTTGAGAAACTTCTGGAAGACTGTGATTTTTAATTCTTAAATCCAATGTATTGATGTTCAGGTCATCGAAGCACTGAAAAGGGCTTCCATCTATTGGTGTGAGGTTGGTGAAGGGACTTTTCTCCTGGCCTGCTACCAGACGATTTTTTTGTAGAGCTCTCCTTCTCCTCTCCAAGCCCAGATACCAGTGAAGTGTGCTAGAACAATACTGGAGCTTCAGGTTGATTCAACACAGCACATACAAACTGGTTGAATCAGGCCTAGGCTAGTAATGTTTCCTCAACTGGTTTAAGTAGTTCATTTTTAAGAGGCTTCAACCAATGTTCATTGGAAGATACATTAGGTAAGTGTTGGTACACAAGCAAACAACACAGCGAAAGGATTCATGAAATCTTGAAGAGGTATTCATTAACTACTACTTATTTATCAGTTTCAGAAGTAAACAGTGTCTTTACTGTTTGCTATCCTTAAAGATCCTACAAGAGTGTTAATTCCATTTATAGTTAGTCCCACAATGTTCTTTCTACTTCTTTCATCTTAAATAATGGATGTGTACAGTAAAAACGGTTAATTTTTGGTGGTTCAGATTATTTGTTTTGTTACTAGGATAATTACCATCTACTGTGAACAACTGGGGTTAGAATTAAATTATAAAACGACACAGATTATGGTCATCACTAGGAAGAAAGAAATACCACAATGTAATATACAAGTAAATGGGAATATTCTACAACAAGTGAATCGGTACAATTATCTCGGAACAGTCATAACATCTGATGGGAGATGCCTTGAAGAGATTAGAACAAGAATCGCGAAAGTAGCCTTTAGCAAGATGAAAAACATACTGACCAATAAAAATGTGTCAATTGAAACGAGAAAAAGAGTGTTGAGGTGCTACATAGAACCTGTACTTTTGTATGGATGTAAAACTTGGACAATGAGCAGTCAAACTGAAAAACATCTGATGGCTGTAGAAATGTGGTTTCTGAGGATAATGCAAAGAATACCATGGACAGACAGAAAAACCAATGATCAAGTACTACAGGAAACAAATGAAAATCGTAAACTAATTAGAGAAATTAGACATAGACAGTCAACATTTTTGGGCATGTTATGAGAAGAAATGAATTGGAGAACTTGGTGACAACTGGCAAGATCAAATGGAACAGACCAAGGGGAAGACAGAGAAGTAAATACCTGGATGGCTTGGCCACGTGGCATGGTTGAGACAGGAACACTGAGCTGATCCACGACTCTGGTGATTGAGTGAGATGATGAGTCATAACCGCCCACGCATTCTAGCATGGCACAAGATGGATGATGGATGGATGGATTTCAAAATGATATGTGATATATTATAGACTTACATCTTGAAATCACAATCAACAATGAAGGCATTAAAAATGTCACAAAGTTTGAATATTGATTTTATAATCAACAAAATTGGTGATTGCTCAAAAGAAGTCACACAAAGATTGGCCAAAGTTAAGCTGAGTAAAACAACATTAAGAACCTAGGGCAAACCACCAGCAAACAAATTAAAGTAACACCAGCAAACAAATTAAAGTAACATTTTTTTCAAATCTCATAAATTACAAGTGGAAGAAAATAAATAATAATCTCACTACAAAAAAAAAAAAAAAAAATAAAGAACTAAATGTAGGCTACTTAACTGAAAGTAAAACAGGGTGATCAAGATAAAACTGGATGGACAATATTTAACTAACTATTCTTGAAAGAACTTGAAGAAAACAAAGCAAAATTGTCAATGATGTGAAGTGAACACATAAGAAAGGAAATGTATATGAAGACAGTTTTTAAGATATTCACTGTTTGGAAACTTAGTGTACAAAATATCAGTAAAATACTGGAAATATGCTGGATTAATATTTAACACAAAAGAGATTGTTAAATATTACCCCAACCTGACTGCCGTTTAATTACCATCATTGGTGCAGTTGGAGAATTGTTATTGTTAATGACCCTTCGTGTCTGCCGGCTGCCAAAAGGCACTGGCTAGTGTGCTGCCTAGTTTCCATCTTACCACCGACAGACATACAAGTTGCCTTTCTAAAGGGGTAAGAATCCCCGACTCTGAATTTGAGAGTCCAGTATCCTAAATGTTTGGTTGGCTACCCACTTCTTACTCTAGTAGCAACAATACAAATATGTGTATGAAAGAATGAAAATAACAGTGTAACAAGGGAAATACAATTTTTTTTTAAATTGGAGCAACGAAGACACAAACAACAGATTGCATGATTTATTGCCTGGCATATTTCACTACATCTTGGCAGGTACATACTGCATAAATCACACAACATAAACTAAAGTGGTTAGATAAATCCTTAAAGCTGAAATATACACATATTAGCACAGTAATTTTAATTGTGCAATCTATACTTTGTGTTTTTGTTGTTCAAATTCATTATGGGAAAACAGTTGTAAAAAAAAAATTTGCTTAGAACTGAAGGAGCCAATACAGTCCTAGTGTTGTCAACAAGTGAACATTTTAAAATAACTCGCAATAACTATTAACTTACCTTACACAGGTCAGATCCACATTAGGGGGTGCCTCCTTCATTTGTAGCATTTTAACTTTGTCCTTTGGCTCATTTCCATTAAAAAGTGTGTTTCTCCTGCATGAAAAAGTATGATAATTAACAATACATCATAGAGGTAAAAAACTAGACATTAAAAGGCACATCCATCATTATATGTTTAAAATAGGCTAAATAAAAAAAAAACAGACTACGTGACAGATATTCAAATGTCCAAAAACAAAAAACAAGTCCCAAAGGCAGGGACCTGCTTTGGGTCTGCGATGTGTAGGATCATCACATTTTGTAGGCCTGAATGCACCGAGGATTAGGTGACCTGTCTTTCCCCCATTCAGCGAATGGAAAGCGCATGAATTGGACCCTTGTCTAACCACTCTGACATAATCAATATGATCTATTGCGATTACACTAAAGCACCCGCCATTTAAATGTATACTATTTGTTTAGGTCAAGAGATTGGCTTAAGGGTACAGCAATAACACACTTACCTACGATAATGGACTACCCAAGTTCAATTTGACGTAAGCCAAACCACTGCTCTGGGTTTGATCAATTAAGTAGTTTGTGTCTGTCCCAAATAATACGAGTATGAAGAGTTAATGCAACTTCTGAACGAAGTTTTGGTATAGCAATGTATGTATCATACACTCTGTGTCTACACCACTGAGATCAGCATGACAACGGGCAGCAGAAAGCCTAACTAGACACAACAAACAGATGTTAGAATTTATTTTTCTTCTTCAGTTTCCCAAGCCTTCAAAGCTCTTTGCTACAAGTATAATCTGTTTCCATTTCTTTATATCCCGATACCACTCGAGTCCATGACATTCAGTCCCTCCAATGTTTCCATTTATCTCATGGAATCTCTTTTTCCTGTACCTTGTATTTTCTCAGTATATGCCTTCATTTGCCTCTTTGTTTGCATTAATTCTTTCAAAATGCCCAAATCATATTAATCTTTTGGATTTAACAGCACAGGCAATTAATAGGTGTCTATACATTTGAATGAATACTGCATCAGCAGAAGGGGATCTCTCTGTGTCAAAGTAGTCAAGCCACTTGCCTTGTGCTCCGAAGGCTGTGGGTGCTTTTTCAAACTCGGTCATTCAGTCATGGGTGCAGTTTTTCAGACATCGCCACTGAAACTATGGAGTTTGTGCTCTGTGTGTGCTTCTAGGAGGCCGCTCTGCAGAAAGATACTTAACCATATGGGATAAAACTCAGTGCAATGAAGTTAATCCTCTTGCCTTTACACCCTTGTTTAATTGCAAGAGCTCTATGTGTTCTTATTTTGCATTTGTTGATGATACTGTGCTTGACACGTCCAAATATTCTAGCACTCTGAATTCAAATTGCCACAGATGAAAATGATTTTGGTTTGTTGTGCTTTATGTTTCCAATTCATACAGTAGTGTTGGTATTATTAGTGTTTACATAGGTTTATCTTTGATGTATGAGATATTACCTATGGCTTGAAACATCTATGCATCTGTGAATGAGAGGCTGTATTTAGTGACAGGAGGCTATCAATTAATTGATTTTCCATGTTTTCACATAAATCAGCATTCACTCATTTTGGTAAATTAAGTCCTATCTTTTCTGCAGCATGACTGCAGTTTCTTATTGTTTCTGTTGTTTCTATGGTTATAATTTTCTTACTCACGAATTTGATGACTTTTTCTACTACCAAAATAACAATTATGGGCAACACCTTGTTTGAGACCTGCTATAACTGAATTTACCATATTGTTTTTCTTTCTCATTCATTCATTCAGTAGCATGTCCTTTGCAGAACCTTGCTTCCATAACAATATTCTGGAAAACTCTATCACAAGCAAGATGTCCCGCGTCCGATACACCCATCTGGAAATCATCCGCCCATCCTGCATCAATCTTCTCTTTGGCCTTCCTCTTCCTCTCTTCCCAGGCATATACCCCTCCAAACGTTCCAAGTGACCAAGATATATCAATTTTCTTTGTTTTATCGTCATTAATAGCCAACCCTCTTCAATATTCAGCACTTAAAGTATGGATGCATTTGTTCTTTTCTTTACCCAAGATATGCTCAGAACCCGTCTATAACATTTATATTCAAAGGCATTTATGCGCTGTTCAGCTTGTTAAGTAAGTGTCCAGGTCTCTCAGGCATATGTTGCAAAGGGAAAGATGCATGCTCTTAAAAATCTGATTTTTGTAGTTCTGTCTGTCCCACTCCATAATTTATTCAGTTTTAGTCTTTGAAGAGCAATTGATGGTCATCATTTAATTTCTTTCATTGTGTCACCATTGTAAATACCACAATGTGATATATGAGTAAATGGGCATATTCTTAAGCAAGTTAATGGGTACAGTTATCTCAGAAAGTCATAACATCAGATGGGAGATGCCTTGAAGAGATTAGAACAAGAATTGCCATTGCGAAGGTAGCCTTTTGCAAGATGAAAAACCTACTGATCAATAAAAAGATATCAATTGAAATGAGAAAAATAGTGTTGAAGCGCTACATTAGAACCTGTACTTTTGTATGGATGTGAAGCGTGGACAATGAGCAGTCAAGCTGAAAAACATCTGATGGCTGTGGAAATGTGGTTTCTGAGGAAAATGCAAAGAATACCATGGAAAGACAGAAAAACCAATGAACAAGTCTTTCAAGAAACAAATGAAGATCATAAACTGATTAGTCATTAGACGTAGGCAGTCAAAATTTTTTGGGCACATCATGAGAAGAAATGCAACTGGCAAGAGAAGATCAACCAGAGAGACGAATGGAGACGGCTAGTATCTGCAGCAAAGAACCTCAATGGCTCGGAAAGCTGAAGAAGAAGAAGAAGAAGAAGAAGAAGAAGAAGAAGAAGAAGAAGAAGAAGAAGAAGAAGAAGAAGAAGAAGAAGAAGAAGAAGAAGAAGAAGAAGAAGAAGAAGAAGAGTTATGAGAAGAAAACTTGGTGACAACTGGCAAGATCGAAGGGAAGAGACCAAGGGGCAGACCGAGAGGTAAATACCTGGATGGCTTGGCCACATGGCATGGTCCAGACAGGAACACGGAGCTGATCCACGAGTGAGATGGTGTAACATGACCGCCCACGCTTATCGGCATGGCACATGATGGATGGATGGATGGTCACCATTGTTGGTAAACAATCACCCAAGATCACCTGTGTGTTGCCGGGGCCCATAAGGGAAGCAAAGAATAGCAACACTGTAGCCTACCATGCATGTCGTAAGAGGCGACTAAGGAGACTTGATGGTTCCGTCGCCTTGCTAATGAGTGAATGCGTGGCGCGACACTGTGAGCTGTGAACTGCATGTGAAATGCTTTTGAATCTGCCTGAGGTTTTTTGGAACGTGACTGCATGTTCGGAATCATCACTGCTGCGATATTATCAGGACATAAATAGTAGGATGGTAACGTAAACATTGTAGGGATCGTTATTTGTATTGGGGATACCAATTCTGGAAAATTATTCTTGTTATTTAAACAGGACTAACATAATGTAAAAATAAAACAGGATGCCAGAAGAACGGACAGAAGTAAGAAGAAGGGTGATTAATTAAAAATTACGGAGAATTCGGCAGAATTAAACTCGCAACAGTGAACATTCCTATTTACATTAACCACCTTCTTAGACTTCTTACTGGCTCAAACTAAAATTGACTAGTGAGCAGACGCTGTGACATGTTTGTTACTTCCAGCAATTCTATTGCGAATATAATTTTTCTCTATTCGCAATTCTATTAGCAATTTTGGTCAATATTTAAACATTGGGTTTTTACTTATGAAATCATACCAGTTAGATAGAGCTTGACAAGACGAATCCAACGGTATCTCAACGAAGAGTATACGTTGATTCTAAGCGGAGTTATGAATTATATGGTGACGTAATTTAATACCAGGAAGTCCAATGATAAACTAAAAGATAAGTCAGATATTCTCGCGGCCCTAAAATTGGAAGCTGAGAAATTCTGCCTTCTATAACCGTGGCTTGTTTATTTTTAAACGGACAACGTTGTGCCATATATCATTGCGTCCGGGGCGGCGAGGCCTAACTTGACGTATTTTTTATTTTTCGATAGGATGTGCTGTGACCTAATTAACAATGTAGTCACTGGAGGGTCTTCTCCGTGATTATTTATTGTATTTTGTGTAGGTATTTGTTTGCTGATGAAGCTAGTTAAAACGTCCTGTGTTTTTCGTTATTTTTTTATGTAAACTTCATTACTCTGTGTAATTGTATATTTTTTATATTTTCAGATTTGTCGCAGTACAGAAAGAAAAAAAAGAGGCAAGTGAAATATTTCATCCAGCTAACCTTCCGAGGAGATGAATAGGTCCAAGTGGGCTGCCCATGGCCACTCGGTCAATTTGGCGATATGACTTGTTTAGACAGTTGAATTGAATGTCGGCGGTACATAATTTTAATAGCTACACATTCCGAATTGGGTGGACAAGATACTACACACAGAAGATGGTAGCCTAGGCAGGCCAACACACCGGAACAGTCCGGCTTCATCGGTCGGGAGACACGTGCTCGAGAGCGGTCACGTGGTTGAAAGAGACAGTGCCTTCCGTGTGTTGTTCAACACACAAAGTAGTCAATTGTTAAAGTTTGCTGAAGCTATAATAATCAACCTTCGTAAGCCGCCCTTGTGCAAGCAGAAAGACATGTTAGTCAGTTTAAAATTACCGTGGTAGACAATCGACATTACTGTGCGAACATGTGTATATTTCAGTTTGAAGGATTTATCTAGTTAATTCACGTAAGTATTTGATTTCTGCAGTATCTACCTGACGAGATGCAGTGAAATATGCCAGGCAATAAATCGTGCAATCTATTGTTTGTGTCTTCGTTATTCAAATATATAGAAACTCACCACAGGAAGGCGTGCACCTGAATTGTTTTATCAAATTGACACAGGCTGTGGCAAAGGTGTGACAGGCAGAATCTTGAATGTCACAGGAAATGGTTCAAGAAAGAGTGTCACAAGTGATGGCCATTCTTTGGTTAATAGCTTTTTATGTTTCACAACTAATGTTTTAAATATATGTAAATTATTAGTAAGAGTACTTTCCTGTATTAGCTTGCCTGGTTCGTTGGCATGAACGAGACTCCTCACTTCTCTCAGGTGTATAATGCAGGTGTATAATATAATTTAGTATTAGGATCCAGAACACCAAAGACCGAGATCTGTGGAAAGCCATGAACGCCTACGCCAGCCGGCACTTGATGATGATTATTATTAGTATTTGCATAGGGAGAGTTTATTTGTAGAGCTCTACGAATAAACAAAGCGTTTATTCGTAGAGCCCTACGAATAAACAAAGCGTTTATTCGCAGGGCCCTACGAATAGACACTTTGTTTATACACAGGGCCCTATGAATCGATACTTTATACTTAGTTGAAGTATGGCTGTTTAAATATCAGGCGAGTTTAAGAATTGTTAACTTGCGTTTCTGTACACTTACTGTTCACAGGCATCCATCTTTGTTTACGTTACTGACCTACTATTTCCTACTATTTATGTCCTGATAATTCTGGTCCAAGCTGACAGTAATATGCGTCACCTCAGACAGACATGATTAGGGTCGTTAGGCAATACAAACACCAGGCTTTCGACTGACTGGCCTCATGAATTAACAAATAAACAAGGAAATGCTACGGATATAAAGTGCAGGAAAACCTGGTATTTGTGAAGCGGGTTGAAAAGAGAGAAGAGAGAGATAGATAATTAAGATAGTGTGCGAGACAGATATGTGATATATGAGAAAGATGTGTTGAAAGACATAAAAAAGTTATAAAGACAAGAAAGAGAGAGGGGGAGGAGGGACATAGAGAAGAAGAGAGAGAGAGATGTCTGTATGCCTCTCTATATGTCCGCCTGTCTGTATGCCTCTCTATTTGTCCACCTGTCTGGATGTCTCTCTACATGCCCGGATGTCTCTCTGTCTCTGTCTGTCCGTCCGTCTGACAGCCTGCGTGATTTCTTGTTCTCTATCAGCCTACTTGTATCTGTCCATTTGTATATATGTCTATCTGAATCTCTATCTAACAAACTGTCTGTCTGTCTTTCCATATGCATATGTATGCCTGGTTGACTCTGTGTGTGTGTGTGTGTGCATTTATGCGTGTGTCTGACTCTCTATCTGTCTGCCAGTTTATATCAGTTGTTTATTTGTCTGTATCTCTGACTGCCTGTTCAGAGTATTGCAGGGAGAGGTTGAAAGAGATGTATGAATTGGCATGGTGGAACACAGATGATCGACGAGCGAGTGTCTGGTTGGATCTAGCTACCCATCTACCTGCGTACCTACTATCCACCTACCTGCCTAGCTACCCACATACCTGCTTACTTAACTACCTACCTGTCTACCTACCCACCCTTCTACCTGCCTACTTAACCACTTTCGTGTCTATGAATATGAATATGAAAACTATGAATATTAGAAAGAATTATCGCCGAATCAACGGAGTACGTGCTTTGTGCTCGATACTTTTGACAACAGCCAGCGGGGAGAGAATGAAGCGGAGGAGAAGAGGTAGGGGAGAGGGGGGAAGGAAAAGGAAGAAGAGGGCTGGAGCCAGAAGGGGTAGAAGGAAAATGGATCGTTTGGGACTCAAAAATGTGTGGGTTGGGTATTGGAATTGCCGTAGTGCAAAGCAACGAGGACCAATACTGGAGAAACTGGTACTAACTAAATTACACCCACTTTAAACAACACAATTCTAAATGAATTGCTGAAAAATTAAAAAAAAAACATTGTCGGGCAAGGAAACGAACGATTGACATTTGACTTTCATCCAATTAATTGCTGAACCATTATAAAAAAAAATAAAAAAGGTACGGAAAGGAAACGAACCTCGAGCTCCCGCCCATCAGGCGGGCGCACTATCAACTATGCCACTGACGACACGTTTTCCAATCAACGAAAATGTATAATATAGCCGCAAACTTACGTTAAATCACGTGACCAGCCGTGCCCTACGAATAGACGCTTTGTTTATTCGTAGGGCCCTACGAATAGACACTTTGTCTATTCGTAGGGCTCTACGAATAGACACTTCGATTTGCATATACAGAGAATATTTTAAAATGGGGTTTCTACTTATGATTTGGATTTTGGTAACAGGAAAGTGAAGGTCACATTCCTCTTTTGATAGAATTTCGAGAGGAATGAGAGGATCAACTTCATTGCACTTGACTTTTAAGATCGAAGAGAACAGACCAAGAGGAATGACCAAGAGGAAGACCTAGAAGCAACTACCTGGATGAGGCTTGGCCTCATGGCATGGTCGAGGCAGAAACACGGAGCTGATCCACGACTCTGGTGATCGAGTGAGATGGCAAAACATGACCGCCCATGCTTACCAACATGGCACGTGATGGATGGATGGATGGATGGAAATGTTCGTCGTTAGTGAAAGAATAATTCATGAAAATTTTTCATATTGTCTTAATGTACTAACTGCATTGCAACAGCTTTCTTTTGTTGATTAAATATCATGCATTAATGTAAGTAAGTAAGTTTGCAACTGCTGCATAAATTAAGCAGCAGTTAATTAATTATTAAGATATTAAATAATAAAAAATTAAAATATTAAATAATTAACTGTTCACTAAAAATTGATTTCTACTTCTGCTCTACAATTACAGCACACTGTTCTGTATCTAATAATTAATTAATAGTCAGCAATTAAAAATTAAATACTAACTTATTTAAAACATATAACTTATTTTACAGTACTGTATTTAAATTTAAATAATTAAGTGCTGCAGCGCAGCTTAGAAAAAAAGTACTCCTTACTTAACAGATTAACACCTTACAAGTTTACAGACGGGTCTGAAAACTGGCTTTCAAAATTATTTTCAGTGATGTAAAATGCTGAAATATTAAATTATGCAAGTACACAGATACATTACTGCTACACATGACACTTGTATTCTGTTTAATGTTAGTACTTAAATTACCAGTTCTAATTGTAAATAAATACAGGTCCGCTATAGTTTATTGTATGGGCGCCGCAATCTTCAATTTTGAGTATGACAGCCGTGGCCATGTCACTAAATTAACTAAATAAAATATTTTGTCCTGAACGTCTGCAAACACCTGCAATGTTGAAACTTTTCATATTTATGTAAAATTGAACGGGGGATTCAAATATGCAAGAAAAAATGAATTAATCTTTCACATACAGGAGTTATAAGACAAATTACCTTATTAATCGTGAAAAGAACCAAATAAAATCCAGATAAATCGTTTTTCAGTTTAATAAGTTGGCGGCTAGCTAGCAGAACCAATGCTAAATATATGAGAATAACTTCCCCTTTCATCGTACCCCACTGCTTTCGTTTTTTTTTTTTTTTTGTCTTATAGCAGTACATGTCCAACCGGAAGTGATCGTTCAATGACGCGACAAAAAGTTCGCGAAAGTATGAAAATCAACATTGGAGAGCTCAGGAAAGGGCGATAATTCTGAAATTGCTAATACCAATATAATTTTTCTCTATTCGCAATTCTATTGCGAATAGAGCCTCCCTAAAAATAAACTGGTTTCAAGTTGTTATCATGTGTAGTTATTTTTCTACAGCCATTTGTGACTTACTTATTGACATACATACCCTCGTATAATATTAATTTTATTATCATCATTATATTATGTGGTGGTCTCATTAGTAAATACCCAATTTTAAATTATGATCAAACTAAAAACTTGCTGTGGTGAGAGTCAACACTGACTAAACTTATAATCCGCACAATTTATACTGTACCCGCAGACATCAGCCAGTTCTTTGATGGTCTCCTCTGAAACAGACATCTTCATTGCTATATTCTCGAGAATCTGGCTTTCCGTTTGTGGTTTAAGTTGTGTTGCTTCGATCACGTCTGTGTCCCAAGAACGTAGGAAATCCTTTGGTGATATCGGTTCACTCCTGGGTACACGGCGACTAACACCTCGCAATTCCATTATATATTTCGCTAATTTATTGTCATACAGCACAAAATTGCGCTAAATCTTTGAATGACGTCGGAAAATACTACAATTTAATAATAAGCCTCCTTCTTTGACAGAAAACGTCGCTTTCGGTCCGTATTTTATTTTTGTTTATACTACATGAAGAACCGGAAGTAAGTCACGTTTCGTATTCACTACTGGACTTTTTCTCTAAATAATAATACAATTATAATACTCTTTGCTGAAGACATAACGTGTCAATAAATAAAAGGTGGCTAAACATGAGATATCTAAAAGAATTCAAAACAACGTTTTCCCGTTGTCAGTTTTAGTAACAAAAGCACAAAATATATATTTTACATATTTCACAATTGGCGGGGGGGGGGGGGGGGGGGGGGTGAATAGGCTGGACGGGAAAGCACCACTTGGTGGTAGATTACCTATGGACGGTGGAGAAGGTGTAGGCACCGAGTGAGAACCCGTATGTAGAGTGGGTGATATGGCGGGGGATCGGCAGGGGTTCTGGGCGAATCTCAAAACTGGGAGGGAAGACCAGGAGATCTTTCAATCAAATGCCGGTTGGAACTATTAGTACTCTTCGCTGGCTGCTGAACGAGTGGACAGAGTGCGTGTGGGAATGTCCTGAGTGCAGTGATTTCGGTTCTTAGCTCATAGCTCATTCATAATTTATAGCCTGGCATATTCCACTGTATCTCAACAGATGCACGCTCATCATCATCATCATCAAATGCCATGCTAGCTGGTGTAGGCGTTCATGTCTCTCCTTATATCGTGGTCTTTGGTGTTCTGGGTCAACTTTGCTGATGATATTCCTCCATGCT
This sequence comes from Cepaea hortensis, assembly GCA_963921405.1. Lineage (NCBI taxonomy): Eukaryota > Metazoa > Mollusca > Gastropoda > Stylommatophora > Helicidae > Cepaea > Cepaea hortensis. Next base: position 98,309,759 of record OY992877.1, on the reverse strand, counting down.
ACTGTCTCAATCCATCCAACATCGTTTCTTTTGGTCTGCCTCTGCCTCTTTTCCCATTGATCTGTCAAGTTGTCGTGATGTTCACCAATGCCTCTCTTTTCATCACATGAATAAAGAAATCTGTCTCTTTCTTATTGTTGTATATAATGTTCAAGTTTCATTAGTCTCTTTCAGAAAATCGTTGTTAGTTACTCTGGCAGTTTAAGGAATTCGCAACATTCGACCCAGGAACAACATCTCGGTTGCTTCCAATGTTTTTCTCCTTGCTTGCTTGTGTTCGTTGGCTTGAGCTCCAACGCGAAGTCCTGTATGTCGGATGAAGGCATCCTGTTGTCCAACCTCAGTGTGATGTCATATAGGACCTGAGGTTTGCGTGAGTATCCGTTGTCCCATGTCTGGCTTATTTGTGTGCAGACTGGTGGTTCCTCGCCGTACAGGCAGACATTCTCCGACTTCGGAGGACAATGTCTTTCTAATTTGTTCATTTACATTCCAAGATTCGAATCCACGGTAAGGTGGGGAGTTGTTGTTTTTTTTGGGGTCGGAGGCAAAAAGAAAACTCTAACCTGCACAGTTCGCGGAGACTGCTTTCGCCAGTCGGCCTTAATCCCTCAGGCTCAAGACCCCCATGCCATACACCACACGGTACTATATTGGCAGTAAATGACCGTTTTTTGACAGACAGACATTCCAAGATTCACTACCATAAAGCAAAATAGGCTCTATATAGCATTTCAACACCCCCCTTCTTACATTCAATGATAGTGACATATTGCATAAGATACTTTTCATTTTCTGAAATGCAACTTTTGCTTGCCCTATTCTCTTCTTAATCTCTGTTTTCATCTTCCATCTGATGTTATAATTAGGTATTTAAAATTATCCACTTGTTTAAACATGTTCCATTCAATTGTGATTTAACATTTTGGAGTCACTTTTCTATTTGATATAACAATTGTTACTGTTTTCTTAATATTGAAGGAGAGTCTTTTCTTTGCACTCTTTATTACCACAATGTCCAAACGGCCGGCTGATGGAATACTGGGTAGCGTGATTGATTGAGCAGTACAGCAAATACAGTCGTCTTTGAAGTTTTGACTGCTACCAACGGCATTGTCGAGTTTGTTTGAGAGTCACCATGACCATGTTATAGTCATGTGTGTGAGGGCCCACTGGCTAGTTGAAGTGATACTTCTTTGTCAACGCCATCCACCTAGACAACCATACCAGAATCAAAATTTTGTTTTTTTTTTAAACGTAATGGCAACAAACCCCCACTCAACTGCCGTCGCGTGACATTTGCCCTCTTTATTCCCTATTTTAAATTGCTAGTATTTGACTCTCTCCCCCGATGGTGTTTCCACCTTGTCGTGGTGGGGGAGCTTGAGTTTCTCAATGACCCTGAGAGCTATGCCGGCGGTAGCGTAGCTACCAGCAGGGCCTCCCAAGCCGGACAGGTCAAAGGGTAGAGAACAGACAAAGAGAAACACCCTGGTCCTCCAGGTTGGGGGCTGAAGCGTGGGGTTAACATCCTCACCTTTGTAAAAACCATTTTTGTTACGAAACAGATACATGAGCCTCGAATTCGTAAAACCAAAATCACAATATACAAAACACTGATTAGACCAGTTGTGCTGTATGGCTCTGAAACCTGGAGTACAACGAAAGGAGACGAAGCCTTGTTACAAACCTTTGAGAACAAAATTTTAAGACGCATCTTTGGACCCATTAGGGATACACAAAGTGGAGAGTGGAAAAGAAGAAGTAACAAAGACATTTATGATCTGTTTAAGTCTCCGCTAATCACTGGTATCATGAAGGCTAATAGACTACAATGGCTGGGGCATATAGAAAGAATGGAAGATAATAGGGAAACAAAACTCGCTTACACTCAGGAAATAAATGACCGTAGACCCCGAGGTAGACCAAGAAGACGGTGGAGAGATAATACATGTACAGACCTACAAGCACTTGGAATCAACGACTGGAAAGAGAAGGTCCACCAGAGAGACGAATGGAGACGGATTGTATCTGCAGCAAAGAACCTCAATGGCTCGGAACATTGAAGAAGAAGAAGAAGAAGTATTTGACTTGTTGAAGATTGTACCCAGGTATTTGTATGTTTCCGTTCTTTTAATGGTCATATTATCTATTTGTATGTGGCCAGAGTTTTTAGCCATTCCTTCTCTTGAAATTACCATACATTCTGTCTTATCTTGGTTGATAACCAGCCCCATCTGTTGGGCTTTTTCCTTTAAGTGAGTCAATATTTCCAATGTCTTTTGTTCATTTTCCCCTATAATATCTATATCATCTGCATAACCAAGCAGCTTGGATGTTATTCCAATATCACAGTGCTCCTTTACCTTCCTTACAACTTTCTCTAGAGCCAGATTGAAGAGTAGCGGCGATAGTGCATCACCTTGTTTCAAGCCAGATGTTATTTGGAAAGGGTCTGATTTCCTGTCTTTATATGTTACTATATTATAAGTATCTTCCATGCATAGTCTGGTCATGTTGATGAACTTCCTTGGTATTCCAAATTCCCGCATAGCATTCAATAGACTAGTCCTATGGACACTATCATAAGCCTTTTTGTCGTAAGATAAATATCTGATCTATTGTTGATCTGTTTTGTCTAAAACCCGCCTGGAGTCACCTGATATGTCTTCTGAAAATGGTTTTAGTCTATTTAGTAATACTGCGGATAGTATCTTATAGCTTGTGGACAGTAGTGATATTCCTCTATAATTTTCACATTGGAACTTGTTGTAACAAGACCCCCGGGGCTCTGACAGGTATGTTACTAATAGTTAATATCCCCAGCCTTTGTTCCGACCACCCCAATGGGACTTTACATCTACAGGGCCCCACACAAGCCGGGACAGCTGACCTTCCCTCCCCACTTATGGATTCCTACCCACAGGGGGCTTGGACAAGACAACAGTCATACTAGCACTTAAACCCAAGGTCAACAAAGCAAAATTTAATTTCTTAATACGCCAAACTGAACTCAGAGAGGGATGGCTGAAAAGCCTGGTTAGAAGAGAAGTTATATACAACGCTGGATGAGAGCAGCGAGAAGATCTACAGATGATCAGTCATCATCATAGAGCATGTGACTTCAGTTCGTGCCGTCGTCTCGTCGTGGCTAACGACTCATCCGATAAACCTCCAGTGCAAAGGAACTCTCCTTCCACTTTGAGTAAGATCTCGGACTTGTCAGGCGTATGTCTTCAACAATGTTCGCGGGTCATCCCTCGATGACTGAATCAGTCGCCACAGATTTCACTCTAATGATGACTTATGGGCGACCCTAGAGTTCTAGATTACCCCATCTGATGATAAGTGCTGCTGCACACTACAACATAATAGAAAAATCTGGTTGCTCCTTGGCATCTCAAAGTTAATTGGTTGAACTATTCTGCAACCCAAGATTGGAGCGTTGACTCCACTGAAAAACACTGTCACTGGTTAATCACTCCAGCGTAAGAATGTCATAATTCAGCATATTCACAGTGTCCCAGTTCTACACAGCACTATAGGCATCTAATGACTTCACAGAGTAGCAATGTCACAGTCCTTCAACACACCTAGGAATGGGGTAGCTCCCTACCCGAACAAGTCTGTCCCTCAGGTGTTCACGAAAATAGCAGACTACTGTTGTGGTTCACTGACCACGTTCAATGTTTCGTAGAGGATCACAGATGTAGATCCACACCGGAGTTAGATGAATCATTATACAATGGACCTCACTAAGACCCAGCCGGGCCTGAAACATATTTAAACTGGCCATAGTAGTGAATGTTCAACAGAGTTCACTTCCTTCAACTCAACTTGAAATAATGTCATTAAGACTGCACATGTTACTAATGAGTTACCTCAGAGTCTTCATAGAAATTCACCAGTACCTTACCGGCGTGAATCAAGAGACGCATCAGTCCTAGACCCAACCTGGATCTGTTGACCAAATCTTCGTCGGACTCGTCACGGTTTTCTTAACTTAGACTCACCGTGACTTTCTAAAGCTCAGTTTTCTCATATGTGTTGAGTCTGACAGAATCATATGATTGCTCCAAGTATTGCCTCAATTCATCATCATGACAAGCCACTGGAATGAGCTGGTACAATTGAGTTTATGGTATAACTCTTGAAACTCTATCGTATAAACAGATCCTGAAATAAGGAGGTCGGTGAGAGTACTCGGCTACAACTAGGACTAAGATGCACCTCAACAACATCACATGCATCAGAACATCATATTGTAATATGATATAATAGATCACCAACATGGTAGATCATCTCTCTTAACAAAGAGGTACATGCATGAGAGTGCATTAGTAAGCAAGTATATAGACAAGTAACTCTTCTGGGCAACATCTGGCCCGATAGCACCAGAGTAGTCTGACTCTGTCATACGATCCTACTACCTGGTGTTATTCAAGTCCTCCTTTTCTCATCCAACAACCACCATAGAATACACCTAATTATCTTTCAGTGTAGAGGTTTCATTATCTAGGAGGTGTCCAGCCAGACATTTCCTCCTCATCAATGTAACTCAACAATTAACTAATCACTTAACCCATTGATCAATTTATTACACACATAAATCACAATTCGTTAATAATATAACAACATTAACAAATTACTAAATCATGATTCATTAATAACTTAATAGCATTAACAAACTCATAAATCAAGCAAATGCTTTTGTCCTGGGATCTCTGTCCCAGAACAGGTTTGACCTTTCTTAGTTGGCTTTGTCTCCTGCCGGTCAAGTCTGTGCAGGTCTATCACAGGTTTGGTGGAAATCCACCTAGTAGTCTTTCCCGCAGCCAGCTGTGGAAAAAAGAATACCCTGCTTCCGTGGTGATTTAGACCACGTCGTCTTGTTTAGAGTGGCATCCAGCCCCTCATCCCATAAATCTTCAGTCCTCGCGTAAGTCTGGATTGTATCGCTCAATTGTAATTCCCTCTCCCCAGTGGATGTGGTTCCCCCACTAACAGAATCGGGTTTACATAAGAGAAGAACAGTAGAGTCATACATCAACGTTCTGCTCGCAGTTCGGATCGGTACAAACGCAACGGCCTCGTTTACAGCGCGTCGCATCGCTCTCGGTCGGTCATACAAAATCAACACAATCGGGCATGCAAAACAAACCCGATCGGGCATGCAAAACAAACACGATCGGGCAAGCAAAATACACTCGGTCGGCCAGACAAAATAAACACGATCGGGCATGCAAAATACGCTCGGTCGGGCAGGCAAAATAAACAAGTAGTGACATCAGACATCCACAGGTAATTCCTAACTACCTCTATCAGGTAACTGCTAGACATTCCTACTTAGATGTGTACTAGCACTGGTGTCCTCATCTAGCAAATACTTACCTTCACGTCCTGATGGAAATAACAACACCTTGATTCCAGGAATTAAGAAAACACAATCGATCTAATGTTTAAGTTACATCACTATCCAGCTAAGCAAAGAGCACAACATTTGCTTGCTCAAGCCGATAACTCATCACTAGTAATGCATCTAATATCACACCCTAACTAGTGTCAAGAATTCCTCACAGCCCTAGCTAGGCAATCAATGAACAAAGTTGTTAACACACTTGATAAACATAGCTGTTAAATTACCCAAAACACACTTACAAGTAGCAGTGATAAATTAATAGTAAATCCTGCCCTCACAATCAATGTGAATATATTTACTACAACAACATTCGGCAGATTTCCTACAATAACGTCGGTATTCTAAAACTGAGCAGGTATATCTAACTACACACGTCTGATGTGTCAGCGAGAACAAACACCTGTTTTCTCAGTAGGCGTCTGACCTAAATATTCACTAGCCGATCGATACAGCTAATTATATATTCAGACGGTCGGGCAGAAAAATATTCGCGTCTCGCTTACAATCATTTCTGCGGCCGGCGCTTTGTTTAAGGACAACTGCTAAGTAATAATGTATTACGGTATTACCTTGATGAGATAATCACAACACTTATTGCCTGCCAAGGTGTCACGCAAGCGGTTGAAAAAACATTATTTCACAGCAGTCCGATTATTGCTGCCGTGTTGGTTGACAGACGGCTGGCGACTGACTCCTCAGAGCTTTTTGGCCCGCAGTTTTGCACCCTTCTCGACCCCTGAGAATCTCATGGGTCAAGGAGAAGTTCAGAATCCCGTGAACCCAATGGGAATGTGTGTCCTACGTGACTGCAAACATCACGTACACACTCTGCCTCTTTCCTTCTAGAAAAGTCGAGAATTCTCTAGAAACTACCAAAATTAGCCGGATTTCCCTTAGCTATTTTAAGCTCAGACGGGAGACCACTCGTCTATTTCCGACCGCTGGGATTTCCTGCAGAGTAAAGTAATCTGGGATGTTTTGTCACACTTGTCTCCTTTCTTAAAGATAGGTATCAATAATGCCTCTTTCCATTCATGGGGTAATTCTTCTGTCCTCCAGATTTTTATTGTTAGTTCGTATAGCTTTAGATGTAATGCATGGCCACCTGCCTTTATAAATTCAGCAGCAATTCCATCAGCCCCTGTTGCCTTATTGTTTTTAAGTCGTGTGATTGCATATAGGATTTCTTCAAATGCAGGTTCTTCAATTTGTGATTCACACGTTAGAACCTCTTCCTGTGGGAAAGTGTTTCTTGGAGATTCACAATATAGTAATTCAACAAAATAATCTTTCCAGGTGTTGCACATTTCCTCATTGGTATTTATCATATTGCCATTTTTGTCTTTTAAACCATATGTATTGTGTTGGTGCCCTCGTTTCATTGACTTCAGTTCTTCAAAAAACTTTCTGGATTCGTTTTTCTGGTGATTAGTTTCCATATCTTTGATTATATTACTCATATATTCTCGCTTCTTCTATGGAACTATTTTTGTAGTCTCTTTACATTAATTTCTATATTGCTCTTCCTTTAGGGTGTTGTTGATGTCATTTAACCATAAATGTCTGGCATTCTTTTTCCTAATGACTGCTTCTTCATTCACATTTTTGATTGAACCATCTGTTCTTTCTATGCGTGGTTAACACACCGAGACATTCTTCTGCGGTAGATTGAATTGTATTCTTGATGTTCAACCAAGTTTGGTCAACGCTTTCCTCCAAGGGGTGTTGCAGAGTTTCAAGTTTACATTTTATTTCATCTGTAAATTTCTCTTTGACTGTAATTTCTTGTAATTTTTCTCTGTTATATGTTGGGTGTAATCTTTGTAATTTAGTATAGAAAGCTCTCTTAAGTTTTATTTTAAATTTTGGTCCAACGAGGGAGTGGTCGCTGTGGCACTCAGCTCCTCTATAACTTCTAACTTGTTGTATGTTTGATGCATTTCTGTTGTTAATTAAAATGTGATCTATTTGATTATAGGTTCTTCTTGTCACATGATTTCCAAGTTTGTTTGTGTATATCCTTTCTTTGTAGTCTGGTTGTATTGTTAAATGGCTGAGAAAAATTAAAATATTCGTTTATAAAGTATAAAACTGATGTAACAGACAGTAAAGGAAGAGACGTTAAACATCTCAAGAAAATGCCGCACATATGTTACACATAACATACAACAAATGTTTGTTAGTTAGACACAAAGAAGTGAATGCAATAAAGAACCACCTTTGTCATTGGTGAATCGTCGAAAGCTTGCCTGGTTTGGGCATGTTACGTATCATGTCACCCTCTGAATGGTAATCATCCGTAAAACAGTTGAGGGCAGTCCGAAAAGAGTAAGGCTATGCTGATAATATTCGATGATATGTAACAGTAGCTCGTGGAAGTAGAGCAACAGGGACAAACGTCAGTCCAAGGCGAATATTCTTAATTCAGTTTAATCGGTGATTCATCGTACAAACGTTGTTGACAAAATCAATTAATGTCAGACTATATGTTAACAAGCATCCTTCTCCGATGATGGAACAATCCCAAACTCACTTGTTTCCATGTGGCTCGTCATAGCACGACGAGCCCTACCTACCCCTTACCCCTTAGTGATGTGCCCAAGCGTGCTTATACTAATCTTCCCATTGCACGCCACTTTTGATTCCCCTGTAGCAAGGCTACTCTGTTATAATACCTTATTCACCCCACGAAGACTTTTCCCCGAAAAGTCTGAAAACCTATTTATCTCTCTTAACCCATAACCTCTATATTCAAAATAACTCTTATGTATAGCCATCCGCTAGCCATTCCCCAGCAGCTCACCCCACTTCATGGAAATCCAGTAAACCCTTATCCACTATTTCTCCTATTAATCTCTAAGTTCTAAACACGACTCTTCCCAACCAAACATGGACTTAGCTAACTGCTATTTCCTCTATACATTATAATACCCCAGCATATATATGTACCTTTACAAAATACTTCTTCTTCTCTTCTACAGGGTCACTAGCTATCCGCTTAAACTCTTTTTAACTTTACTTTTCATCATGTACATCAATATCTGACCTCAACCATAAACATTCAAAACGCCATACTCTTCTGAAAATACTTCATACTCCCTATCATCATCACCAACAGGTCCACGCCAATAACCATTACCTCAGCATTACTAATTCTCCACATTTAACCAACTTGAAGTCATTTGTACTAACACACGATAGGAAGACAAAGAATCGGTGGCCACCGGAGAGCAAAGAACAAGAACTCTTCCTCACAAAACCATACTCACATTTACCCCACCATGTCGACCTGAGACTTTATGCAGTAAAGTCTAAAAAAAAACAAATACATATCTTTCACAATTCAATTATACCACTTATTATGGCAATTTCATATCATATCTCCGAATCTCACCTAATTTATGTATATTATTTAATCTCTGACCAATACAGTTTGCGCTGATATCCACAGCATCAAACACCAAACATATTATCCACCCCTAAATGTCTATTTATTACAGACAGCACTGATACTATGGCTCTGAACGTTACCTCAGCCATAGCAACCTCGAATTGTAATGTAAACCACAAAACACATCCCGAGGACACAAATCAAAAGGTCCATTATGGGCCCTACCACTCAAAACCTCTCCAACACCACAAACATCACCTACATAACCCAATCTCCGACCCTTATATACATCGCTCCAGCAACCCAGGGACACACTTCATATCGCCTAACCTATGATACTCAAGGCATAAGCTGACACCCTCAGCAACCTAATAATATTATCAATGTCCATTTATTATGGATCTTATCTCCTAATACCTCTAACCTCTCGATTTATGCCGTACCTACAGCAACAAAAATATTCTACTCTGTCTATCCTATACCAGTATCCTCTTCATGGCATTCAATCCATGTTTTTCTATTAACGCTGACTATCGCAGCACCTATTATAACCCCCACATCCAAGCATAGTATTCTACCTATGTGTACTCCTATTTTCGCTTACTAAGGCAGCCCCCTTTTAACATATTTCTCGACCAACATGACTCATGCTGTTATTCACAGCCTTATTTCCGACTAGCTTCAAGTTAAACCTCATAATCCCCAGATTCTGAACATAGCATTCAATCCATGTGTTCCTATTATACACATCTCTGGCATTCATCAGTTCATTTGTTATGAACGTATCTAATTTAGTTCTGGACCATTATGATATGTGCTGTTATCTACAACCCCATCTCTGGCCACCCCCAGTTAAACTAAGCTTTCAAACATGGCCCTCACTCCATGTTTATCTAAACTTACCACTGCTAACAATGCGAATATATCTCTATTTATAGTCTAAAGTCGTTTGCTTATTATTATCTGAACGAAGGATCCCATTACTTATTCAATAAGTCTTATTGATCTAAACCAACTCTTTACTCGGAGCAAAATAATAACGTTTTTTTTTTACAATTCTTAACTGTTGTCAACTTAATATACTGATTTTAAACAAGTCAAAATAACTGAAACTACAAATTATGAGTCATTAAACCAAACATTTCAAAACAAAACGCTTTCCCCCCAAATTGACATACATGGTTTTATCCCCGACATAATATACATAATAAAACAAGCATCAATTTAAATCAAGACAAAATTACTTAATGTCATCCAACATTACCGGTCTCGTTTACGGACCGGTGGGTTACACGTAAAAGAATGAAAACACAACAAGTCATATCCTAAAATTAAATTATACATTCCGTTAAGGACACACTTAATATGTCTTTTCACTAATGTGCAAATCAAGTAAACCATTGGTTATCCCCCTTCATAATATTCCATCTATTACAAAACTAAATCATAGCAACACCACTGTATTTGAAATATGAACCAAGCAATTACTGTTAACTACAGCTCAAATTGCTCCATTTACCAACCAGTGTGGCTATCTCAGCGTACTACAACTCATCTACCTACTAAGGGAAACTGTAACTCGGCATACTTATTTTCTAATCTAGTTGTTTCCCCTGGATTTGATTTGTACCAACAAGTATTATCACTTCCTAAACATTATACATTCCGTTAACCACGGTATCTCCACGGTGCCAAAACCACCAGAAAATGACTATTTACTATAGACCTCACCAACGTTTCATTCTCCCGCATCACTAATTTCCATCATCTCACCACAACAACTCCAGGTTACACTCAACTCCTTCCTAACTTCATTCACACACACTGTGGCGGCAATCACGCCACTCACATTTTTCGAAATACGTTCTACAGTGCTCTACTTATAATACTCTGACGCTCAGCTGGTTAGTCACGTTCTCTTCTTCCTCTGCTTACATCACTCATCTCTCACCACTACTCAAGGTTACTCACATTTATCGTAACTCTTACAGAAACAGCAACCGCATACGATTAACGACCATCTCCACCTAGACAATCTAACACAGTATTGTCTATCTCCTTTACAGACACACAGCTCTTCACAACAATTCTCACTCCGACGAAACATACTAATCACATCTTCGCTATATTCTCTCATTTCTCTGCATCATGCAATCTCACTTCAACATAATTCCGTCAAACGACACCAGATCTGCTTCCTAAAACGACAAACGGAACGTTAATTCCCTATCTGTCACCCTGTCATTGAATTTTCATTAATTATGTCCAATACTACACATTCTAAACAGAAGACATCACAAATTTCCAATCATCTTCTCTCTACCTCCCAACTTTCGCATACTCACTTACTCTGTCCTCCACGAAATCACCGGTATGCTTTGTCAGCGTCACCACTCAGCAATTCTTCGCATATTCACACATCACTTTTCAATTATTCTTATCATTACTCATGCACAGCCGTTTAGTTATTCGTACTTCCGCTTCTCATATGCACTGACCACTCGCTGTCTATTTCACATTTACAACAACACAGACAACACCGTTCCCGTCACTACTCTCGTATCACGACAAGCCAACGTGCACATACCGTTGCCCCCAAGAAAACAAATCAAACATCAAATCAACATTCTACCAATCACTCAACGCACCCTAAGCGTACCGACCACCTCTCCTTTCAGCACTCGTATTCTATGCTTGCTCAGACAGTGACACAATCTCCCTTCACACCGCTTCAAGTCTAAGATATACCAACCGCCCCGTACATCCATGCGCTACTACCAATCACCTGACATCGTTCTATCCATGCACTCCACCCAGACTACTTTTCAAAACTTTACTCTTCATTCTCTAATCAGCGCGACGAACACAGGTTTGTCTACACGTTTACACACGCAAGGACAACGCCCAACCACACAAATTACTCCGACACTCAACTACTCACTCACTTCTCCTCAACTTCCTCATCCTACATTATTAACGAGTCGGGTTCTCTCAAGGTATTCCGTCACTCATCAGTCACTTTTCAACTCTAATTATAACACAGTATCTTCTGATAATAGTGTCTGTCTTTATGAGTAGTAACAATCAAACTCGTTTTCAATATCTGTGGCTGTAAAGTATTGAGGCCTTAAACTCATATATTCCCTAATCTTTCTCTTGTCATCTTCCGTATAAGTCGGTTTAAATGCTTTCATTCGTTTACTCCTATTTGTTGTTCGTGTCGTTACTGCGTCCGTCTGCTCGCTATTTTCAGTATAAGTCATATATCTCTTATATCTTCCCATCTCGTCTTCAGAAGATTCACTAATGATAGTTCCCTCAACAGGCTTATTATACTTTACTGAAGACACGGAAATAACATCCCTATAGTCGGAACTAGAACTCCTGACACTCTTCTTATTTATACCACCACCTTTCCTGCTCCGGTTAGGAATAGATTCAATGTCTCTATCAGAGGAACCTGATACACCAATCGTACCTACATTGACTAATAGACTATTTGTATTCCTATCCTTAATACTTTTTCTAAGCTGTCTTCTGACATCTTTGGTCTTTGTCTGTCTATCTTCCTTAAATTTAACTGTGTCTCCCTTAGTCACTTTCAACTGAGTTGGTTTTGATTGAGTTTCTACTAACTCGGTTTGACTTCTCTTCGTTATCTTGCTGGCTGGTTGTACCTGGACTTTCTTTTCTACGGTATCAATTTGTGTCTGTGTGTTCCGTTCTACCACTTCAATCATCTGTGTTTGAGTCTCCTGATCTATTTTCTTTACTAATACCGTCGTCTTCTTTTCCTGTCTAACAGTCACATTCGCAACCACCTTAGGGGTATTTTGTATCTTATTTACAGATTCAACTCTGTCTCTTACACCTGAGTTTATATATTGTCTCTGTCTTTGATCAAACCAGTCATCACGTCTTTTTCTTGCGGTTGCACTGTGGGAGGGCCAACTCCATCTTTTCCTTGAAAGGTTTCTCTCACGCCCATTTCTGTATCTTTGTTCATTATAACTGCTCCTGGACTTAGTCATATATGTCTCAACGTAACTGTTTCTATATATAATGTTATGCTGTCTTCTGTTTTCATTAAAGAGTGACTGTCTTCTGTTATTCTTTCCTACTCTATTGCATTCTACATTAAATCTATAAGTCTCTTGCCCAGTCGTTCGTCCTCGTAACGTTTCTACAAAATTCTCAACCTCACTAACTGCCACTTTTAACTCTCCTAACCAAGCAGTTAAGCGTCCCAATTCTCTATGGAAGTGGTTCATATCTTTACCCTGTAAGCTATCTCAGCCTAAAACAATAAAATTCTTCTTCTATATGCTTCTTAGTACCTATAACGAAGCCTCGTCCTGTTCTTTCAACGCTGTACCTAGCCTGCATATGGCTCTACTTACTCCACCCAGAACCTGCGTCAAAGAAGCTTCATCCTGTGCCATTTTATTATATCTGTAAATTAGGATAATTCACCATCTAACCAATAATATTAATTAATAGTGTATCTGTAATTAGGGTAATTCAACCTCTAGTCAATAATAGTAATCAATAATTATATCATAATCACATTTATAATGTTTTTTGTTTCAAGGCTGTGTCCAACCTGGATATAGTTCTTCCTACACCTGTCAATGTCTGCCCCAATGAGAGAGAGGTCTGAATATAACTTTGTACAGTATTATAATTTACCTAATTCACAAATGTTACAATCAATTTATACTGTAATTTCTAATTAATTAATTTACTACGATTTTAATACTTTACTTTACTAGTTTGTGAAGTCCAGCGCCGCGTTGGTGTTCCAGTTTTTATTTTTCGATCAAAGAGCAGCACTTCTCGACAATAGGCTTCACCACGATCAGACAGCGATCAGAGAGCAGCTTTTCCCGACAGTAGGCTTCACCACGGTCAGACAGCGATCAGAGAGCAGCTTTTCCCGACAGTAGGCTTCACCATGGCCAGACAGCGATCATAGAGCAGCTTTTCCCGACAGTAGGCTTCACCACGGTCAGACAGCGATGTAAGGCAGCGGCCTTTGGTAGCCCGTTGAGACAAATGACAATGCAGGTGGCGGCTTGAACAAGCCTCTTGAAAACGGCAAAATTCAGGCTATGGTAAGCCCTTTAAAAATAGCAATTCAAGACAGCGGCCCTTGTAGCCCTTTGAAAACGGTGAGGTGAGGCAGCGGCTGTTGTAATTTACGCCGTGGTTCTCGCAGGGGTTGTAGGAGCCACCATCTTTTTCTCAGCCTTGAGCGATTTTCAAAAAAATGACTGAGTTAAAACTTCTTCAGTCCGGAACGGCATTCAAGAAAAAACGTCTGCCTTGAAATGATGTTTGACTTGAGCGGCCTTCAAAAATAACTGAGTTGACATGAAGTTTGACTTGAGCGGCCTTCAAAAATAACTGACTTGAAATGAAGTTTAACTTGAAATTTTACGCCATCTCTTCAGCCTTGCAGGGGCAGCAGTTGACAACAAAGTTCATGGCGTCTGTTCTCCCTAAGTTCTCAATAGTGCATCCGTACAAGCTGATCAAGTTGATGTGTAAGTTTGGAGAACACGTTGCTTGGCCGCGACAACCCGAGCAGAAATCCTAAGTCTTAGGCACCATTTCTGATATGTAACAGTAGCTCGTGGAGTTAGAGCAACAGGGACAAACGTCAGTCCAAGGCGAATATTCCTAATTCAGTTTAATCGGTGATTCATCGTACAAACGTTGTTGACAAAATCAATAAATGTCAGACTAGATGTTAACAAGCATCCTTCTCTGGTGATGGAACAATCCCAAACTCACTTGTTTCCATGTGGCTCGTCATAGCACGACGAGCCCTACCTACCCCTTACCCCTTAGTGATGTGCCCAAGCGTGCTTATACTAATCTTCCCATTGCACGCCACTTTTGATTCCCCTGTAGCAAGGCTACTCTGTTATAAATGGATGAGACGCAATATTCCCATACTTGTGCGTGCTGTCGAGGACAGACCGCAGTTTAAGACTTTGATTGCTGATGTTTCCATCAAGACACCCCTATGGAACACGCACATGGTTACGGTGGGAAAAGAAGACGATAATAATAACAACGGTGCAATGTCTCTAAAACATGTGTCGGAACAGTCGGATTTCACCATAAGTATGGTTGTAGCGGGAATTTCCCTCGATAACTATGCTTTTGGGAAGAAGTACTAACAATACTGATCAGTGCCATACATCTCTATAACTATCCTTTTGGAAAGAAGTACCAACAGTAAAGGTTAGTACTTGCCCCCCCCCCCCCCCAAATGCCTGGTTATAGCGGTAAAGTTCTGCACTGCGCTGTATAACAGATGGCTTGATCAGACAACCCCATCAATATTAATTCATTCTATGCCACGCAGTTTATTGTGAATTTACAGGTTACTTCATCATCATCATCATCATCATCATCATCATCATCATCAGCAGCAGCAGCAGCAGCAGCAGCATCATCATCATCGTCATCATCATCATCATCATCATCATCAGCAACATCATCATCAGCAGCAGCAGCATCGTGTCATAGACTAACCTTTTGCTGAACGTCAAATCACAGTATTCCGAAATGACTCTTGATCTTTAGCATTGGAAGAACGTCGGACTAAAACACATAAGGAACATACTTAGAAGACTGGAGTGATTTGGACATCATATGCCAAATAAATATCACAATAAATAAATATATAGGCATTGCTCGGCACTCACAGAAGTAGAGCAAAGAAATAGAGATTAGATGACACACTTCACAATATAAAAATGCAAAGCTATAGTGTTTAACTGTTCTTAATTGTCTACAACTGTAATATATATATATATATATATATATATATATATATATATATATATATATATATATATATATATATATATATATATATATATATAATTTTAAAGACCCAGGAACACACAAACATCAGAAATAGTTTACAGTGTTGAGGGAACTCGACCACCAAAGCACCATACCTGGCAAAAGACAAGAAACACAAGCCGTCCACGATAACGACTCCCTCTAATATTGGGTTGGAGGCCGTTGGCAGTGAAATACCTGAAACCTGTAAAGGAAACTTTCACCTAGTCCTAATTTCAGTCAGTTTGTTTGTACCCTGCTGAATTATGATCTGGCTACATAATAATATGCCTCTCTCTGCGAATATTAAGTTTTAACCCACCCCGCTGGTTTCTTTACTCGGGGAGGGGACGGCGAGCTTATCAACACAGTTTCCGAAAAAATTGGTACTTTAATACAAGGTCGGGAGAAAGATATCTATACCAGCATTATCTCATAGATACGAGTCCTTTCAGGACACAGATGATCTGAACGCCAGTGCATAGGATCTAAGGGTTAAAATTCAGTCTTCCAGACGATTCATAACCTGACAACCAATTAACCAACCAACCAACATTGCAAGGTGTTAACGCAGTTAAGGACAATAAGACAGGTTAATGTACGTAGACAGTGGACTGAGTCGCTGCTGAAGTCTGTTGTCCGTAAAGTCACCTTCATCTTCGTCCCAGGACATGCGGGATGTCGAGGGAAATGAACGAGCTGGCTCTGCACCCCCTGTGGATGGCCAGCTCATGGATCGTGCCGATGTTATTAACGTCCTTAAAGGTATGTCGAGATGACTTTGACGTCAGTGAATCTACATCGCTGTCCAGGATAAAAGACTTGGGAGTAAGAATCGGCACGACCAGACGCGAGAGGTACATCGGGAAAACGAGGTGCCTCGTCAACCAACACAGAACTGGCACTATTAGCCACCGGACGCTGATGCATATGCTGGGTGGAGGATCAGAGCACCTATGGACCTGTCCGGAGTGCAAAAAAGATACCCCAACTGATAACTGATAACTGATAACAGACAGCTTAAGCAATTGCCTTTAGTCCACCAATGGATAGAAAGAAAATAAATCAAAACAATGCTGTAAAGTGACTTTAACAAAGTCCCTGTTTTGAAAGCTTTAGCTGAGAATTTTCAGAAATATATTAGCAGGTATCTTTGTCATGTTGTAGTCAATGTCAAGTTGACTCTATAGAAAAGAACAAATATGCATCTTAACATAACGTCATACTATTCTCACATCACATTGTTCCACATCACATTATAATCTGGAAAGCAATTTTATCAAGTGTCTAAGATTGTCCACAGTACCAACTATTTGGGCATCCATTTTCTCTAGTTTGAAAGACTAATTTTCTTTCGATGTTGTTGTATTCTCTCAAAGTATCATTGATGAGTTCAGCGTGAACGAATTTGTCAACCAACAATGCATTTACCTGATTTTTATTTTAAATGAAAATAATTCTGAGTTTGTTCTCTAGACAAATATACTTAGCCAGATGAAAAGACAACTATTGTTCTTTTGAATATGGTTCGTCGCCTGATGTATTAGCAATTACCTTCCATATTCACACATTGTATAAACACTTTCTTCTCTTCTGCAAACACACGGTGAACGGAGTCCCATGGTAACTAATGCTTTTGGGTTAACATGTTCCTGACCATCATCTCGTATAATGATGTTGGGAAGTTAGTTCTTTTATTTTTCTTTCTTTTTTTGTTTTAAAGTTTACAGACTATGTTGAAAAGCTGCATTGTCCCGTAGGCCAGATGTGCGTCGTCATTAAAGAAATATGTTCTGTTGCAACGTGCGTATTAACATCTAGAGAGATCAACAACGCATTAAAAATTAGAATTGTTAAATGTTATGTATATTATGTATGCGCGGAAGCCTGGACAATGAATGAGCATTTAGAAATCCGAATAGAGGCCCTGGAGATGTGGATATACAAAAGAATATGTCGTATTTCATGGAAACAAACAGAATCAAATACAGAGGTTCTAGAAAAACAGAGGGTGAAAAGATAGTTGATGAAAGAAACAACTAAGAGGTAAGTGAAATATTTCGGCCACGTTAAAAGACTTAACACTCTAAAAATCATACTGGAGGGTAAGGTTGAAAGCAAGCGAGCAAGAAGTAGGCAACGGTACAAGTGGAAAGATAACATATAGAAATGGACGAACGGCAGTCTGACAGAGTGTACAAACAAGGCGAGAGATAGACGGTGATGGAGAACCAATGCAACCAACCTTTATTGTGCAGATGGCATCTGAATGATTGAACGTACGTTTGCACCAAAGAAGGTTCGCTACAAGTCCTGGCACCTACTGTGCAATAACAAATGGCCTTCTATCAAGGAGCTGCGAAAGTATAATGGTTAGTGCGCTTGCTTTTCAGCATACTTGTCCGGTTCAATCTGCAGTAGAGGCAGAACCCTTTTTTCAACTAGTAAAAATCTGGAAGAATACTCAACGTATCAAGAAGAGAGAAAATCAGAAATGATGAAATCAGGCCTAAAGCGGGAGTTATAGCAGTGCTAGATGTTAGATGGCAGCAAGTCAAATGGTTTGGCCACGTAACCACGAGGGCGAGTCAATAAATAGGTCACACAGTTCTGTGAGATGGCAGATAAATGTAGTTGGTGATTTCTACAGGTGTCATTAGGTGACAGCAACATCGAACTTTATTTTCCCGTTCGTCACGTGGCGCTGGTGTTTCGTGTGCATGCGCGGCGCATAAACAAAATGGCGACTGTATTTACGGAGTGTACAACCAAAGAGCAACGTGCTGTTGTGCGTTGTTTGTTTGTTTGTTTGTTTTGTGGGCAAAAGGACTGCCTGCTAAGGACGTTCATAAGGAAATGCTTCCTGTTTATGCTGACAAATATTTGTCCCGTAAAGCGGTGCATAGCTGGGTAGAAACAAATTTCTCAAGGAAAAATTGTTGATGAAATCCGATCTGGTCGCCCTGTTGAGATTGCAACAGAAGCATCCGTGCAGCGAGTGGAGGAGATGATTAGAGGTGACAGTCGAGTAACGATAGACTCTGGAGCATCTGCAATAGAGTGCTCACATGGTTCAGCATGCAGCATAATGCATGATCGATTGAAATTTAAGAAAGTGTGCTCAAGGTGGGTATCCAGACAATTGAAGGAAGAACACAAAATGAACCGATATAGCCTGTCCTTGCATCATCTCTGACGATACGAAGATGAAGGAGAAGACATGCTGAACAGGTTTTTCTGGGGACGAATCATGGGTGCATCACTACTAGCCCGAGTCAAAGCGTGCTTCAATGCAATGGAAACATCCTTCTACACCTTGTGTCCAAAAATTCAAGGTGACGCCATCAGCAGGGAAGGTTATGCTGACAGTGTTCTGGGATTGTCAAGGCGTGCTTTTAACCAATTTCAAGAAGAAAGGTGACAATGGGAATTCTAAATCGTACTGTGAAGTTCTATCGATGCTTCATGATGCAATTCGAAGAAAACGTCGAGGACTGTTGACTAGAGGAGTGTTGCTTCTTCATGACAATTCCAGACCACATACGGCTTGATTAACTCAGGAGAAAATTAACCAACTAAGGTGGGAAGTTCTGAAACATCCACCTTAGCCCCTAGCGATTTCCACCTTTTTGGTCCATTGAAAGCTCACCTTGGCGGGAGACATTTTGCGGATGACGCCGAAGTTGAATGTGAAGTGACAACTTGGTTTAGAAAACAGAGTACGCAGTTCTTTGCAGCCGGTTTGGGAGGACTGATAAAACGTTAAGATAAGTATCTAAATCTTAGTGGAAATTATGTTGAGAAATAAAGGGACAATGTATGTATAAAAATAAACTGGTTTCAAGTTATTATCATATTTAGTTATTTTTCTACAGCGATTTGTGACTTACTTATTGACTTCCCCTCGTAGGTAACCAGCTAACATTATACCACAATGAGTATTGATGTAGAGACTAAATGGAAGCAAAGGAAGAGGCCGACCACGTAAACGATGGACAGTGAGAATAGCAGAGTCCATGGGAATTTCGATATATGAAGCCCGTAAACGGGCACTCTCGCGCTGTTCGTCCTGTACCTCGTACCTTGCCATCGCAAGGCACAAGAAGAACAAGATACGATGAGATGATAAGGCATCTCTGGAATCTACCACCATCATCATCATCATCATCATCATCATCATCATCATCATCATTATCATCATCATCATCATCATCATCATCGTCAAGTGCCATGCGGACTGGTGTAGGCGTTCATGACGCCCCACAGATCTCGGTCTTTGGTTTTCTGGATCATCTCTACCTTATGGCAAGAACCTCGCAAAGTTAAATGGGAGTGTTCAGAGGTGTCGTCAATAGTGTGGTTGGTTTCATAAACTGTGATTATTTTATAAATCTTACCATTTATCCCTAACATTTTAATGTGTGAATATTCTTGAATGGGATTGAATGTGAAATTGTGTACACTTCAAAGCATGGCTATGAAGTTGTACACATATTTTTGTTCAGAAGCTGATTGCAGGAAATTGTTTCATACTATTACAGATACACACAACCGCCCGCCGCCATCTTTAACGGAAGCTCTCTGCACTGTAAGGATCAGTTGGTCTGTTGGATTAGATTACATTCAGAGAGCACAAGTCCGTTTCGTACATCTCTTTTCCAGGAACACCTGTCTGGTGCAACTCTTCCCCATGTGTCTGGATCTCATCATTGGCACTTTGCCGTCTTGACAGACGATAGTTTGTGCTTCTAAAAGGTATAATAACTTTTACCCATGGCGGTAGCGAATGTGACTGATAAGGCCAATTCGCGCTGTAAATGTTCGTTCACAGTGGGTGCATGTGAACACGTGGTCATTTCCACCATCTCATCATGCACAATCTTACGTCTCACAAGCTCGGTGTGTGACTTATCTACAATAATTTTCTCCTTTGTCTTTATTCCATGTCTGATATTTGCCCTCCATGCAACACGTTCAGCGGCGACTTGCTCCCAATGTGCATTAGCAATGCCTGTATCAATCATGCCCCGATTACACATCTTTGTATCGCAGTAAAGACCGATCCTGAGACCTCTTACTCATCTGTAATTCACGAAAAAAGATGTCCTTTGTTATTCTACCATCATCCATCCCCCTAACCTGAATATCCATCTAAGTCTACGAAGACTGAGCATGGAATAAACCGTCACGCAACCTGATCTTTCAAATACTTCAGTATTTGTGATTTTTTCTTGCCACTTAATACTAAGAGTTCTTCTCAGACACCGCATATGAAAGCTGTTTAAACGTTTCTCTTGGTGTGAGTAAGTTGTCCAGGTTTCACTGCCATAAAGAAGCGTATTAAGGACACGGGCTTGATAGGCAATGACTTTTGTTTTGGCAGTAAGCTTCCTGTTCTCACAGACTCTTTTTATTAACCTGTTCATTGCAGTTGCTGCCTTACCAATCCTATTCTAGGAATAATTTGCTATTTACCTCTGATCCAAGATATGTAAAATGGTCTACCATCTCTAGTTCGGCGTCGTCAATAAAGATTGATGGTACCCCATGTGCACCTTGTGACACAATCTGTGTCTTCTTTTCGCTAATTGTTAAACCAAATTCAGAACAAGCATTGGCGAATGCAGATAGTAGACATTGTAATTCTTCCTCAGAGTGGATCGTAACTGCAGCATCATCTGCAAAATGCAACTCTCTGATCAGTATCCTCCTAATTGTGGTCTTGGCCTTCAATCTCTGAGCATTGTAGAGACCGCCATCTGAGCGTGAGTGAATGTATATACCACAATCATGATCACGAAAGGCATATTTCAGTAGAAGTGAAAAGTATATTCCAAAGAGGCTGGAAGCTAGTACACAACCTTGCTTAACTCCACACTTGATTTCAAACTCTTCAGAAGTTGCACCATCAAACTTGGTTATACCCTTCATGCCTGTGTGGAACGATTCCACAATGGAAAGAGGAGTTGGTGGGCAGTCAATCTTCTTTAGTGCCTTGAACAGACCCTCACGACTGACCAAATCAAATGCCTTTGTGAGGTCGATGAAGGCAATAAACAGTGGTTGATTCTGTTCACTGCATTTTTCTTGCATTTGTCGCAATGAGAATATCATATCAATGGTAGACCGGTTCTGTCGAAAGCCACACCGTGATTCGGGGTAGACTTGATCTTCTAGGACTTGAAGTCTGCGCAGAACAGTTCTGGCAAATATTTTTCCAACAATACACAGCAGTGAGATATCCCTATAGTTGTTGCAGTCGTTCCGATCGCCCTTGTACAGTGTTATGATGCTTGAATCTTTGAAATCCTGTGGGACTTGTCCTTCTCGCCAGCATAGCGCTATTAGCTGGTGGATCTGTAGAATCAGTGTGTCTTGCCCACTTCTGATAACCTCTATTGGAATCCCGTACTCACCTAGAGCCTAGCCAGATGCAAGTTCATTTATAGCACACTTAACTTATGTTGTGGTGGGAAGTGTGTCCAGGTGGTCAAGAGTTGGCAGGGCCTCTATAGCGTTGAAGGCATCATACGCTAGTTTGGTCTCACTTGAGTAGTAGTAGGCCTCTTTCAGTCCTGAAGGACTATAGAGTTGTGCCGCTTGGGAGGTGCCTGGCAGCACCGCTGGTGACTGTATAGTCCAATTCGAGAATGACAATCTCTGTCACAGTTTCCGCATCTGTGAGACGAGGCAAGTCCCGCAGTAAGTGACTGCTCTTTGAGCCTGTGCCGTCTCTCCTCAGTTTTTTGGATCTGATTGCGCTCAAAGAGCACCAGTCCATTTCGTACATCTCTTCTCCAGGAGCATCTGTCTGTTGCAACTCTCTCCCACGTGTCTGGATCTATTCCAATGGTTTTCATATCTTGTTTACACACATCCCTATATCGCATTTGGGGTCTTCCGGTTGGCCTCTTTCCTGTGGCTAGTTCTCCGTAAAGGAGATCTTTGGGAATACGTTCGTCCTCCATTCGAGATACGTGGCCCAACCACCGGAGGCGTCTCTGCTTGAGGAGGGTGTGCACTGTGGTAATATCTGCTCTTTCAAGCACCTGTTTGTTTGTTATGTGGTCTTTCCATGTTATGCCCAGGATACGTCTCAGACATCTTATATGGAAGGAATTCAACATCCTTTCCTGTCTTGAGTACAGGGTCCAGGATTCAGACCCGTAGAGTAGTGTGCTAACAACACAAGCTTTATATACTTGAGCTTTTGTACGCTCTGTTAGTCTATTATTCTCCCAAACTCTTTTAGCTAGCCTGGAAAATGTTGTGGCTGCCTTTCCAATGCGTCTGTCGATTTCTGTCTCTAATGAAAGATTATCTGATATTGTCGATCCCAGATACACAAAATCGTGGACGGCTTTCAATTCATAATTAGAGATTTTGATTGACGGAGGCGCATC
Source organism: Cepaea hortensis (assembly GCA_963921405.1). NCBI lineage: Eukaryota > Metazoa > Mollusca > Gastropoda > Stylommatophora > Helicidae > Cepaea > Cepaea hortensis. Next base: position 98,286,685 of record OY992877.1, on the reverse strand, counting down.
AGCATCTTGTTCCATCACCTGTTTTTTATTTAGGCTAATGGTGAGCCCAAAGTCTTTGCAGGCGGCTGCAAAACGATCTATGAGCCTTTGGAGATCTTCTGCTGTATGAGTAGTCAGTGCTGCATCATCTGCAAAAAGTAGTTCTCTTACGCATCTTGATCTTATTTTGGTCTTTGCCTTGAGTCTTGATGGGTTAAAAAGTTTGCCATCAGATCTTGTGTGGAGGTATATGCCTTCAGTGGCAGTCCCAAATGCTTGCCTTAAGAGAACAGCAAAGAAGATACCAAAGAGTGTAGGAGCAAGCACGCATCCCTGCTTTACTCCGCTGCTGATGCTGAATGACTGGGATGTTGAGCCGTCAAATAAAATGGTCCCCTGCATGTTTTCGTGGAATGATTTCACGAGACTAAGAAGGGTGGGTGGACATCCAACCTTTTCAAGGACCTTAAAAAGGCCGCTTCTGCTCACGAGGTCAAATGCCTTTGTGAGGTCGATGAAGGCTATATATAATGGCTTCCTCTGTTCTCTGCACTTCTCTTGGAGCTGCCGGAGTGAGAAAATCATATCGATGGTGGACCTGTTGGGTCTAAATCCGCACTGCGATTCGGGGTAGATTCTTTCAGCAAGAATGTGTAATCTTTTAAGGATTACTCTGGCAAAAATCTTGCCTGTAATGCTGAGAAGGGAAATGCCGCGATAGTTGTTGCAGTCGCTTCTGTCGCCTTTGTTTTTATAAAGGGTAACGATGTTTGCGTCTTTCATATCTTGTGGTATTGATTTTTCTCTCCAGCAGAGCTGTAATATTGCATACAGTTCTGGGATGATTGTTTCTTTGCTACATTTTAAAATTTCAGGTGGAATACTATCTTTTCCAGGTGCCTTGCCGGATTTGAGAGAGTCTAGTGCTTCGCTGATTTCTGTGAGGCAAGGTTCGTTATCCAAGGCATGCATGGCGGACTGTTGATCGATGGCTTCCAGAGCTTCTTCGCTGACAGTGTTATCCACTGAGTATAGCTCTGAGTAGTGTTCTACCCAGCGATCCATTTGTTTCGCTCGATCTTTTATGATTACCCCCTCAGTTGATCGTAAAGGGGCCATCTTATTTTTTGATGGACCGACAGCTTGCTTGATGCCCTCATACATTCCTCTTATATTTCCAGTGTCTGCACAAGTTTGAATTTGAGCAGAGAGCTGTAGCCAGTACCTGTTCGCACATCTTCTTGCCATCTGTTGTACTCTATTTCTGGCCGTTCGCAATGCCTGCAGTGTTTTCTCTGAAGGTGATGTTTTATACATCGAGAATGCATGTCTCTTTATCTCCAGGACTGGGAGCATCTCTTCAGAGTGTGCTTCAAACCAGTCGGTTGACTTAGTTTGCTTCTTGCCAAATGTTGATAGTGCTGTATTGTAGATGGTGTCGCGAAAATGACTCCATCTCTCGGTGGAATCTCCGTCTGTGGGGCCGGGCAGAGTATCCGCTAGAGCCTGCATGAATTTGTTGACCTTCTCTTTATTTTGGGTGCCACTGGTGTCAATGCGTGGTCTTCCTTCTGTTCGGCTTCTGTAGATTCTCTTGGGCTTTATCTTCACCTTGCTGGAGACGAGTGAATGGTCGGTGTCACAGTCAGCACCATGATAGCTGCGAGTCATCCGTATATTGCGGAGGTTGCTGCGTTTAGTGAGCACCAGGTCGAGTTGGTGCCAGTTCTTTGATCTGGGGTGCCTCAATGACACCTTGTGTTGAGGTTTCGTGTCAAAGAAGGTGTTGGTCACGCACAGATTATGGTGGCTGCAGAATTCCAAGAGACGTTGTCCATTGTCATTGATCTTCCCAACGCCAAACTGTCCTAGACATGAAGGCCAAGATTCGTGGTCGGAGCCAACCCTGGCATTGAAATCCCCCAGGATAAAAAGATGTTGTTTCTCTGGTGTTTCACTGACTTCTTTGCTAAGGTCGTCATAGAACTTGTCTTTAGATTCTGATGCTGCAGTTAGTGTTGGGGCGTAAACGCTTATAATACTAACTGGGCCTGCCTCTGTCTGGAGTTGGAGCTTCAATATTCTTTCAGTGCCATCACTTGGTGGTATGATGGAATTGAGCAGCTTGTTTCTGATAGCGAAGCCAACTCCATGCTCCCTGGTCTCTCCGCACGGCTTGCCATGCCAGTAGAAAGTGAAGTCCCTCTCCTTGATGCTTCCAGATTCTTGGAGTCTGGTCTCTTGCAGGGCGACAATGTCTATCCCCAGTCTTAGCAGTTCGTTGTTTATCACTGCAGTTTTGCGGGCATCCACAATCTCATTTAGATCGTCTGAGATGCCAGGGGTCATGGTTCTTACGTTCCATGTTCCCAGCCTTAGGGCCGGTTGTTTTGTTTTTTTCTTGCTGTTAGGTGTATAGATTGCGGTCCATGTGTCAGGATTTCCCCCTAAGCTCCACACACCCTCAGGAGCAGATGAACCGTGGCGAGACAACACCTTATTGACTGGGGGCTGCCCAGCTTAGGCGGGCGGTAGCTGTCTAGTGAGATACGATGATCTCTCCCACCGTCGGAAGTAGCCCCTGGCGCCTTGCTCTACGCCAATCGAGCATTAAGACTTATAACCGGCAAATGCTACTTCCCGTGTTGTGTCACCGCTTTACGCGGTGCTGAAGTGACCTCTTCAGGGCACAAGCCTGGGCAATGGAAATCGGAGAACCAGCTGTTGCCCAGTAGCAGGTTCCCCCTCTCCACGTCGCCGATGTTGACCAAGGGAAAGGCAGTAGCCAATGCAACTTGGCATCGGTGCCGTCGCAGGAGTTGCCAGAACTATGTTGTTTACAACATGGAACTGCCTTAGGGACTCCATCTCCGGATTTGTCCTCAGGGTTTACTCCCGAAGCCTTTCCCATATGGGTATACCCGCAAGGCAGCGGAGGTTTGAGATTTAGAGTTCCCTCTCTTAGAAGAGATACCAACCAAGGCTGACGAGCCTCCTCTGCCCGGGAATCAATAAGGAGGGAAGTCTACCATTCTTCCTTCCTGGCAGTGACCATACTGATCGGATGACCGTAGCCATTGTCTCTACTGAGAGATCCTCTGCCCACCGTCACTGACTTGAAACCATAACCAACAACTATCTGTCGGCTGCTCCCAAGTCCAATCCACCACCTGCTCCCATGGCTTCACGTTACCCTGTTGGGGGGGGGCTAAACGGGTACTCCACCTTGCCCAAGGGTGTCCCGTAGGCTAGCGGAGGGAAGGAGGCACCTTACTTCTCCTTTGATAGGTACCCCGCTACCCACGCTCAAATCGCAAGTGATAAGGGAAACATCAGAAGCAAGTCCTCTGCCCACCGTCACTGACTTGAAACCATAACCAACAACTATCTGTCGGCTGCTCCCAAGTCCAATCCACCACCTGCTCCCATGGCTCCCATTTACTCACTTGAGTAAAGCTCCAAATAGTGCTATACCTATCTGTCCATTTGCTGTTTCTTATCAGTTATTGGAAACAACAAGCTGCCATAAGAGTTGATAATGAAGTAAGCCAATATCAGCCTATTAAGAGAGGTGTGAGACAGGGATGTGTAATGTCTCCAGATCTGTTTTCCCTGTACAGTGAAAATATGGAAGGAATCAACATTGGGGGACGATGCATCAATAACATTAGATATGCAGATGATACAGTCTTGATTGCAGACAATGAACAGGATCTGCAAAATTTAGTAGATGCGGTTGTTACACACAGTGAACAACAAGGGTTAGAATTAAATTGTAAAAAGACACAGATTATGGTCGTCACTAGGAAGAACGAAATACCACAGTGTAATATACAAGTAAATGGGAATATTCTTCAACAAGTGAATAGATACAATTATCTCGGAACAGTAATAACATCTGATGGGAGATGCCTTGAAGAGATTAGAACAAGGATCGCCATGGCAAAAGTAGCCTTTAGCAAGATGAAAAACATACTGACCAATAAAAAGATGTCAATTGAAACGAGAAAAAGAGTGTTGAGATGCTACATAGAACCTGTACTTTTATATGGATGTGAAGCTTGGACAATGAGCAGCCAGGCTGAAAAACATCTGATGGCTGTAGAAATGTGGTTTCTGAGGAAAATGCAAAGAATACCATGGACAGCCAGAAAGACCAATGAACAAGTCCTTCAAGAAACAAATGAAGATCGTAAACTGATCAGAGACATTAGACGTAGACAGTCACAATTTTTTGGGCATGTTATGAGAAGAAATGATTTGGAGAACTTGGTGACAACTGGTAAGATCGAGGGGAACAGACCAAGGGGAAGACCTAGAAACAAGTATCTGGATGGCTTGGCCTTGTGGCATGGTCGAGACAGAAACACGGAACTGATCCACGACTCTGTTGATCGAGTGAGATGGCAGAACATGACCGCCCACGCTTACCGGCATGGCACATGATGGATGGATGGATCAGTTATGATTTTTCCAGTCAAGGTTTTCAATGGTGCACTTCTTTTGATCATTGGACCACAGGCTTTCTTTATTCCTTCATACATGCTTCTGATGTTTCCCTTATCACTTGCGATTTGAATGGACTCACATAACTTGATCCAATAATAATTTGCACATTGCCTGGCAGCCTTTTGCAGATCCTTCCTAGCTTGCTTTAGCTCACTCAAAGTGTTACGCGTTGGTCTTTCCTTGTTTCTCAAGAGAGCTATCTTCTTCTTATCAATCAAGGGCTGCAGAGTCTGGCTGTTTGCCGCAAAGCAGTCCTGCCTCTTATGATCCACAGTGCCGTAAACCCCTACGGCAGTTTTATAAAGTGTTTCCTTAAGTTGACCCCACTTTCACTTACTGTTCAATTTTCTTGTGTATCATTGAAAGCGTCTTCAAGTTGCTGTGAAACTGAAAGCACTTTTCAGGATCGTGTGTGTTAATAATATTAATCCTGGGGCTAGATTTGTGTTTAGCTGTGTAGATTCTCTTTGGTCTCAATCTAACCCTTGCAACAACCAAAGAATGATCTGTATCACAGTCAGCACTGTGGTAACTTCGAGTCAATGATATATGGTTCAGATGTTGTCTCCGTATCATGATGAAGTTCAGCTGGTGCCAATGGCCGGATCTTGGATGTTTCCATGTGACCTTATGCAGCTCTTTTGTTTTAAAAAAGGAGTGTGTAATATACAGGTCATTTCTGGTGCAATGTTCCAGCAGCCTTTGCCCATTTTCATTCATGCGACCGATGTTGTATTTTCCAAGGCACACTGGCCATGAACTCGAGTCCTTGCCCACACGAGCATTGAAATCACCGAGCATATAAATGTAGTCAGATTTTGGAACTGTCTTGATCACGGAGTCTAATTCCTCATAGAACGAATCCTTCACACCATCAGATGTCGGTGCATATGCAGTAATAATGGTGGCAAAACCACATGAGGTTGCCAAGCGCAGGGGTAATAGTCTTTCATTTCCTCCTGCTGGAATTGCAATCATATCCAGTAGCGAATTCTTCACTGCAAAGCCCACATCGTGTTGCCTTTTTTCTGCCTGCCCTCTACCCTTCCAAACAAAGGTGTAATTGTTTTCCCTGTGTGACCCTTCCTCAGCGAGGCGAGTCTCCTGAAGACCAGCAATATCAATGTTAAGACGATTGAGTTCGGCATCAATCACAGCCGTTTTTCTCACATCGTCAATATTGGCCAAGTCAGTGGAAGATCCTGGACACATGGTTCTCACGTTCCAGGTTGCAAGCCGTAGCTTGAGGTTTCTATTCTTCTTTTTATTAGTACCTGGTGCATTGGTTTTACAGCCTGCGATTCAAATTTTGTCCTAGCCCCAAGTACCCATTGAAGCAGGCAGGCTGTGGCGGATCAGCACCCAATTGGCCGGGGGCAGCCCAGCTTGAGGCGGGCGGTAGCTGATCAGTGACACGTGTAGGTTTATCCCACCGTCAGAGGTAACGCATGGCGCCCCATGTCTACGCCAATTGACATGGACTTATAACCCGTAACAGTTGCCTCTCGCTTTGATTCCGAGACCGGTTAAGACCAGGGATGGAATTATTGCCTCTCCAAAGCACAAAGCCTGGGCTAAAATAGAGAGATCATGTGTTGCCCGTGCAGCATGATCCCTCTCTAGGCCTGCCTAGTTCACTCCAGAGGAAAGGTAACACCCCTACATCTGGAACAAGAGAAGCTGCAGAAGCTGCCGGACCAGCAAAGCAATGCTCTAACTGTCCGCTTGTCGGAGCTTCGATCCTAGACCAGCCGCCAAACAAGGCTTAAGGCCTGGTCTGCCCTGCCATGACATTTTGTCTTTAGGTTGCATTTCCTCGCACCAGGGTAAGGCTTATACCCTCCCAATTGCGCTCTATCACCCGAAGCCTTTGGCACAATGTGGGGCGTCGGGTTTGGTACGCGCCGCCCAACGTTCGGCGCTAACAGAAAGCAGGTAGTACCGTCTACTGTTATACGGTAGCTCAGTCATATCTGACTAAGACCTACACATCCTTATATCGCATTTGTGGTCTTCCAGTTGGCCTCTTCCCTGTGTCTAGTTCTCCGTATAGGAGATCTTTGGGAATACGTTCGTAATCCATTCTAGGTACATGGCCCAGCCACCGGGGGCGTCTCTGCTTGATGAGGGAGTGCACTGTGGTAATATCTGCTCTTTAAAGCACGTGTTTGTTCGATATGTGGTCTTTCCACGATATGCCCAGGATACGTCTCAGTCATCTCATATGGAAGGAAGTCAACTTTCTTTCATGTCGTGAGTACAAAGTCAAGGATTCAGACTCATAGAGTAGTGTGCTAACAACACAAGCTTTATATACTTAGTATATTTCAGTGTTTATAACAACAGTTTTTCAGTTTATATTTATGAGCCAGTTTTATTTTCGATGTTCAGATCTTGTAGAAAGTCAGTATTGTTTCTTCTAGTTGGCATCGGTATGTTAAGAATGTTTCTGTAAAATATAAGTTTAAAAAATCCTGACTTTCTACAATGATTGTGAACTGTTCCATGGTTTCCATTTCTATGTTTCCAGGAGAAAGATGCATGCTCCCAGCAATGTTGCTTTAATTTGTTTGTTGGAGTTGTGCCGAAGGCTCTTAATACTGAGCAATCTATGCATTGCTCTTAACACGGTCTAATCTATGCATTGCTCTTAACACTGTCTAATCTATGCATTGCTCTTAACACTGTCTAATATATGCATTGCTCTTAACACTGTCTAATCTATGCATTGCTCTTAACACTGTCTAATCTATGCATTGCTCTTAACATGATCTAATCTATGCATTGCTCTTAACATGGTCTAATCTATGCATTGCTCTTAACACTGTCTAATCTATGCATTGCTCTTAACACGGTCTAATCTATGGATTGCTCTTAACACTGTCAAATCTATGCATTGCTCTTAACACTGTCAAATCTATGCATTGCTCTTAACACTGTCTAATCTATGCATTGCTCTTAACACTGTCAAATCTATGCATTGCTCTTAACACGGTCTAATCTATGCATTGCTCTTAACATGGTCTAATCTATGCATTGCTCTTAACACGGTCTAATCAATGCATTGCTCTTAACATGGTCTAATCTATGGATTGCTCTTAACACTGTCTTATCTATGCATTGCTCTTAACACTGTCTAATCTATGCATTGCTCTTAACATGGTCTAATCTATGGATTGCTCTTAACACTGTCTAATCTATGCATTGCTCTTAACATGGTCTAATTTATGCATTGCTCTTAACACTGTCTAATCTATGCATTGCTCTTAACATGGTCTAATCTATGGATTGCTCTTAACACTGTCTAATCTATGCATTGCTCTTAACATGGTCTAATCTATGCATTGCTCTTAACACTGTCTAATCTATGCATTGCTCTTAACACTGTCTTATCTATGCATTGCTCTTAACACTGTCTAATCTATGCATTGCTCTTAACATGGTCTAATCTATGGATTGCTCTTAACACTGTCTAATCTATGCATTGCTCTTAACATGGTCTAATTTATGCATTGCTCTTAACACTGTCTAATCTATGCATTGCTCTTAACATGGTCTAATCTATGGATTGCTCTTAACATGGTCTAATCTATGCATTGCTCTTAACACTGTCTAATCTATGCATTGCTCTTAACACTGTCTAATCTATGCATTGCTCTTAACACTGTCTAATCTATGCATTGCTCTTAACATGGTCTAATTTATGCATTGCTCTTAACACGGTCTAATCAATTCATTGCTCTTAACACTGTCTAATCTATGCATTGCTCTTAACATGGTCTAATCTATGCATTGCTCTTAACACGGTCTAATCTATCCATTGCTCTTAACACGGTCTAATCAATTCATTGCTCTTAACACTGTCTAATCTATGCATTGCTCTTAACATTGTCTAATCTATTCATTGCTCTTGACACGGTCTAATCTATTCATTGCTCTTAACACGGTCTAATCTATTCATTGCTCTTAGCACGGTCTAATCTATGCATTACTCTTAACATTGTCTAATCTATGCTTTGCTAGATTGTTAGATAAACCTTACTTCTATTAAACTGTCCCCATTGTTGATTATGGAGACAAGGTATTCAAAGGTTGTAATATTTTCAATTTCTTCATTATTAATAATGATTTATGATTGACATGTAGTTTTATCTGTGAATATTGTTTTGCATTTTTCGTTCGTTTACAATCAATACAGTTTATTTTCTTCATTGCGACGCACAAGTTTTATGTCAACTTTTAAATGTTAATAATTATATTAATAATTATTATATTATGTTTACAATGTGCAAAATTATATCTAATGTTCAAGTTTATAAAATAAGATAACCAGTGAATAAAGGAAGATATCACAATGACGAATAAGAAAGAGTCAGAAAACAGCTTCATGGAAATAAAAACAGAAAACACAAAGTAATTACTCCTGGAACCCTTTATTACGTTTCATTGAATCTAACATGTAGTTATACAATAGTACACGTGCTTCCATACAGTTATATTGTAAGTCAGGTATTAAAACCAGCATGTTCACTTTTTAAAATCACAGGTAACAATGTATAGTTTTATTTACAAAACGTTTATTATACGTAAATAACTTTATCCTGAATTGTCATACCTTTTTGAACAGCGTATTGAATAGTAAAGATGTTATAAGATAAATTATAATTTATTCGAAATATATTTTGTTATTGTCTCTGGCTGTAGCTATTTTCATTATATAAAGTCAAGCTACATAGAACATGACATGCTTTTAGAACATACATAGAACTTACAGCTTTTACTGTATTTACCAATTTCACATTGATTAACTTTTTATTGTGTATATTTATATCATATGATACTGCCATTTCCTTACGTGAAACCTGTTTGCTCTTACTTCTACATAATCATTAATATTCGCTGGAAATATATTTTGTCTTCAATATAAGTATATATTTTACTGCCATCAAGCGTATTAAGAATTTTTCAATAATTCTATATTTGTATGTTTCAGTCAATAAGAGGCTATTTTAGAAACTATTTTTTCCAGTTTTTACAGTTTACATTGTCGCTCAGCTACTGTAATATTAGCTATTAATTGTAAGTTTTTGGCACGTCAATTTAGCCAGTTGCAACTAACGACTGTCTTCTCCGTAACTGCCAGATTCACAATGATAGTGCTGTTGATGTTGTTGATGTTCTCCTCCTCCTCTTCTTCTTCTTCTTCTTCTTCTTCTTCTTCTTCTTCTTCTTCTTCTTCTTCTTCTTCTTCTTCTGATTATTATTATTATTATTATTATTATTATTATTATTATTATTATTATTATTATTAATGTTGTTGTTGCTGCTGCTATTAACAATAGTAATAATATAATAATACAGTTGTCTAAATCGACGAGACCGTTTCTGCTTTAAATGACCAACACGAAAAAAGCTTTGTCAATAAAGTGATGTTGGCCGAGGTCAATCCAGGTCACGAAGCATGGCACTTTCTACAGCAAGGCCACCAGAGGGAGTAGGGGTTTCTGCTGATCTGGTGTAGGCAGCAGATGCATATCGTGTTCTGAGTTGGCTCAGGGTCAGCAACACTGGGTTTCTTCTCTTCTATGCCACTGATGTTATCTTCTATGACATTAGATAAATCGGTCCACTGGTGGTCATTACTGAGGTTTGTCGCCGCTGATCTCCTGCCAATTCTGCAATGAGGGGAAAAGTGATAAGTTACACGGAATACTGTCTTCATTTCACTGTGGTTGAGTGGGTGTGGTATTATTTTAGATAATTCGTGATTGTTTAAATTATATGAATTATAAGTGCATGCCCTTGATCAATGATTGGTAGATACGATACATATGACGACTCAATATTTTTGACAAATGTAGCTTGCCAATATGTTATCTCGGCTAGTTTCCCCCTCTCTCCTCTCCCCTCTCTCTCTCTCTCTCTCTCTCTCTCTCTCTCTCTCTCTCTCTCTCTCTCTCTCTCTCTCTCTCTCTCACTGACACACACACTGGCACACAATTATTAATGTAAGAGGTCATTTAAGCCAATTACAGTAAGTATAGTGAAAGGCAGCTGGGGACGATTTGGTAGCAGATCACCTTGCATTGGTTTTTATAAACTGGTATGAGTGCCGATCGTTAAGAAATACATGGCAAACTGCCGAAAGTAAACTTGCCAAGCATTCACGAACAGCCAAAATGCTGGGGTTCACTGTAACGTCATGTAAAGGATATGCAGCTAACTAACTAATTATGAAAACGGGTGAAAAGGCGAAAGAGACTAATTCATTGCACTGAATTTCATCTCATCTATCTCAGTTTCTCTACATAGAGCAGCTAACTATTTGCTCACAGCACGGCACAGATCACGAACTCTTTAGCTGCGGTGACGACCTCAGAGGTCTCTAACTAAATGTCACTTGCGAACCAAATGATGGAGTCCGAAAAAGAACCCTCGACTTTCTGAGCACAGGGCAGACGGCTTATTCACTTCGCCATGGAGACTCCCAGTAAGTACAGGGTGTAGTTTTAATGGCTGTGTTTGAAAATATTGCCGGTCTAAGTTTTGTATTTACCTATTATGTTACGGAGGGTGAATACAAACCTTGGACCAGCAATATTTTAAAACACTGCACAGTCATTAAAAATACACCCTATACATTAAAGGACTCCTTGTCACGCCATCAGGAATTTTGGGTATATTATGCTAGGCATAAGTTTTATATTAATGGGCGCTGCATTAGTGATGTGGTCAATATCAGGTTAGCCATCTATCTTCTTATTCTTCTCATCCTCCATAAGTCCTCAACTAGCTCACGCCAAGTCCTCTGCATGTTTATTCGCTATTGACTGGATTTCGCAGCTAGAATTTTGTATAGAGTGAGGTTGCTAGACTCAAGCCAAATCTTCTTGGTCGCCTCTTGCAATATACATGGCAGGTTACAGTATTACTTTGCTTTCTGTGTGGGCCTCAGAAACACAAGGAAGCTGCGGCCTTTCATCTCACTAAATTTATAAACTATAAGAAGAAGGCAAACAGTGTTACTTGGTCCTATACTGAGAAGAGAGGAAAATATATTGGCGACTGGAAAAATGAGCGGTAGAAGAAACGGAGGCAGACCAAGAAAATGTATACCTGGAGGTCTAAGATAATGATATGGAGTAATGTCTTCAATAGACTTGATCCAGAACACCAAGAAGCCAGATTTGTGGAGAGACAATCATGAACGCTAAAGTCACATTGCGAGGAACATGGATATAATGACCCACGTAGATAATCCGTGCTCAGGAATTGGAATGTTTACACATCAATGGCCGTCTCTGTGACGAAGGAGTTACGCTTACAGCGTTCGAAATACAGCTGCGGGCGATTTGGCAGCAGACCTCCTTGCATTGGATTTTTATGAAAATTGTATGGCTGCCGGTCATTCAGCAAGCAATGGCAAACTACTGACCGTAAACGTGGCTTGCCAATAGATCACAAACAGCCACTAAATGCTGGAGTTGACTGCTACGCCCTGTAAAGGATATGTGACTAACACATCAATAACATAACATATAATTGATAATCACACATATTCGTCTTCACTTGATTTGCCGCCTTTTATTCCCCAGGATAGCATAGGACCTCAGCCATTTCACACCAGACTTTCCTATCTTTTGTCATGCGTGTGCCATATTATTGATCTCTGTCTCTAATTCGCTTCTTCGTGTACTTTTAAGCTCCCCTCTATTTCTGTTGCTCTGATGGTTCCAGAGAAAGATCTGTCTAGTTCTCCATGTGTGTCCTATAAGGCGGCAACATGTTTTCTCTCCCCTCACGAGTTTCTCTGGAGTTTGTTTAGTTCTCTCCATAAGTTCTGCGTCAGTTATCCTTTCATATTATTCTATTCTGCGTAGGCACAATAAATAAATGTTGATTAGCAATAGCTTTAGCCATTCTCTGGGTCTCGAATCCATTGAGCAGCAATGATTCGACGTTAGAGTCAAATATTCTAAGTTTCGTATTAATTTCTTTGACGTCCTAAAATTCCTAGTCTTATTAAGGTTCTCTTGATTTTTGTATTCTTATTTTTATATCTCCTTTTGTCTATACTGTTGCCTAAATATGTTTTAATGTTTGTTTCCCAGTCTCCTGGATTGGACAACCGTTCAGGTAAGAATTAATTTGTGTTACTCATTTATATATATATAACGCTTGTCTGTATCTGTGTGGCTTTATCCATCCGCCGAGCTTCTTAGTCGTATTTTGCATTTGTGATCTGCAGCCAACCACTTTCATCGATGCTTAAATTTGTGAATGATTCCAAACTATGAGTGAGATGTCACAGAAGGAGATCGGGTCATCATTTGTTTGATTTTTTTTTCATTATCTTTGTCTTTCATCAATGTATTTTTAGACTTAGTTGTTGTGACATACGATCAAATGTGCTTAATCTATCTTGCATCAGATTTCGTGTGTGGGACAGGAGTGCGGTGTCGTCAGTGACCTCAAGCTGATATTACAGATTCCATTAATTACATTTCTGGCGTTAGTTATTGTTGTCTTCGTAATCCAGCAAATAAATCAAATGGTGACATAATGCACCCCCACATTTTATACTCATCTATTAGTTTTCTCTCAGGAAGGAGTTTGAACTTCATGCCTTCATGTTGATTTGATTAAGTTATTGATATTCTGTGGGATCCCACGTGTCTAATCAATTTGTTAAATAGATTCTCTATCAATGTATTCTAAGGCCTTTTCATATGGAATAACAAATTCATTTCAATGATTTTCTCTCATATTTTGCGTAATTTGGCTTTACCCAAGAGAGCTTTACCCAGGAGGCCAGGAATAATTGAATCCTTAGAATGTCTTACAATCAACTCCATAATATCTGAAAACAAACTTCACTTCAGAATTATAATCAGCAGAACAAATAGGAAAATAAGGATGGAAATTAGTGAAGAACAGCATGGATTTCCATACAAATATTTAGGTAGCAATGTAGATTTTTTTTTTTTAAATTCGCATATCCTTTTACAGGACATCGCTGGCAACAGCAGCATCTTTCAGCTGTCTGTTGATTTCTTGGCAAGATTACGCTCAGTAGTTTGCCATTGCTTTCTGAGCGGCCGGCTCAGTTATCCCGCATGTCACCCGCATGTCACCAGCGCTCCCAGTTCTCGCCCGCTACGAGACTCTGCTTGATAAACGGGATTACGGAGAAAGTGGTGTAACTCCTCGGCCAGAGAGACCGGCAGCAATGTAGGCAGAGATAGGAAAACAGACAAAGCTATTAAAATTAGATCAGAAGAGGCTAGGCTAGAATTCATAGCACAAGCAACATTTTGGAAGTTAAAGGAAATAAGCTTACCACCAAAGTTATTTTCGGCTCAAACATTAAATTCTTATTCATATATGGATCAGAAGCAGTTGGAAATCGTAAAGAACAGGCCTTCAGGCAGCTGCACTGATAAAATTGTTAGGACATAAAAGCTACCTTCGTGTAGATAGAACTCGTTTCCTTGGATGGTGGTCAGGTCTTAGTTAGATATGACTGAGCTATGGTAATGACAGCAGACGGCACTACCTGCTTTCTGTTAGCACCGAATGTTGGGCGGCGCTTACCAAAATCGACACCCCGCATTGTGCCAACGGCTTCGGACAGAAGAGCACAATTGGGAGGGTACAAGCCTTATTCTGGTGCGAGGAAATGCAACCTAAAGACACAATGTCATGGCAGGGCAGATCAGGCCCTGAGCCTTGATTGGCAGCTGGTCTAGGATCGAAGCTGCGATAGACGGACAGTTAGAGCATTGCTTTGCTGATCCAGCAGCTTCTGCAGCTTGTCTTGTTTCAGATGTATTGCTGTTATCTTTTCTCTGGAGTGAACTAGACAGGCCGAGAGGGGGACCATACTGCATGGGCAACACATAGTCTCTATATTTTATTCCAGGCGTTGTGCTATGGAGAGGTATAACTCCATGCCTGGTCTTAACCGGTCTCGGAATCAAAGCGAGAGGTAGCAGTTATGGGTTATAAGTCGTTGTTAGTTGGCGTAGATATGAGGCGCCACGGGTTGCCTCTGACAGTGGGAGACGCCTACAGGCGTCACTGATCAGCTACCGCCCACCTCAAGCTGGGCCAATTGGATGCTGATCTGCCGCAGCCTTCCTGCTTCAATGGATGCTTGGGGCTACGACACAATCTGAATCGCAGGCTTTATAACCAATGCACCAGGTATTACTAAAAAGAAAGACTTCAAGCTACGGCTTGGAACTTGAAACATAAGAACTATGTGTCCAGGATTTTCCACTGACCTGACGAATATTGACGATGTGAGAAAAACGGCTTTGATTGATGTCGAACTGATTCGTCTTAACATTGATATTGCTGGCCTGCAGGAGACTCGCCTTGCTGAGAAAGGGTCACTCAGAGATAACAATGACACCTCTTTTTGGAAGGGTAGAGAGCAGGCAGAAAAAAAGGCAACATAGTGTGGTCTTTGCAGTAAAGAATTCGCTACTGGGAATGATTGAAGTTCCAACTGGAGGTAATGAAAGACAATTATCCCTTCACTTGGCAACCTCTTGTGGTTTTGACACCATTATCATTGCATATGCACCGACACACACTTCCCCTGATGATGTGAAGGATTCGTTCTATAGGGAGTTAGACTCTGTGATCAAGGCAGTTAAAAAATCCGACTACATTTATATGCTCGGTGATTTCAATGCTCGTGTTGGCAAGGTTTCGATTTCATGGCCAGTGTGCCTTGGAAAATACAACATCGGTCGCATGAATGAAAATGGGCAAAGGTTCCTGGAGCATTGCACCAGAAACGACCTACGTATTACAAACTCCTTATTTTTTAAACACAAGAGCTGCATAGTGTCAAATGGAAGCATCCAAGATCCGGTAATGTCAGGGAAATACAAATAAAATTCAACATAGAAGTTCAAAACAGATTTGATATATTGTCTGATCTAGAGATCCTATTCAAAGATGTTGATGATCAATGGGAAATGTTGAAGAATTCAATCAGTTTGACTACAGAAACAACTATTCCAAAATTAAAGAAGGTGGGTCGTAAGAAATGGATGACTGAAGAAATTTTACAACTAATGAAAACAAGAAGACTCAACAAAAATAATGCTGCCAAATATGAAGAAACTCACAGACAAGTCAAAATATTATGTAAGGAAATGTATAATTGTAAATGTATAATGGGAAAGACATTAGACATATAAAAAAAACTTATATTGGAAACAACAGCATCTTTCAGCTGATTGTTGATTTCTTGGCAAGATTACACTCAGTAGTTTGTCATTGCTTTCTGAGCGACCTGCTCACATACCCCACAAGTTACCAACGCGGCGAGAACCGTTACCGATTCTCGCGCAGGTTACGTTCCTCGCGTGGATATTCGGGATTACGGAGAAAGATGTTTACACCTCGGCCAGGGAGACCGGCAACACAAATCTAGCCCCAGTATTAATATTATTAACAAACAAGATCATGATAAGTGCTTTGAGTTCCAACAGCAATTTGAAGACGCGTTCACTGTTACATCAGAAAATTGTACAGCAAGTGAAGAGAGGGGTAAACTAAATTAAACTCTTTATAAAACAGCGATAAGGGTTTACGGCACTGTGGATCATAAGAGGCAGAACTGGGTTGCGTCAAACAGCCAGACACTGCAGCTCTTGATTGATAAAAAGAAGATAGCTCTCTTAAGAAACAAGGAAAGACCAACGCGTAACACTCTCGGTGAGCTGAAGCAAGCTGGGAAGGATGTTCAAAAGGCTGACAGGCAGTGTGCATGACTATTGGATCAAGTTTTGTGAGTCCATTCAAAATGCAAGTGATAAGGGAAACATCAGAAGCATGTATGAAGGGATAAAGAAAGCCTGTGGTCCAATGATCAAAAGAAGTGCACCACTGAAAACTTTGACTGGAGAAAACAATACTGATAAGAATCAGCTGATGGATAGATGGGTAGAGCACTATTTGGAGCTTTATTCAAGTGAGTTCAAACTAGCGGATGATGCCCTCAACGCCATAGAGGCCATGCCAACTCTTGACCACCTGGACTCACTTCACACCATAACAGAAGTCAAGTGTGCTATAAATGAACTTGCATCTGGCAAGGCTCCAGGTAAGGATGGGATTCCAATAGAGGTTATCAGGAGTGGACAAAACACACTCACTCTACAGATCCACCAGCTAACAGAGCTATGCTGGCGAGAAGGACAAGTCCCATATGATTTCAAAGATTCAATCATCATAACACTGTACAAGAGCAAGGGCGATCGGAGCGACTGCAACAATTATAGGGGTATCTCACTTCTGTGTATTGTTGGGAAAGTATTGGCCAGAATTGTTTTGCGCAGACTTCAAGTCCAAGGAGATAAATTCTACCCCGGATCTCTGTGTGGCTTCCGACAGATCCGGTCTACCATTGATATGATATTCTCGTTGCGACAAATGCAAGAAAAAATGCCGTGAACCGAATCAACCACTGTTTCTTGCCTTCATCGACCTCACAAAAGCATTTGTTTTGGTCAGCCGTGAGGGTCTGTTCAAGGCACTAAAGATGATTGGTTGCCCACCAACTCTTCTGTCCATTGTGGAATTGTTCCACACAAGCATGAAGGGTATAATCAAGTTTGATGGTGCAACTTCAGAAGAGTTTGAAATCAAGAGTAGAGTTAAGCAAGGTTGTGTACTAGCTTCAACACTCTTTGGAATACACTTTTTACTTCTGCTGAAATATGCCTTTCGTGATCAGGATGTTGGTATATACATACATTTACTCGCGCTCAGATGGCAGCCTCTACAATGCTGAGAGATTGAAGGCCAAGACCAAAATTAGGAGGGTACTGATCAGAGAGTTGCTTTTTGCAGATGATGCTGCAGTTACGACCCACTCTGAGAAAGAATTACAATGTCTACTATTTGCATTCTCCATTGCTTGTTCTGAATTTGGTTTAACAATTAGCAAAAAGAAGACACCGAGTATGTCACAGAGTGCACATAGGGTACCATCAATCTTTATTGACGACGCCGAACTAGAGATGGTAGACCATTTTACATATCTAGGATCAGTGGTAAATAGCAAATTATCCCTAGATCAGAAAATAAACATCAGGACTGGTATGGCAGCAACAACAATGAATAGGTTAACATTAAGAGTATGGGAGAATAGGAAGCTTACTGCCAAAACAAAAGTCCTTGTCTATAAAACCTGTGTCTTTAGTACTCTTCTTTATGGCAGAGAAAACTGGACAACTTACTCACATAAAGAGAAATGTTTAAACAGCTTTCATATGCGGTGTCTGCGAAGAATACTTGGTATTAAGTGGCAAGACAAAATCACAAATACTGAAGTATTGGAAAGATCAGGTTGTGTGACGGCTTATTCCATGCTCAGTCTTCGTAGACTTAGATTAATAGGGCATTTTAGGAGGATGGATGATGGTGGAATACCAAAGGACATCTTTTCTGGTGAATTACAGATGGGTAAGAGATCTGGTCTCTCTAACCGAGGGGTTACACCACTTTCTCCGTAATCCCGTTTATCACGCAGGGTCTCGTAGCGGGCGAAAACTGGGAGCGATTCGTCCCCCGCCGGTGACTTGCGGGATAACTGAAACGGCCGCTCAGAATGAATTGGCAAACTACTGAGCGTAATCTTGCCAAGAAATCAACAGAGAGCTGAGAGATGCTGCTGTTGACAGCGATGTCCTGTAAAAGTATATGCGAATTTAAAAAAAAAAAAAAAGAGATCTAAAAGTCGGTCTTTCCTACGATACAAAGATGTGTGTAAGCGGGACATGATTGATACAGACATTGATAATGCTCATTGGGAGCAAGTCACAGATTAACGTGTTGCATGGAGGGCAAATATCAGAAATGGAATAAAGACAAAGGAGAAAATTATCGCAGATAAATCACATACTGAGCGTGTGAGACGTAAGATGGTGCATGATGGTGGAAATGACAATGTGTTCACATGCATCCGCTGTGGACGAACATTTACAGCGCGAATTGGCCTTATCAGTCACATTCGCTGACGCTATGGGTTGTAGTTATTATGCCTTTTTGAAGTAAAATATAACAAAGTATCGTCTGTCAAGACGGCAAAGTGCCAATGGATGAAATCTGTCTAGAGAAGTGGTTTTCAATCTTTTTGGCCCATGCATCCATTCACCATATGTTCAAAATGTCAATCCCCCTTTCCAAAATGTCATCCTCTCCCCGCCTCTTTTTTTTTACACACACCAATATACATATATACACCCCCCCCCCCCCCACACACACACACACACACATATATATATATATACCCACACGCTCACACATATTTCACGAACGAGGGACGATCGCGTTTTATGTAATCCTAAAGCCAGTTTGAGTCTGCTAATCTGTGGTCTTAAATCCCCCCCCCTCCTTGGAAACAAGGGGTGAGGGTGGGGGGGGGGGGTTCCCCAGCGGTTGAGAACCACTGGTCTAGAGGAAGCAAACCAAAACAAATGCATGCCGATGTCTGACACGCTGACCTTTGAGATGCATAACTAGGCTTGGCGCTCTCCAATCGAAAGAGGAACGAAGAAGCAGAAGGTGTGGATCAGAAACAAAGAGAACGGCCAAAGCAATTACAAATAAATTACACACATTCATTAACTGGTGGCTTTGACGACTGGAAAGATTAGCGGTAGAACAGGCAGATGAATATCGAAAGATATGCTGCTCGATGAACTAAGACGGTGTCATAGAGGGGAATCATCAACAGAATTAATCCTGAATACCAAGAACCCAGATCCGAGGAGAGATATGCACGCTGACATGAATTGACATGACATACGAATAAGATGAAGTTTGCTATCTGGTGATCAGAGCAGAATAGTTTAGTTGGAAGACTGCATGTTCATTCCTCAGTTATTTGTCAAAGGAACATCTTAATCCCCCTATAATTATCCTGCTTTATATTTTCCGCAGCAGAGAGCAAGGTGTTCTTCCAATCATTTGTAAAGAAAACAACCTTGTGTTTTGTACTAATGTAGGAGGTCTTGTAAACGAGATAGGTGTAAGCTATACTTTATAAAGACCACGAGGGAGGTAATTAACTTCTTGACCACGAAATTCCGTCGCTTAACTTATATGAAGGCATTACACTTCACGCCCAAACGACAGTTATCTCTACCTTATTTTATAAACCATCATGTCGCTAGCACTCTCGTTTAAATCTGCTGGTTGATTAGTTGGTTGTCTGGCTGGCTGGTTGGTTGATTTTTTGTTGTTGCTTGATTTGTTTTGAATTCTTTAAAAGCTTGTGATTTTTATATCGTGTTTGTAATTACCTTTACTTCTGTTTTCCTATAATTCAGACTAAGTCTTTTGCGGTCACTTTCTATCCAAAACATTAGCACTCTGTACAAAGCATTGGCGTTCAGGTCGTCCTAGCCTTATAAAGTTCATCTATCGGATTGAGATTAGTGTAGATACTTTTCTCTCCACCCGGTACCAAAGTACTGTCTCCCCCTGGGATTGTCATGCAGAGCTCCCTTTCCCTTCTACAAACTTAAAAATCAGCAGGATGCTCACGAGCGACAGTAGAGCTTCACAGAGGATATAACCAGGTCATGATTCAACACAGAACGAACGGACTGTCTATAATTAGGCCTAAGTTGATTATGTTTCCTCCACATTTTTATGTGTCTCACTGTCAATAAACTCTGAATTAATGCCAATTGATAATCCTGTTGGTATAAAATGGTAGGTTAACAACGTGATAATATAAAATATTTTAAAAGCAGAAAAGTCAGTTGACTGGATTTACCGTAACCTGCTCATACACTGGAGGCAACAATGACTGTTGAAAGACAGAGAGCAACAATGACAGGAGATCTGGCTCATTCTCTTTATTCGTCCAATGGACTGGTCATTCATTTCGTCGCTGTCTCTGAGAACAACCGTGATGCTTTGGACATATGCGTTGACCAGGAGGATCATGGACAAGACGATGGCGTTAGTCTTTGTCATAATAAATCTGCAATGCACACAAATTATAAATTACATAACAGCTCTTTATAACATCGTCTGTGTCTTAGGAGTAATTAAAGCAGTTTCAGAATGTCGACATACCGTGCTCGAAGTCAAGAGACTTGGAAGCAGATTTCATTGTCTTGATCTTCACAATGGTATGAACATCGGTCGTTCAGAAAGCAATGGTAAACTACTGAACGAAATTTTGATTAAACAATCACAAACA
>OY992877.1:98243457-98260957 GCA_963921405.1 Cepaea hortensis | reverse complement strand
TCATGAGCCGACGTATTACCTTTCTGCTAACCCAGCGGTTCTCAACCTGTTTTGGCCCATGCACCTCTTCACCATATGTTCAGAATGTCATTCCCCCTCTCCCCCTTTCGTATCTCCTCCCTGTAACCCCCTCCCTCCCCACCCCTATACAGTAAATGTAAAAATGGAAGATAAATTTAATACCACATACTAGAACAAGTCTAGACGTCTATATAAAACGCGATTTGCGGGTTTACTTACGTTATAAAATGAATTTCAGAAGAGCCAGAAGTACAGAACCATAAAGTATGGAGGGAAAAACAATATCAAGTAATCGTTCTTGTATTAACGCGATCTTTAAATAATCTTAATTCCCCCAGGGGGAATTTTAGGGTTTCCCGGGGGGGGGGGGGGGGGAATTCCCCACCGGGTGAGAACCACTGTGCTAACCGGACAATGTCTTCCACCTGCTCTGTCCCATTCTCCAGGAGGAACACTTGGAGTGGTTTAGCTGTATAATGAACGCCACTTGAAGTGGCTCAAACATCGCTACAAATGTCTCTTAGAATTGCTCCACTAACTGAGTCTCTCATCATCATCATGTACCATGGCGATAGGCATTCGCGGTCATGTTTCGCCATCTCACTCGATCACCAGAGTCGTGGATCAGCTCAGTGTTCTTGTCTCGGTCATGCCACGTGGCCAAGCCATCCTGGTATTTACTTCTCTGCCCTACCCTTGCTCTCTTCCCCTCGATCTTGCCAGTTGTCACCAAGGTCTCCAATTTATTTCTTCTCATAACGGCAGTTGATAATGTGATCCATTAATTGCTATACAACAAAGTGGACTGTTACGCTATTGGCAATTTGATTCATATTTTTCTTTCTTTGGGGCTGTTATTAATATAGCTTCCTATGATGCCTGTGGGTCTATTCCTGCTTTCCGGTTGCAATTTAGGACTGCTAATTGTTTCTTCTTTTTATTTGCTTTAGCATTTAATTTATGATTCCATTCTTTCCTGGTGATTTCTTCCTATTGTGGAACACCCATTGTCTGTTGAATTTCTTCCATGTTAAAGTGTTCAATTCTAGGTTAGTTCACTATTAGCTCAGTGTTATTGTGACATGCCTGTTTATCTTTTATTGCATTTTTTTCTGTGTTGTCATAACAATACAGTTCGCACTAGAACACTACTCCAAAATTACACTTGCAGCTTTTTTCGCTGTTCTTCATTATTCAAGGGTTTTACTAGTTTGCATAGTTTGTTTCCGTTTCTGTGTACGTTCAGGTCGACTGTTTTCGCATTCCAACAATCTCTTGTTGTTTCATTTACTATTCTTCTGTATATTGCGGAGATAGCTAAACGTAAAGGAAACCGCCAATCCTGTGACAACCACCGAGGCACCTCCTTGCTCTCGATTGCAGGGAAGATACTCGCCAGAATTCTTCTCAATCGCCTCACAGCCCATCTCGAACAAGGTCTTCTTCCTGAGAGTCAATGTGGCTTCAGAAAAGAACGAGTAACTGTTGACATGATTTTCGCTGCAAGAGAAATTCAGGACCAGATCGCCGAAATGTTCTCCACGTTCATTGATCTCACCAAGGCTTTTGATAAAGTCAGCAGAGAAGGACTGATGAAGATTATGGCGAAATATGGCTGTCCAGGAAAGTTTGTCCAAATAGTGAGACTATATCATGATGTTATGCATCCAAGAGTACAGGAAAATGGTGAACTGTCTGAGCTCTTTCCTGTCACCAATGGAGTGAAGCAAGGCTGTGTCCTGGCACCAACACTGTTCAGCCTCATGTTTTCAGCTATGCTGACGAATGCCTTCGAGAACAACGACATTGGTATAGACATCAACTACTGCATGGATGGAAAGTTATTCAATCTCAGAAGGCTGAAAGCTAAAACCAAAACTAACAGTGACACCGTCATAGAGCTCCTGTTTGCTGATGATTGCTCTCTATACGGCAACTCAGAGGCGGACATGCAACATAATGTTTCAGCTTTGTCACATGCCTGTGCCAACTTTGGGCTCAATATCAACTTGGAGAAGACTGTAGTTATGTACCAGCCAGTTCCGGGGATTAATCACCCCGTGCCGAATATCAAAGTGAATGGTCATAGACTAAGTGTTGTGGACAAATTCACATATCTTAGCAGCACTGTGTCACAAGCTGCCACAAGTGATGACGAAGTGAATGCAAGAATCTCCAAGGCCAGCGAAGCCATTGGCAGACTGTATAAGAATATGCGAGACAAAAATGGAATAAGCCTGAAAACAAAGCTAAAAGTCTACAAAACAGTCGTATTATCAACAGTGCTATATTCTTGTGAAACCTAGACTGTATATCAGCGACACGCTAGGACATTAAACCATTTCCACACAGTCTGCCTTAGGAAGATATTGAAGATTAAATGGCAAGACAAGATCCCAAACACTGAAATCCTAGAAAGATCATCCATGCCCAGTATCCACACTCTACTAATGAAGAATCAGATTCGCTGGGCTGGTCACTTGACTTGCATGCCAGATCACAGGCTCCCTAAACGATGTTTTTTTTTTACGGCGAGTTGAGTTATGGTAAACGCTCCCAATGCAGCCAGAGGAAACACTTTAAAGACACTCTGAAAATCTCACTAAAATCTTTTAGAATTCATCATGACACTTGGGAGACTGCTGTCAAAGACCGAAATTCGTGGCGCACACCATTACGCAAGGGTGCAGTCACCTGTGAAGCAACCAGGACTCCAAAAGCTGTGAAGAATAGACTGGACAGAAAAACCACTGCAGGAGATCCTCCTCCTGGAACGTCAAGCATTCTTTATTCACCTTGTCAAAGAACATTTCGAGAAAAAATAGACCTTATCAGCCATCTTAGAACTCATGGCTCCATACTTTCAATCAACCCCACTGGATGAAATGAATTGTCATCATCATTCTTGATGGACAAAACAACTTGTATATATATATATATATATATATATATATATATATATATATATATATATATATATATATATATATATATATATATATATATATATATATATATATATATATATATTCATTGGCACCTTTCCGTCTTGACAGACGATAGTTTGGTACATTGTGCTTCAAAAAGGCTTAATAACTACGATCCATGGCGGTGGCGAGTGTGGCTGGTAAGGCCAATTCTTGCTGCAAATGTTTGCCCACAGTAGGTGCATGTGAAAACATGGTCATTTTCACCATTTTGCACCATCTTACGTCTCTCACGCTCTGTGTGTGCTTTATCTGCAATCATTTTCTCCTTTGTCTTTATTCCATTTCTGATAGTTGCCCTCCATGCAACACGTTCAGAGGCGACGTGCTCCCAATGTGCATTATCAATGCCTGTATCAATCATGTCCCGCTTACACACATCTTTGTATCGTAGTAGAGGCCGACCCTGAGATCTCCTACCCGTCTGTAATTCACCAAAAAAGATGTCCTTTGGTATTCTACCATCATCCATCCTCCTAACGTGTCCTATGCATCTAAGTCTACGAAGACTGAGCATGGAATACACCGTCACACAACCTGATCTTTCCAATACTTCAGTATTTGTGATTTTGTCTTGCCACTTAATACCAAGTATTCTTCGCAGACACCGCATATGAAAGCTGTTTAAACGTTTCTCTTGGCGTGAGTAAGTTGTCCAGGTTTCACTGCCATAAAGAAGAGTACTAAGGACACAGGCTTGGTAGACGAGGATTTTTGTTTTGGCAGTAAGCTTCCTGTTCTCCCAGACTCTTTTTGCTAACATGATCATTGTTGTTGCTGCCTTGCCAATCCTGATGTTGATTTCCTGATCGAGGGATAATTTGCTATTTACCTCTGATCCTAGATATGTATATACTTATATATATATATATATATATATATATATATATATATATATATATATATATATATATATATATATATATATATATATATATAAAGAATAATATATCAAGAAAACAGTAACAATGGTAATATAAATAAAAATGGTGACACCAAAATGTGAAATAGAAATAGAAGGGAACATTCTTAACCAAATGGATAATTGTAAATACTTAGGAACATTTATAACATCAAATGGAAGATGTATAACAGAGATTAAGAGCAGAATAGGGCAAGCAAAAGCCGCATTTCAGTAAATGAAGAGTATCTTATGCAATAAGTCGCTGTCACTGAATGTAAGAAAGAGAGTGCTTAAATGCTATGTAGAACCAGTTTTGATGTATCGGAGTGAATCGTGGAATGTAAATGAACAAATTAAGAAGAAATTATAAGCAACAGAGATGTGGTTCCTGAGACTAATGTTGCGAATTCCTTGGACTGCCAAAGTAACTAACAACGACTGCCTGAGACAGGCTAATGAAACTAGAACATTATATACAACAATAAGAAAGAGACAAACACCTTTCTTTGGTCATGTGATCAGAAGAGAGGCATTGGAGAACATTGTGACAGCTGGAAAGATCGAGGGGAAGAGAGGCAGAGGCAGACCAAGATAAATGATGCTGGATGGATTGAGACAGTGACATGGAAGAATACCATCAGCAGAGTTGATCCAGAACACCAAGAGAGAGATCTGTGGAGAGCCATGAACGCCTACGCCAGCTGGCAGGGCACTTGATGATGATGATACCATACACTGCAATACAGCAGATAAGGTCATATGTCTATATAAAATATATATTAAAAGCATATACACTAACGACGTATATAAATGTATAATGTAACAGAAGGTGGTAATATTGTATGTGTATGGGGGGGGGGGGGGGGGAGAGAGAATGCCAGGCAAAAAGGCGAGACTATTCGAAAACAACAGCCAGTGGAATTTAAATTGAAAGAAACGTAACCAGTAAACATGGGAACAAAAGACTAATGCATGCATTTTAAAGTTATCGGTTGAAAATGTATTAAATCTATGCACCGTGCACTGACTGTTTATATTTTTATAATAAATAAATTCTTTAAACATAGACATAGTCAAATTCAAACATGGTATAAATGGACGGACCTCAACCAATCATCTCACATCGATTTTAAACTAACCAGACTTGCCAATAGCAGATTTGTAACAGGCAGTAAAGTTATACCAGGCATATATATACAGATCATCATCCTGTTGTGTTATACTTAAGGTTACAACTGGGCAAAAAGTACCTCGCACAGCGACTCATCAGTGCAAAGGAAACAGGGGATGAAGAGATAAAACTAAGTTTTAAACAAGAGATGGAAACAGCATTCGATTAACAACGAAACAACTGGAAAAATTATCGATGCAAGTTGGCATTGCATATTAATATTAAAGCGACACCACATAAGATATTAGAAAGCAAATGTGCTGTTATAATAAAGGGGGAAACGGGATGGGGGGGGGGGGCATACAGAACAAACAACAATATAACAATATTGTGAAATGAGCAAGTAAAGGATGCGGTATAAGAAGAGGAGCTGTTTTAAGAAATGGATTTAAAACAAAAACAAAAACAAAAAAACTATGGTGACTATACACTATACAAACAGGTCAGAATTGCCACAGAGAATCTTATAAAACAATCAAGAAAAGAATCATGGACGAAGTACGGACATATTCTACATGAACTCTCTGCGAAACCCCCAGGGCAATTCTTTAAACGTTGTGCGCATGAGAGATGGCTTTACTCTATATCTGTAGTTTTGTTTCCTGCATAAACTGCAAAATTGTCTGCAAATTTCCGTAGTTTGGCATCTAGGGTTGCCTCATCCGGCCATAGAACAGATCTAGCTTAGCTATATTTGGTAACAGTTATAATATTCCCTGTAGTTTGAGGTGTTTGCCTGCAGACGTAGAGCTGAAAAACCCTATCTTTAGCTTTGCAATTATTAAATCTAATGATCATCTAAGGATAATAACTTGTCCAATTCTGTCCAATAGATAATAGTGTACTGTGGTTGTACAGGTTTTTATTAGCATCTTCTTTTGGTGACTCGTAACTGGCTGAGAGTCCAGTTAGATCTGTGACAAGTACGCGTGTCTGTTTGCCTGGTGGTCGCGTGTTTGAATTCCATTCGAGACGAATTTCGTTCAGTTACATCGTGTCCCGGGTCAACCGTGAGTATACAGTGAGTACCCATACAATGTCGTGGGAAGTAAAAGGGACCCGCCATGTGAGTAATTTCATACCCCTTGAAGTTCCGATTGATCTATAAAAATATAGGATTGCTACCATAACCTAATACGGTTCAACAGGGACTTTGTTAACATATAACTTAAATATTGGGTTGCATATCGGAGCATTCTTTGGTGAATTTGTTAACCCCCTCATTTCCCCAAATAACTCAATGGAATTTGATCTGCAGCAAAATTGTTCTGTGACGTTGACATATATGCGACAGTTCTGCTTGTTGGATCTGAGTGCTTGGAGCTGATTACATGTAATAAAATTGATCTTGACCTCGGACCTACATCATTTTTACGTCGGATCATTTGTCATGACTAATGTCTTCGCGGCAAACGACGACAGCAAAGGGTGAACATGATTCATTGTAATTACCGTGAGATAGTCTAACATCATCTTGCTAGTTCATCTTTTTTTTCATTTTATGTTTTCATTTAACCACTTTCCTTCCACATCTATGCATCCTGCCACGTTTTTCTTTATCATCGGGTAACTTTATCTTTTTTTTATGTGCCCTGTCGCCCCTGTCTAACCAGGCTCATGAGGGAAGCAAAGAATAGCAAAACTGTAAACTACCATGCACGTCCTAGGAGTCGCTCAATACTTTCCACAACGCTTTGCAGGTAAAAGCCGTCTTGCCCGTTGAATCATCAATGATTTCTTCCGCGCAGTATGCCGAATCCTGTCTTCAAATGTTGGGTAGCATACCCGAGTTCACCGATTGGTTTGACACCAGATCAGTTACCCACGCTTGGTTTAGCCAGCCTGTCACAGCTGTTTCCCGGGGAGTGGCCGCTGTCGCATGTTTACATCTACAAGGAGCCACAGGCGTGAGCTGGATGTCAGGCTTGGACCAGTGGGGGATGGGCCCTGAACAGGGCATGGCAGTCATCCTTACCAAAGGTACTAATAATGCCCGACACCCCAGGCCCCCCACCCACCACCCCACCCCCAAAGACATCGACATATGAAACATTATACCGGACCTTTTCTTCTGTATGGCAGTGAATCTTGGAATTAGAATAAATATGGAGACAGTGAACGCATAATTTCTGAGACGAATGTTGGCAATACCTTAGACTACCAGAATAACTAGCCACGATAGTCTGGGAGAAGCTTATGAACGCCATAGTTAGTTAGTTAGTTAGTTAGTTAGTTAGTTAGTTAGTTAGTTAGTTAGTTAGTTAGTTAGTTAGGTAGTTAGTAAGTTAGTTAGCTAGTCAGTTAGGTAGTCAATTAGTTAGTCAGTTAGTTAGTTAGTTAGTTAGTTAGTTAGTTAGTTAGTTAGTACCTGTAGTTAGTTAGTTAGTACCTGTAGTTAGTTAGTTAGTTAGTTAGTACCTGTAGTTAGTTAGTTAGTACCTGTAGTTAGTTAGTTAGTTAGTTAGTTAGTTAGTACCTGTAGTTAGTTAGTTAGTACCTGTAGTTAGTTAGTTAGTTAGTTAGTTAGTTAGTTAGTTAGTTAGTTAGTACCTGTAGTTAGTTGGTTAGTACCTGTAGGATCTATTATGTAACAATGATCAATGTGTAAGCAAAAGGTACGTGGTATTAATCTTCACCCCCTCACCCCTCCCCCAACCCGAAGTAACATTCATCATTGTGCAAACAATCTATGTGATAGAGAGTCTATGGCATTAGTCTTGTTTCCCGTACACATGTATCTACTGTGCTCGCCATAAATGAGGCGCTGGAACCTCTTACCCCTGGGTAGATTGGGCCCGTTAGCTATTGCAGCAGCCAATCTAGGAGATGGAAAACACCGATTATAAACCCCCAAGTTTAAGGTGGATCGACGTGCCGAGGACTGAATGGCCACGGTGAGCTGGTCGTGAATTTGAACGTCTGGTATGCGGGCGGGGCGGCGCCAGGCGTATGGACTCCTGCGGGACATCCCCTGCCCCTTCCCTAGCAGGCAGGCTCTACTAGGGTGACCGCTCATTTAATGCAATATCCAAACTTTGTGTATATGGTATTATTTAAACAAGGGAATTGTTGCCGGAGCTACGGAACACGTGCTCTGCGCTTGACACATCCTTCAGGGGCTAGCGAAGAGAGAGTGGGGAGGAGAAGACGTGGAAATGGTGTGAGAAGAAGGCATAGAAATAGGAGGGCAGGCGCCAGGAGAACAAGACGAAAAGTGGAGAGACTAGGTCTCACCGTGTAAGAGTGGGATATTGGAACTGTCGTAGTGCCAGGCAGAGAGGTCCTGTATTAGAGAGGCTAATATATGATTTTGATATCCTCATGCTCCAGGAGCTAAATACAGACAAATACCATTGCCCTGGGTACGCCAGTTATATAAACCCTACTGGGCAGATGAGGCAAGAGCAAGGTCTGATGGTGAAGGAAGGAGTGAAGCATGTGGTACTTGACTTGAGCCAGTGGAATCACAGTGCAAGAGAGGTCCCGGGTATACAAATGGAGATTGGGGCTTAAGTTGGAACATCATAAATGTATATGCCACAGTGGACTGTTTTTTCAGAAAAGAACACTGGGACTGGCTTAAGGAATTGGAGGAATTACCAGGTGATAGGCTACTCATATGTGGAGACTTCAATGCGAGGAACAGAGATTGGGACAGCAGTGGAGAAAACCGACAGGGAATTGCCATTGCGGATGCCATGGTGGACTCCGATGTGGTCTGCATAAATGATGGTAGGCCGACTAGAATGGCAATGAGGCCTGGCGATGCGGACACAGCTATTGAATTGGAACTTGTCTCCCAGCCAGCAGTCTTTGATGTAATGTGGACTGTTTTGAATGACCATGGGAGTCATCACATGCCTTGCTCAGTCCTGATCTCTAAATCAGGAAAGTTAAGGCTGGGAGAGCGCGCAAGACCTTCCGGTATGAGTGGACCGATAGCCTTCTTGGACGCCTCAGTCAGGAGGCATGTAACAGGGCTGTTAAAACTCCTTTTTTGCAGCCCCCATGGTGGACCCCAGAAGTAGGCCAGGCTTGGAAAGCAAAGAGAGCTGCAGTGAAGCAGCTAAGGAAAGTACGACAGACACCCCGAAGCTCACGAGAGGAAGTGGACACAGCGGAAAATGTCAAGAAAGACAACGTGGAGGTTTTCAAACGCTATGCTTCAGAGGCCAAAAATGCAAAGTGGGAATGTTTCATGAAGGAGATTGGAAATGATAAAACACTGCGAAAATTCTGGAAACTGCACAGACACATACAAAGAAAATATCGGCCTACGACAGTGGGAATAATTTATAGAGATGTTGGTGTGCGCGTGACAACAGACAAAGAGAAGGGGGAGGCGTTTCTCCAGAGATTTTTAGAACAGACCAATCATAATGATGCGGACACCAGGGATGCAGTTAGAGAGTAGTTATCTGGCATCATGAAGAATATGCATTATGAAGACATCATACGGGTTGAAGATGTTAAACATATTTTGAAAAAGGCAAAAGACACGGCACCAGGGCCCGATGGGGTTAGGTATGGCCACATGAAGTCTTTGATCGATGCAGACCTGAAGGAGATGACAGACTGCTTTAACCAGAGCATTAGGACAGCATCAGTACCGCAGGATTGGGTACATAGTTATCTCATCTCTCTCCCAAAATCATTCAAGGATCATTCAAAGATTAGCGGCTTTAAGACCATTACCCTTCAAAATACATTTGGGAAGGTTCTAGAGAAGATAGTCACTGTCAAGCTGCAAGAGTTTTTGGAAAGGGGGAAGCTTCTTCCAAGAGGCCTGCGGAGCTACAGGCCAGGAAAAGCAGCCACTTTTGCCTTTGACGTTTATGAGAGGTTCCAGAGTAGACAGGAAACGATGGCGCAGCGCTTGATCTCGATGATGCGTACAATAGAGTTCGATATGATATTTTGATGACCGCACTGATGGAGAAGGGGGTCAATCCTGGTTGGTGAACTGAATAGCGGCCGTCCTGTATTCTCGTCAGGTTGCTCTCCGTCTGGTTGCACGGACCTCAGAGCCACATATTTTAACCCCGGGACTGCCACAGGGATCTGCAATCTCACCGGTGCTCTTTAGCGTGTATACGAGCAAGATTTGAAACCTAGAAGCACCAGGGGTTGGAAGGATACTAACATTTGCAGATGATATTCTTGCATATAGGCAGGGGAAAGATAGGGATCAAACAGCCCAGGAGTTACAGGCGACAGTAGACAAAGTGATTGACTGGTGCACTGAATTAAGTGCTGTCATCCACCCGGAAAAGGCGGCTATTTTGTGGTGCTCTCTGGACAACAGGATTGTGAGAGCTAATGTCCGAAGCCTCGCGATAGAAGGTATAAGCGTCAACAGAGAGAACAAACTGAAATATCTGGGAATCATATTTGACAGGGGCCTGTCCTTCAAGGACCATTTGGAGACTGTCGTGACAAGATCTCAAAAGGGACTCAATGCACTTAAAACTATGATTGCAATGGACACAGAGCAGAGAATGCTTTTCACACTATACCAGCACTTGATCCTCTCAGTGATTTATTATGGACTAGGTCTGCTCACTGTCTCAAAGAGTCAGCTGGTGAAATTAGAGCGCATACAGAACGAAGCTATGCGGGTCATTCTGGGATGCACCAGAAACACCCCAGTAGTTTGTATGCGTTACATCCTTGGTTTGCCGACTGTTGCTGGTAGGCTCAAGGTGATGCAGGCGAAAGCATACCCCAGAGTAGCTGCAGACACAGATCACCCTTTGCATGAGGGACTGGACGCAGTTAAGTGTCAGCGACTGATAAGAGGGAAATCATGGATGGCCCAGGCGGAGAATACGATCAGACAGGTGTGCATCTTGGAGAACATTAGGCGAGGAGAGGAGTGGGTCAGAGTGCCAGCGGAACAGTCAGACTTGTGCAGAGTTATAATCACATTGAGCCGGGAGCGCAGGGAGTGGCCAGCAGGGGCCACGGAAGTGGAAATCCAGCAACTAATTCAGGATAATGCTCGCTCGGGTGATGTGATTATCTACACAGATGGTTCGGTGTTGAGAGGTAGGAGAAGTGCCTGGGGGTTCTTAGCAAAAGCTAATGGTCGACGTTTGGTGCAGAAGTACCTGGCGTATGATACCACAACATCTATCTTAAGAATGGAGGTGGAGGCGGTCAGTGCAGCTTTCCGCTGGATGGAGAATACGATACACACACACACACACACACACACACACACACACACACACACACACACACATCGTGATTGCAACTGACTCAGAAAGCATGCTGAGGAAGGTGAGGACAGGCAAGCTTCGTGCAGAGTGGCTTGCTTCGCTTCGGATGTCACGGGTGGCAAGTATCGCCTGGATCTTTTCTCCGGGGCATGCCGGTGTGCTGGGGAATGAACAGACGGACAAATTGGCTGGCTCTGCAAAGCTTGGTGGAGTATTGATGCATGACAAGGCAGAGGTGGTTGCGGCCTTGTGGGAGCACGTGTACACCTGGGAAGAGCAAATGGATTACCATGGTCTGGCAAGAATGAGACAGCGAGGAGTGACGAGGGGATCTGGCGGATGCTCGACGCTCACAGGAAAGGCGAGAAGGATATATAATCAAATTGCTACTGGTACTATTGGTGTTGGAACTCTTTGCTGGCTGCTGAGGATGGGGACGGAGCGCTTATGGGAATGCCCCGGATGCTGTGATGTCGGTTCCTAAATCAATCAATTAATCAATCAATCAGTCAAACCATTGCCCCAGCTTCAATACACCAAGTACTTATTCGATTGAGTTCGGTTTGTAGTTCCGCAGCAACCTGATCTTTATCCTTACCCTGATGATACACTAAATCATCATCTGCATACGACAATGTCCTCCCCGGTCCCATGATTTGCTCGCTGGTGATTCTCACAGTGTAGGCGTTGAACAACACCGAAGATAATGGTGATCCCCGTGCCAAGCCAGGATATATTGTTGTTGGTTCCGAAGTCCAACTGCCACATCTAAAATCTGCTTTCCGTTAGATGAGGTCTGCAGCAACTCAACTAAGGAGGAAAGGACTTATCTTGAGTTCAAGAAGCTGAAGCATTAAAAAAATTCCAATGGTACTCTGTTGTATGCGTCCTCAAGATTAATCTCTGCAGCAAATGTGTTAATGTCTGAGTGGAAACCTTCATAGCCATCATGGGCAAATACTGCTGCATTGGTCCAGGTTCCTCTTTTTGGATGGTACGTCACAAACAACTATAAGAAAGAGACAGTGTTCTGTGGTCACATAATCTAATCAGAAGAGAGGCATTTAAGAACATCGTAATAGCAGGGCAGATAAGAGGCAGAGGAGGCAATGGTAGACCGAAACAAGCGATACTGGATGGTCTAAGACGATAGCATGAGGGAATGTCATCAGTAGAATGGAACTAAACCACAAAATTCCAAAATTTGATGTTCTTTGACATTGTTCTTTGACAATTCTAAAATTTGTAGAGAGACGTGGACGTTTCGTCACTTTGAAAGGCGCGTGATAATGACGATACATAAGTGTTAGAAAGCAGTAATAGCAAACTACGTAACGTAAAAATGCCATATAAATCACAAGCAATCAAACAATACTGGGGTTGACGGCGGCATCATGCTAAGGATTTAACGGACAAAATGCTCGACTTCATTGCATGGGGTTCTATCACATGGGTATCGTTCCGCACAGAGCACAAACAACTCCATAGCCCCAGCAACGACCCCAAGGGGTCTCCGAGAAATGGCACTCGTGAACCGAACGGCGTAGCCCGGAATCGAACCCGAAATGAAGCAGACCGCGTAACCACTTGGCTACCGAGACTTCCATCATGTGTTGTTTGTCCATCAAGAATGATGATAACCATTAATTTCATCAAGTAGGGTTGCAAGTATGGAACCGTGAGTTCTAAGATGGCTGATAAGGCCTATTTTGGCTCGAAATGTTCTTTGACAATGTGGGCAAAGGATGCTTGACGTTCCAGGAGGAGAATTTCCTGCAGTGGTTTTTCTGTCCAGCCTTTTCTTCACAGCTCTTGCAGTCCTGGTTGCTTCACAAGTGACTGCACCCTTGCATAATGATGTACGCCACGGATTACGGTCTTTAGCAGCATATGTCTCCCAGGTGTCAACATGAATTCCAAAAGCTTTAAGTGACATTTTCAGAGTGTCTTTAAAGCATTTCCTCTGGCAGCCTTGGGAGCGTTTACCACAACGCAACTTGCCGTAACAAATTTGTTTAGGGAGCCTGTGATCTGTGAGCCTGTAATAACATCTGATGGGAGATGCCTTGAAGAGATTAGAACAAGAATCGCCATGGCAAAAGTAGCCTTTAGCAAGATGAAAAACATACTGACCAATAAAAAGATGTCAATTGAAACGAGAAAAAGAGTGTTGAGATGCTACATAGAACCTGTACTTTTATATGGATGTGAAGCTTGGACAATGAGCAGTCAGGCTGAAAAACATCTGATGGCTGTAGAAATGTGGTTTCTGAGGAAAATGCAAAGAATACCATGGACAGCCAGAAAGACCAATGAACAAGTTCTTCAAGAAACAAATGAAGATCGTAAACTGATTAGAGAAATTAGACGTAGACAGTCAAAATTTTTTGGGCTTGTTATGAGAAGAAATGAATTGGAGAACTTGATGACAACTGGTAAGATCGAAGGGAACAGACCAAGAGGAAGACCTAGAAGCAAATACCTGGATGGCTTGGCCACATGGCATGGACGAGACAGGAACACTGAGCTGATCCACGACACTGGTGATCGAGTGAAATGGCGAGTCATGACCGCCCACACTTTCCGGCATGGCACATGATTGATTGATTGACTCCTCGGAATCATAATTCAAAATAGATAATGAAGTAGCTGAAGAATAAATAGATGTTCATAAAAGTAGGAGCACCGGAGAAGCATAATTTGTTTAAGTATGTTTACTGAAATATACATATGAATTCAGAAAAAAAAATAATGTATGTATATTTGTAGACTAGAACACAGTTTTTGAAAAAGTTAAAAATGAGCAGCTAATTACATGCCTTCAAGATATAGAATGAGATGGGAAAATACCTGACCTTTTGTAACGATACTCGGAAAAGTGGCAATAATTGGATATGAAAGTAAATGAAGATATGAGTATGGCAGGGATGCATGTTGTCCACAATACATTTCAAATTACATCAAGAAAACAGTTTGTTAAGCAAGCTGGATAATGTCCTGTACTGAACAATAACGGAGAAATATATAAAATCTTCCAGATGCTGATGACACAGAACAACTTGTAGACAATGAGTGGGAGTTGAAAGACCCGGTGGAGCAAGCGGGTAGGCGTGTAAGATTAGATATTAATATTAATTAAAAGAACGAAAACTATGATAATGATACACACACACACACACACATATATATATATATATATATATATATATATATATATATATATTCATTCATTCATTCATTCATACATTCATTCATTCAGTAGCATGCCCTTTGCAGAACCTCGCTCCCATAACAAGCTTCCGGAAAACTTCTCGGTCATAAGCAAGATGTCTCGCGTCCGATACACCCATCTGGAGATCATCCGCAACATCCTGCACCCATCTTCTCTTTAGCCTTCCACTTCCTCTCTTCCCTGGTATATACCCTTCCATTCTTGTTCTCTCTAAACAATGTATTTAGTTTTTGAAGAGCAATATATATTCGTCTTTTAATTTCGTTCATTGTCATTGTATCACCATTGTTGGTAATTAATGACCCCAGGAATTCGAAGTTTTCCACAACCTTAAATTTTCTTTCTCCATTTTAGTTTTATCTGTATGCGTTATCTTTGTTTTTGTTATGTTAAGATATACGTTGTGATTTTCACTATTCTTTTGGGTCGAGGTTATTAGATTATCTATACAATTCTGTGATGTGGATAGCAATATTGTATCATCAGCATATCGAATCTCTGATATTTCATGACCACGGATATTTAGGGCATCATATTGCTCCTTGGCTATATCTCTGACATTTCTCATTATATTTTCGGCGTACAGGTTAAACAAATAGGGGGACAGCACACAACGCTGACGGACTCCTAGCTTGATGTGAAACCAGTCTGATGTCTCGCCATCTGTTCTAATCGCTGCTTTTTGATCTAGATAGAGCATTTTTATCAGTTGTACCACATGTGATGGAAAGCCTATTTTCCTCATGATTCCCAACGTTTCTGATGTTGTACACAGTCAAATGTCTTTGAATAATCCACAAAACATGAGAATAGGTTTACTTTACATTCTCTACACTTCTGTATTATTAAATGCATGTTGAGAATGTGATCTCTTGATTCTCTTCCTTGTCTAAATCCAACTTGAACCTCGTTAATCTCTTGTTCTATTTTCTTACGAAGTCTTCCCATTACGAGTTATAGTAGAATTTTACTTGCTTGGCTGATCAGGGCAACAATTCAATCAATCAATCAATCAATCAATCAATCAATCAATCAGGTGCCGCCTCCACAATGAAGGTTGGCTGCAATGGATCTCCAGCACAGTCTGTCTCTCGCCATGACTGTACATTCTGTCAGGCTGATGCTCATCCATCTCTTGATGTTATCCTCCCACTTGTATCGTTGCCTACCTCTTGCTCGCTTGCCCTCAACTTTGCCCTCCAGTATGGTTTTTATAAGAGTATCATGTCTTTTAACGTGTCTGAAATATTTCACCTGCCTCCTCTTTATTTCTTTCATCAACTCTCTCTTCATTCACAGTTTTTCTAGAACCTCTGCATTTGATTGTTTTTGTTTCCATGAACTACAACATATTCGTCTGTATATCCACATCTTCAGAGCTTCTATTCGACTTTCTAGTTGCTTGTTCAATGTCCAGTAGCGTTGAATATACGTATTTGACAATTCTCATTTTTAATGCGTTGTTAATCTCTCTAGATGTTAATACTGACTTAATGCCGTTGAAAGCATTTTTGGCCATTCTTATTCTCTTTTTGATTTCTATTTGACTTCCGTCATCATCTGTTATTATATGTTCAAGATAGGAGAAACGGTTTGCTTATTCCAGTACCTCCCGGTTTACTGTGATGTTCATTGATGACCTGTCCTTTTAACTACTAATTATCATAGTTTTTGTTTTTTGCATATTAATATCTATGCCACATTCTTTCTTTTTTTACTTGTTACACTAGGTCTTGTAACTCGCGCTCGCTTTCTGCTAGTAACACGGTATCGTCAGCATACCTAAGACTGTTTATGATTCTTCCACTGATGTTAAGTCCAGGCATTTCACCTTGTTAAAAAATCTTTCTGTGTATAGGTTGAAGAGGCTTGGGTACAGTACACATCCCTGCCGTACTCCTCATTTTATCTATATAGGCGACGAATAGTTATTTCCGCATCTATTAGACGCCTCTTGTTCCCAGTACAAGTTACTAATAAGTCTGATATCCTTTCCGTCTACTCCTATATCTTGAAGGTACATAATTAGTCGTTCATGTTGTACTCTAGCAAAAGCTTTCTTGTAGTCTATAAAACAAACATGTATACTTTTTTTGAACTTCTATATATTTTTCAATTAACATCCCCAAACAGATAATTTCTTTTCTGGTGCCGCTGTGTTTGCGGAACCCAAATTGTTCTTCAGCATCTTTCCTCATCTATTTCATGTTGAATTCTTTCTTGTATGACCTTGAGTAGTATCTCAGTTATGTGGCTCATTAAGCTAATAGTTCTGTAATCCTCACAATCAACAGCTCTTGGCTTCCTCGGTAGTGTGATGAGAATGGATGTTTTCAAGTCCTTGGGGATGTACCCAGTATTATATATCATCTCTTTTGTTATCTTTTCAGGACCTGCAACCTTTCTTTCTTTCATCTTTTGTAATGGTCTTCTCGACTTCAGCCTCTACAGTGATGGCTGGCTACAATGAGTAGCCACTTTAGTAACTTTTTTCTAAATTTCTGTTTTTTTAATTATATAACCAGCATAGTTCGATAGCTCTTGAAAAAAAAAAAAATCCAACGGTACCTTATTCAAGTCTGTAGGCCAATTCTAAGGGAAGATATAAATGTGTGTGTGTCAGTTTATCATTTAATATAACTTATATAGAAACGACACGATTTTGACCTTTAACTTTTTGTGACCCTACCTACACATTCACACAACTGTTGGTTGCACTGTCGTCAAGGAGATTAACACTGGCGCTCTCTAACTCAAGAAAAGATAACTTTGCCAGTTTATACACACACACACACACACACACACACACACACACACACACACACACACACACACACACACACGCACAAATGTATACATCTCGACGTCATTGATGACGTCAGACTAACATGCGCGGTCTTGTCAACAACGCTTGGCCGCCGGAGTAGATGCATTTTGACAAAAGAATTCCCTTTGGAAAGATGC
>OY992877.1:98198457-98238457 GCA_963921405.1 Cepaea hortensis | reverse complement strand
AGGGGCATTTATAACATCAGATGGCAGATGCACAACACAGATTAAGAACAGAATAGGGTAAGCAAAGGCTGCGTCTCAGAAAATGAAGACTATCTTATGCAATAAGCCACTATCATTGAAAGTAAGAAAGAGAGTGCTTAAGTGCTATATAGAACTTGTTTTGCTGTATGGTTATAAATATTGGAATGTAAATGAACAAATCAGGAAGATATTGGAAGCAACAGAGTTGTGTTTCCTGTGACGAATGTTGTGAATTCCTTGGACTGCCAAAGTAACTAACAACGATTGCCTGAAAGAGGCTAATGAAACTAGAACATTATATACATCAATAAGAAAGAAGCAAACAGCTTTTTTGATCACATGACGAGAAAACAGGCACTGGAGAACATCGTGACAACTGGAAAGATCAAGAGGAAGAGAGGCAGTGGCAAACCAAGAGAAATGATGCTGGATGGATTGAGACGATGGCATAGAGGAATATCAACAGCGGAGTTGATCCAGAAA
This sequence comes from Cepaea hortensis, assembly GCA_963921405.1. NCBI lineage: Eukaryota > Metazoa > Mollusca > Gastropoda > Stylommatophora > Helicidae > Cepaea > Cepaea hortensis. The sequence goes on along the minus strand of OY992877.1, from coordinate 98,237,953 downwards.
ACCAAAGACCGAGATCTGTGGAGAGACATGAACGCCGACGCCATCCGGCATAACACTTGATGATGATGATGATGATGATGATGATGATGATGATGATGATGATGATGATGATGATGATGATGATGATGATGATGATGATGATGATATAAATGTTTCATCATTACAGTCTTTCTTTGAAAACATAAGCAACATCGTTTACTCACCTCGAATGCAACATCTTGTATTTCAACGAAAGATCTTCAAAACAGAACTGTTAGGCTGTACTTTTTGACAATATATTTTACTGTATTTGATTCACTCTGGCGCTCCCTTGTGCTGATTTTTATAATTATCTACTGGAACAATGTTTTTGGAAATGTTCACGAAATCAACCTTTTAATTAATTTATATTAACTTTATTATAAACGTTTCGGAATGGAGACAAAGTTAATAATGTCACTTATAATTGGTAAAGTAAAGTAAAGGCCAGATAAAAATATATGAAAATTATAATGACATAAACGTGTTAAATATGACTATTACGCCTGATTAACGGTAAAAGTAAAAAGTTGTAAAGTTTAGCATCGGAGTTAACACATACTGACTACTTCTGAGGATGTTTCATTTTCAAACAGCGACCAGTTTCTGCGCCAATGATGTCTAATTTACATATGCGAAATCTGGGCGAAGAGAAGCCATCTCGATGTTTAAACTTCTGCCACCGTCAGCAGCGCGACTGGGCGCATTACAAGAAATGGGGAGGAAGATGGGAGAAAGATAACATATAGATGGAAATACAGATATTTTTTTTTCTGCAATACTAGTCAAATCCCATATACCATATTTCCCCAAGGGTTAATATAACATTACAACAACGGTGATTGTTTGATTATTCTCACCTGCTCATAATATCTAAACGATTATACCAATGACCGATGACTAGATAAGAAATCAATGTACTTCCAAGAGTTATCGTAAGTATTATGTGGCTATGTCGAGAGTGGCAGTTTTCTTTTATATCGTTGTATTGTGTAATTGGTCGAGTTATGAAATTTCATTGTTTATTGTTGTATGTATTATGCAGCTAGTTGAGTGTTGCAGTTTTGTTATATATTCGTGTACATATTATGTGTTTGGTTGAGCGTCGAAGTTCTCTTATGTATTGTAAATAGTATGTGTTTGGTCGAGCGTCGCAGTTCTCTTATATATTGTTATACTGATAAAAACTCCGCCGCGGAGCAAACATGTCAGAGGGCTTCTGATCGTCAGAAATTGTCCCCCTCCCCCGAATTTTTCGGCCCGTTTATCCTATTAACATTCTCTAGGGGCGGGCCCGTCCGGGTCATGACTCGGGGCGTCTTTCCCCTGCCATGCGAAACATTCGGTCGATTTCGTTGTCCTTGTTGTTGTGCTTGTCCCTTAGCAGTGAGCATGTCCACTCTCAATCCCCCATCACTCAGTGAGGAGAATCTGTGCAGCCTGTGCCTGTACCTTAGCACCTGTGGTCGTGGAGAGCCAGCTTCTTCCCCAGCCACGGTCTCTATCGCCTCCATTCGTTTCCGTTACCATGTTCCTTCTTCGTGACCCGTTCATGGCGCCGCACTTTACTAGGAAGCCGGTTCTTTCTTTGGTTTCTCGATCCACCTCTTGGTCTCTGCAGCTGAGTGCGACTTACGGACGACTACCACCCTGGTATGGAGGTTGAACTTCGGCCGACATTTGCATGATTTAACGACTGCTACCGTGAGGCGATTGCCCCACCGCACAGTCCTGTACTTAGACTCACTACCCTCACTCGGAGGGAAGGATATGGAGTCGACATGAGACGGTGCAAGTTCTTGCTCTTAGTTGAGAGATTGTTAGTCGTTTTAGTTACCGCTTTAACCATACTAGTTTCGAGATTTGTCCCAATCCAGGTTCCGACATTTCCACAGTAAGCACGAGGCCTTTCCGGCTGCCACGCCCATTTGCTTTTGTGCCCGAGTTCTCGCTTGTCCTTTAATGCCCATTTGCTTTAGCACATCATACACGGAGTGGGAGACTAGATCTCTTGCGCCTACCTCTACGGCGAATACCCTGACAATGTACCCTTCCAGCCTCAGACTAGCGACCATGTCACAGTACTTCTCTATCTTGTAGGTATGTTGCTCCTCAATATTTTACTCGTATGCGACGGTCTGCTCAATCAACGCTATCTGCTCGGCTGACGAGGAGCGAAGTACGATGAGAGGTCGCAAGCCAAACTTTCGGATCACTTCAGGGTATTCCCCACGGCCCTTTAGATCCACGCTCAGTTTCCAGTCACTCGCACCATCGACAACGGTCGGAAACGGCAAGTAAGCAACGCAGCCTTCCTTGTCTCTGCGTTGCTGCCCGACTCGGACGATATAAATTCCCAGCGGCCTCAGCCTGGCCCCTTTGTTCGCCTGCATTCTGGCTACATCCACTATGGCCGCTAACCCAGTAAGGACTTTGTTGTGGCGCCATGTGAATCGGCCTTGGGGTAGGGCGACTTTATATGCGGACAGTACGTGCTCCGCCGTCTGGACCTTTTTACAGATGGAACAGGACGGGTTGAGGGCTTTACCTGACTTGACCAAGTTGGCAGCTGATGGCAAGACATCGTAGAGGGATCGGACCAAACAGAAATTCATGGCACAAAATGGGAAGTAGGGGTGTTTGACAATAATATTGTGAAAATGGTAAAAATTGTAGCAGATATATTGCATTATATATCAAATTAAAGGATATTGCAAAGGAAACACCACCGTGTTAATAATGAATTGATAGGTTGAAATATTATGACAATAATGATAGGTTTAGTAGTAACAAACTAAATTAAAGGGGTGACAATTACGAAAAATTTCCACTTACCAAAGCGTTATTATTAGCTGGAGATAATGCTGTTAAATTTACTGAATAATGATAAATGCAACACTTTTCTTCATTAATATCACAAGAACTGCTCCATATCACCAACAAAACACAATTAAAACATAATATTTTGAAGCATTCAATTTTCACACAAACTGGAAAATGTCCGGAACACACCAGGCAGATTGTCCTTAGACTGTGCTGAGAAAAAATATAAAAACTACTTTCTTTTTAGTTATAATTATTATTCTTTTAAATTTAACTATTTAAATAGCCCTTAAATAATTTGTGATAGGCAAAGCAAATTTAGTGGCAGAAGTGTGGCTCATTAGCGCAAGCATAAGTCGACATGTGCCATCATATTATGAGAAACTGTCACTGTTAGATCTGTTTTCAATTATGACTGTCTTCTAAATAATTAACTGAATACTGCACGTGGTATAGTTTTAGAATCTTTCACAAAGTCCTGTAAATCACAATAACAATAACATAAAATTGTTTAAAATGGTAATTTTATTAAAATGCATGAGGTCCAGAACCAGAAGGTGTTGTCATTTCGAAAATAATCAAAACAAACTACTTAAACACTCGTTTTCTCCTAAACCACAATGAATCCGAGCGCCTTGTCTATCACTGGTCGAAGGGAAATCTTTTATGTGTGTTAATCGTCACTTCCGGCACTAAACATTGCGGAAAATAAGAGAAATGAAACTAATATCGCACTGTCTATACTAAGCCGACATATCGGCTCGTGTGTGCTAGAACGGTTCATTGAGCCGACCTATTGGCTCGCTGCAGGCAATCAGTTAAGCACAGTGGTGCCATACACCATATTTCATTCCAGGTAAGGCACCTCTGCACTATCCCTTCCCATGAGATCCACTGGCCCTGCTGCGCCTGTTGGGCAGCCAGACTGACTCTCTGTTCATCCTCTTCGTTGTAAATATTATGTGTTTGATTGAGCGTCGCAGTTCTCTTATCAATCAATCAATCATGTGCCATGCCGGAAAGCGTGGGCGGTCATGACTCGCCATTTCACTCGATCACCAGTGTCGTGGATCAGCTCAGTGTTCCTGTCTCGTCCATGCCATGTGGCCAAGCCATCCAGGTATTTTCCTCTCGGTCTGCCTCTTGGTCTGTTTCCTTCGATCTTGCCAGTTCTCACCAAGTTCTCCAATCCATTTCTTCTCATAACATGTCCAAAAATTTTTGACTGTCTACGTCTAATTTCTCTAATCAATCTACGATTTTCATTTGTCTCTTGTAATACTTGGTCATTGGTTTTTCTGTCTGTCCATGGTATTCTTTGCATTCTCCTCAGAAACCACCATGAAGCCATCAGATGTTTTTCAGCTTGACTGCCCATTGTCCAAGTTTCACATCCATACAAAAGAACAGGCTCTATGTATCCCCTCAACACTCTTTTTCTCGTTTCAATTGACATCTTTTTATTGGTCAGAATGTTTTTCATCTTGCTAAACGCTACTTTCGCCATGGCGATTCTTGTTCTAATCTCTTCAAGGCATCTCCCATCAGATGTTATGACTGTTCCAAGATAATTGTACCGATTCACTTGTTGAAGAATATTTCCATTTACTTGTATATTACATTGTGGCACTTCTTCCTTCCTAGTGACGACCATAACCTGAGTCTTTTTACAATTTAATTATAATCCCAGTTGCTCACTGTGTACAACAACCGCATCTACTAATTGTTGCAAGTCCTGCGCATTGTCTGCAATTAATACTGTATCATTTGCATATCTAATGTTATTGATGTTTCGTTCTCCAATGCTGATTCCATTTATATCCTCTACATTTCTGAAAATATTTTCACTGTATAGGGAAAAAAGATCTGGAGACATAACACATCCCTGCCTAACACCTCTTTTAATTGGCTGATACTGTCCCACTTCATTATCAATCCTTATTGCAGCTTGTTGTTTCCAATATATGTTTTTTATAAGTCTAATGTCTTTCCCATCAATTTGTAGATCTGTAAGCATATCCACCATGTTGACATGTCTAACTCTATCAAAAGCCTTTGTATAGTCAATAAAGCAAAGATATATATCCTTGTTTACTTCTAAAGCACGTTCAATAACTGTTCGCAGCATATACACAGCATTTACTGTACCCTTTCCTTCTACAAACCCACATTGTTCTTCCCCTATTTCAGGTTGTATCTTCTTCCTCACTCTTTGCATGATAATTCTTAGCAAAATCTTTGTGATGTGACTCATTATACTAATTGTTCTATGTTGATCACATTCCAAGGTTCCTGATTTTTTTGGGATTGCAATAAATGCAGAGTTACATAATTCAGGAGGTATATCTCCAGTATCATATAATGTGTTCATCAGTCTGGTGACTTGCTCTAGTCCAAATTCTTCTAAAGCTTTAATCATTTCTGTTGTGATGTTATCTGCACCGGGGGCCTTGCCAGCTTTCATATGCTTAAGTTCTCTTATCTATTGTTGTAAATATGTGTTTGTTCGAACGTCGCAGTTCTCTTATATATTGTTGTAAATATTATGTGTTTGGTCGAGCTTCAAAGTGCCACTATATTTTGTTTTGAATATGAAATAGCTGGTCGATCGTTGAGGTTCCCTTGTTTTTGTTTTTTTTTCTTTGTTGAAACAAGTATATGGCTGGTTCAGAGTCGAAGTTTTCTTACATATTGTTGTATGAAATTAATATGTAGCTGGTCGAAAGTTGAAGATTGATTATAATATATAATCTATTATTTAAATTGTTTCTTCACCATACAAAGCGAGCCTCGGTTACCCAGGAACTAGCACGCCTAACTAACACACGGTAGGCCTGTGTTCGAATACGAACCTTGGCAAACTAATTATAATTCAGTCAAGCGGGTGAATACAGCAAGTAATAGAATTCGACGTGGCCGAGTCGCTCTAGCTCTTAAACTTCCGGTATGCTGAAGACGAGGTAGCGGGGTCGTTTTCTACACGTGTCAGTTTAAACTTCAACATTTATTTCTCGTTCCGTGGGATATGGCAAGCTTAAAATTGCCTGGAAAACCGGATTGGGGTTGGTCGCAACGTCCTGCAAAGGACACGCAACTTTTAGATTTAAAGAGGAAACAAATCCACTGACACATAACACTAGATGACACGTCTGATGAACGTTGTTGATATAACAAGATATTTAGCAAGTCATGCATTAATAATCATACATTCATTTAGATTTATCATGGGTCGTTGATAGCAATCATCTAACTGTGCACTGAAACGAAGAAAGACAATGAAGTCTGTGACCTGACTGAGTGCGCACTTTTTGTTTATTGACGAGTATGTTACAGTGGGGGGGGGGGTTATTTTAAATTATAACCTGAAGCACACACACACAAAACACAAACACATACTTACTGAAAAGGTGTGACCTGTTTTTATTTCTTGTTTTTTTTTTTTTTTTTTTAATGTAAGGATGCGAATGTTGGACAAAGGGTAATCATATTGAGTGTAAAACAACGGTAGGCGGAGAGGACGATATTTCCTAGAAGAATCATGAGTCAATAACAGTTTTAAACAAAGAAGTAACCCCAGTGTTCCACGTGGAAGTGGTATGAACTCGGGAATTTATAAGATGTGGAAAAAAGGAATAAGACTGATAGGACCAAATCCGGAGAACAGGGATGATGTTTGAAATCTTGATATTCAACTCCTTAGCTGCTGGCTGAACACGCTGTGCTTTAATGAGAGGGCGCGTTGTCTTGAAGCAAAGGCAGATTTTGAATGTGTGTTATTGTTTTCTCTTAACGGCAGTCTTCATTTTGGTAAAGAGATCTGCAAAGTACTGTCCCTTAACCGTGTTGCCAAGAGATAGGTTATCTTTTAATAGGACCCTCTGTACCAAACACATTTAGCCTCACTCTTCCTGAAGATTTATGTGCTTTCGGTTTGACAGATGTTGTGAGGTTGAAGATTTTCCTTTGTATGCTGGGTATTTTGTACTGGGTGTCCTAATTGTGAATCCAGGTCTCAACTACTGTTACCTTGTTCATCAAAATTTTCTCTGACTGACATTTTCTGAGTAAATGTTGACGCAATTACTCTAATTTGCTTCTGTTCACGTGTCATCAAGAGCTAAATTCAACAGGCAGACACTTTTCTCCCGTTTAGCCCGTTCTTTCACTGTTTTACTGCACATTATATCTCCACATCTGTCATTTTTCAACTGTGATCACTGATTTTATTCACTCTTGCTGCATTTATATCCATGTACTTTGAGGTCAGCTTCCATATTTTAGTAGATTAGTAACATTTGAGCGGATACATTTAAACTGTCAACACTAGTATTTAATTTTTAAAACGATACATGCAAACGGAGAGCGGGAATCCTGAAATACTGTCCCATCGCCTTGCGTGTTTCTGCAGGTGTATTGCTCTGTATGAACAACAACAACAACAACTACTACTACTACTACTACTACTACTACTACTACTACTACTACTACTACTACTACTACTACTACTACTACTACTACTACTACTACTACTACTACTACTACTACGAGGGTAAGTTAATAAGTAAGTCACAAATGGCTGTAGAAAAATGACTAAAGATAAAAACAACTTGAAACCAGTTTATTTTTATAGATACATTGTCCCTTTATTTCCCAACACAATTTCCACCAACAGTGATGCACTTATTCCATCGTTTTATCAGTCCTCCCAAACCGGCTGCATAGAACGGCGTGCTTTGTTTTCATTGACCTGCTATCTCACAGAACTGTGTGACTTACTTATTGACTCACCCTCGTAACGGTTTCTACCCAGCTATGCACCGCTTTACGGGACAAACATTTGTCAGCATAAACAAGATACCTACCTTGGCGGACACATTTCGCGAATGACGCCGAAATTGAATGTGAAGTGAAAACGTGGTTTAGAAAACAGAGCACGCAGTTCTATGCAGCCGGTTTGTTAGGGCTGATAAAGCGATGGGATAAGTGCATCAATGTTGGTGGAAATTATGTTGAGACATAAAGGGACAATGTATGTATAAAAATAAACTATTTTCAAGTTATCATCTTTAGTTATTTTTCTACAGCCATTTGTGACTTACTTATTAACTTACTCTCATACTACTACTACTACTACTACTACTACTACTACTACTACTACTACTACTACTACTACTACTACTACTACTACTACTACTACTACTACTACTACTACTACTACGAGGGTAAGTTAATAAGTAAGTCACAAATGGCTGTAGAAAAATAACTAAAGATGAAAACAACTTGAAACCAGTTTATTTTTTATAGATACATTGTCCCTTTATTTCTCAACATAGTATCTACCAACATTGATGCACTTTTCACATCGTTTTATCAGTCCTCCCAAACCGGCTGCATAGAACTGCGTTGAGAAATAAAGGGACAGTGTATCAATAAAAATAAACTCGTTTCAAGTTGTTATTATCTTTAGTTATTTTTCTACAGCCATTTATGACATACTTATTAACTTATCATCGTATTACTAATAATATTACTACTACTACTGCTGCTGCTTTTATTACTATTACTACTACTGCCACTACTACTACCACCACCACCACCACTACTACTACTACTACTACTACTACTACTACTACTATTACTATTACTACTACTACTACCGCTGCTGCTTTTACTACTATTACTACTACTGCCACTACTACTACCACCACCACCACCACTACTACTACTACTACTACTATTACTACTACTACTACTAGTGCTGCTGCTGCTGCTATTATTACTACTATTACGACACTACTCTGTTAGTATTACTACTACTACTTCTACTACTACTACTACTACTACTACTACTACTGCTGCTGCTGCTGCTGCTGCTGCTACTACTACTACTACTACTACTACTACTACTACTAATGCTGCTGCTGCTGCTACTACTACTACTACTACTAGGACACTATTACTACTACTTTTAATACTAATACTACTCTACTACTACAGATGCTGTTACTACTACTGCTACTACTACTGTTACTACTACTATTTTTACGCTACTACTACTACTACTACTACTACTACTACTACTACTACTACTACTACTACTACGACTATTACTACTACTATTACTACTGCTATTGCTGCTGCTATTATTATTGTTATTATTATTATTATTATTAATACTGCTTTCATACGTTCATTTCACGTTAATACGATGCCTGTAAGCAAATATTTAAGAGGGATTAAACTCCATTTGTTGTCTACCACCTTAGAAATGTAAGTTAATAAGAATGGAACATTGTTGCATGTAGCTGAGGCAGATCTCGACCAACAAAACGATGGATACCTGACCTAAAGACATCTGTTTGAGACTTGTGACACGGCGAAGGTTGGAGCGTCTCTCCGGCTGGTTGTGATGACAGAGAGTTATGTGATCACGTGATCATGATTGGCATTTACTGGGCGCAGTAAAAGTGTCTTGGCAGATGTTGGTATCATGAGACACGTTGGGAGTAGCGTGGCAGAAAGGTAAGGGCGCTCACTCTTAAATTTCCGGAGTGCTGGTGACGAGGTCGGGGTTTCTCTCCTTACACTGGTCAATTGGACTTAAATATTGACTCCTCGTCCTTGACTTTGGGACGTAAATTACAAGTACCTCAGAAGTAAGTGTGGGTTCGCCTGATGGCAATGGAGACTGGTAACAGGGGAAGCTGACCCACGCACAAGAGAATCAAGTCTAGTGTGGACTACTCTCGAGGTCAAATCGAGCGAAGGAAGAAAAAAGAGATACACGAATAGCAAACACAATAAAACTGATAGATGTTGATTGGAATTTTCAGAAGTAAAGGAAAGAAGTAGATATCAGAAAACATGTTAGATAATACAAAAATTGATAGTTATGGGCACACAGAGATTCAAACCTGTGGTCTTCATATGACACCTCACCTCGCTGTTGGAACATTTACACTTCAGCCTACAGACAACTAGACACCATCTTGAAGGCGTCAACTTTAACAGGTCTGTTATCACATCATAAAAAGCTAACTAGTGTCAATACTTTAGGTCAGTGTTTCTCAACCTTTTTGGCCCATGCACCCCTTCACCATATGTTCAGAACGTCATTCCCCCCTTTCGTATCTCCCCCTATAAATCTCCCCCCCCCCCCCTAAACAGTATATGTAATAATGGAAGCTAAATGTAATAACAAATGCTTGGAACAAGTCTAGACGTTTATATAAAACGTGATTTGCGGGTCCACTTGCAAAGTATGGAGGGAAAAACAATATCAAGTAATCGGTTCTTGTATTAATGCGATCTTGAAATAATCTTAATTCCCCCCCCCCCCGGAAACCCTAAAATCCCCTCTCGGGGGAGGGGGGATTCCCAGCCGTTTGAGAACCACTGCATTAGGCGAATTGGTTTCAGTTTCTTCAACAGCAGTTGACAAAGTTGCAGATATTTGAAAGGAATATGGCGTTTCACCCCACGACTGCGTGTTTCTTATATATGTATTCTTGATTTCGCTAAACACGTTTATTTTATTCTAAAGCTGGAAAATTTAAAATACCTTTATAGGAAATAGCATAAGAAATTATGGTCTATTGTGGGAAAATACTATAGGTAATTGCAATAACAGGTATGTTATTGATCTTACAATATGAATAAATACAAACAAAACGCGATATTTTGATTTAGTTATTAATTGAGGCCTAAATAGGGTTTATCGTGCTGGTCCCATATTTGTACAGAACAATCAGCATTCGTGGGTGATGCGGTCAACATTACGTCGTCAGCTTTTATGTCCTAGGACATTTCCTTGCACCAGCTTTTATGCAATAAGTCACTGTAGGAAAGAGATAGCTGAAATGCTATGTAGAGCCTGTTTTGCTGTTTGGCAAGAATGTTGGAATGTAAATGAATAAATCAGGATGAGCTTGGAAGCAACAGAGATGTGGTTTCTGAGACGAATGTTGAAAATTTCTTGGAATGCCAGAGTAACTAGCAACAATTGCCTGAAAGAGGATAATGAAACTACTCGTAGAACATTATACACAACAATAAGAAAGAGACAAACCGCTTTCTTTGGTCATGTGATGAGAAGAGATGCATTGGAGAACATCGTGACAACTGGACAGAATAGAGGTAGAGGCAGACCAAGAGAAATGATGCTGGAGGGGTTCAGACGGTGGCATGGAGAAATATCATTAGCAGAGTTGATCGAAAACTTCTTTGACCGCGGTATGTGAAGAGACATGAACGCCTACGCCAGCTGGCAGGGTACTTGATGATGATGATGATGATAATGATGATGATGATGATGATGATGATGATGATGATGATGATGATGATGATGATGATGATGATGATGATGATGATGATGATGATTATCTGGGAGCAACAACAAAAAATTAACAATGTATGAAATAAGGAAAAGGGACACGAAACAAAGAATACGTTAAAAAAAGAAAAGAAGAGATTAATAGTAAGGTAGAAGCAGAGGTGTTTTTAAAAAACATGATACATTTTGGAAAAAAAAAAAAAAAACTCTAAAAGCAACACCATCTTCATCAAAATACAGAATAACAGAAACTCTTAGAGAGTCATAATCGCCATCGCCTGATACAGATCAGGCACCTCAAGAAGGAAGAGGAAGACGACGAATCCTAAAGTTGGCTATGTTTGCTTTCAGGCAATCATCCACCAATCTGAACCACTGCGCACTCTAATTGAACCTTTTGTCCCCGGAAGCGGCCGCAACGTAAAATTAGAAAATAGTCCGAAGATGTTTCTGTCCTTCCTGGCCAGGGGGTATTGTAACCTATAGATGAATACGTAAATGCTTTTTACTTACTGGGTATTATACCAATCAGTTTTTTTCTGTAGCCTTTAGATACAGGCACCACAAAGATAGAATCCTGCCAAAGAATTATTTCTTTCATTTTCGTCGTTCAGTGACACACTTAGGTCTCGCTCAGGAAGCCAAGATAATTTACAGTGTATAAAATGTTACTATCAAACAGGATACTATGAGTGCTTACTACCTACAGCTCTTAACACTGTGGACTGGTCAGTCGGTGGGGGAATTTGACTGTTGTATATATTTTGAATAAAGGAGACATAAACAATAATCACACAATTTATTGCCTAGCAAATATCCTGTATCTCTTCAAGTGCAAACTACTGAGAACAAAATGTTCAACATACGAGGGGCTTTCGATAAACACCTTAAAAGTGTGATAGACATTACAATAACTCTGCCATTGTCTTGTAACCTGTCAATATTGTTGTTAAGGATGTCAAGATTGTTAAGCACGTGACATTACGGTGCAGACGAACACGATGACATCATAAGGACAGTTTGAAGATGACCGCCCCACTTTTGACATGCAGTAAAGAGGAGCAGCGTTTTTTATCTGTTCAGTGAAGGGGTGAAACCTATAGAAATTCACTGGGATGCATGCCTGTATGGTGATACATGCCTGTCGGTCCAGCAAGTGTATGAATCTAGTAGGAAGTTTCAAAACTGTTCAGTCCGATGAAGAAGTACAGCGGGTGGTACATGAGTTGTTACATACGCGACCAAGTCAGTCCAATGAAGAGTTACAGCGGGTGGTGTATGAGTTGTTACATACGCGACCAAGTCAGTACGATGAAGAGGTACAGCGGGTGGTGCATGAGTTGTTACATACGCGACCAAGTCAGTCCGATGAAGAGTTACAGCGGGTGGTGCATGAGTTGTTACATACGCGACCAAGTCAGTCCGATGAAGAAGTTCAGCGGGTGGTGTATGAGTTGTTACATACGCGACCAAGTCAGTCCGATGAAGAGTTACAGCCGGTGGTGTATGAGTTGTTACATACGCGACCAAGTCAGTCCGATGAAGAGTTACAGCGGGTGGTGTATGAGTTGTTACATACGCGACCAAGTCAGTCCGATGAAGAGTTACAGCGGGTGGTGTATGAGTTGTTACATACGCGACCAAGTCAGTCCGATGAAGAGTTACAGCGGGTGGTGTATGAGTTGTTACATACGCGACCAAGTCAGTCCGATGAAGAGTTACAGCGGGTGGTGCATGAGTTGTTACATACGCGACCAAGTCAGTCCGATGAAGAGTTACAGCGGGTGGTGTATGAGTTGTTACATACGCGACCAAGTCAGTCCGATGAAGAGTTACAGCGGGTGGTGCATGAGTTGTTACATACGCGACCAAGTCAGTCCGATGAAGAGTTACAGCGGGTGGTGTATGAGTTGTTACATACGCGACCAAGTCAGTCCGATGAAGAGTTACAGCGGGTGGTGTATGAGTTGTTACATACGCGACCAAGTCAGTCCGATGAGGAGTTACAGCGGGTGGTGTATGAGTTGTTACATACACGACCAAGTCAGTCCGATGAAGCGTTACAGCGGGTGGTGTATGAGTTGTTACATACGCGACCAAGTCAGTCCGATGAAGAGTTACAGCGGGTGGTGTATGAGTTGTTACATATGCGACCAAGAGAGTTTGTTTTCTACAAGAATCCAAGCACTTCATTGACATTAGAGGGCTTGCAATGAACGCAGTGGTGACCACGTGGGAAGATGATACATTTGTTCTTTACTTTTTCAGAATATATTCATACACACATATAAATACATTCACAACATTTACGGTTTTCATTTGAATTCCCCTCTTATAATGAAGTAACATAATGAATCCTTTCAATCAAGATAAACAAAACACATTGTCATATGTTCCAATGGCACTACGGTAGTTTTACAGTTATCGTATATACTTTATAGTATACTGGAATTTACCTCTGTAGAATGCACCAGCCGGTATCCCTGGCTAAGGTGTTAACGACTTTCTCCCTAATCCCGTATATCCATGTAGGGTAACGTAGCTGCGCGAGATTCGGTAGCGGAGCGCGTCGCGTTGATTACCAATGGGGAAAGTGAATCGGTCGCTCAGAAAGCAATGGCAAACTACTGAGCGTCATATTGCCAAGAAATGAACAACAGTGGTAAAATGCTGGTGTTGACAGCCATGTTCTGTAAATAGGATATGCGAGTGGGGGTGGGGGGGGGGAAGTATGCACCCACCTAGCGAGATACAGTGAAACATGCCAGACAATGAACTGTGCAGCACATTGTTTTTGTCTTCATTATTCAAATTTACAACCTTGAAAGATCGTTTTAAATTGTGTGTCCATGGTGATAAAGTCGAAATCCAAACCTAGCTGTGCTTTGAGATGAAATAGATATAACAGTAGAGAGGAAATGGACTGGATGATTAAACCCTCATAAGACCGTGACACAGTATGTGTGAAATTCTAATAATGGAACACCACAATGCCCTCTGAAACCTTTCGCTGTATTATATGATCATATGTTTCTCCAAAAGATTTACTTAACTCATTCTGTCCCCAAAAAATGCATAATTCGAGTGTGTTTTGTGGCACCTCCTCACATGATGTAAGTAAAGTAAGTTAAGGATCCGTTCATACTACTTGGGCACATTTGGGCATGTAGTGTTAGACTCATAGATCAGTCGCACTCCAGGGCTAATGTGGGTAACATCACGCTAGTCACCGTCACTTAACAAGTTCCTGGTATCCATTTTAAGCGGGGTCGATCGAAGTCAATATTGAAAGTTCACATCAATGTTGATTCGAACCCATGACTTCTGGCAGAAAAACGTCTAGCCACTACATTACCGCGGCTCCCAAACATGCTGTTGGTTTCATTATACCTCACGACCACATAGTTAACTAATGGTTGGTGTCTCTGGAGCGGTCACGCCTTGCAAAGATTTGTTTCATTTTCGTGCCAGGGTATGCGGGTGTACAAAGCAATGAGCAGGCTCACAGGCTTGAAGGTAAGGCTACTGTGGAGGGCGGACGAGCCATGGACCAGGCTGATATAGTAAATGCTCTACAAGAAGTAAGACGTTTGCGAGAACCTAGTGATGACTGAATCTACATCCATGGTCAGACTGCGAGAACAGTAAGTTAAAAGAGGTGTGACCCCAAACAAGAACACTATGCAGGAAACCAAAGAAGGTTAATCAACCAACACAGAACTGGTGTAGTGAGCCGCTACACGCTGCGGGATTTACTGGGGAGGGGATCCGAGCACTTATGGACAGAATGGTTCGATGTGCAATGAGGAAGATCTGTCGACTAACTAGTTAACTTATCATATCCCTCTCTCTTTGTGGAACCCATGAGACGAGACTGAAACATTTATGGAAAAATCCATGTGCTCCGAAAGTGCTCCTTTACAAAGAGACAGATCCAATCAAGACATTACCTAATGAATGGTATTAGTCCCCCATCTTTGGCGACAGAGCATTATCTCAGCAGCTGTTACTTTCCCAGAGAAATGCCTAGTACTTTTGTTATCAAAGAAGTGGAATCCAGAGAGATATTTTTTTTTTTTTTTTTTTTTTTTTTTGCGTATCCTTTTACAGGACTTAGCTGTCAACAGCAGCATCTTTCAGCTGTCTGTTGATCTCTTGGCAAGATTACGCTCAGTAGTTTGCCATTGCTTTCTGAGCGGTCGGCTCAGTATCCGCAAGTCACGAGCGGGGGTCGAACCACCTCAGTTCTCGCTCCGCTGCGAGACTCTGCGTGATAAACGGGATTACAGAGAGAAAGTGTTGTAACCCCACAGCCAGAGAGACCGGCAGAGAGATATTAGCAGGGGCAAATTGAGCTTTGTCACATGTGAGGATCAACCCCAGGGCTACTATATTGGTGAACGAATGAACTAACATACTACATTATCAAGACACCACACTTCTAAAGACACTCAGAACATCTTGAATGTGGAAAACTTATTTTTAGCACGGATTCTGAAAGATACTACACACATTTATGAATTGTGCAAACGTTTATGAGTCAACATGACTAACTAAACTGTCGTTGTCAGGTAACTAGATCAGAAGAAATCTTTCTGTATGCTGGCTGATTGACCTCTTACTGAAGGATGACCAGCGAGGACACGCCACCGAATAAAACTGCAGCTTGGGTAACCAACTTCGGTATGTTCTTCATCCTTCTATATGCCCTAATTCTACACGTTTTTCAGTGTGTTAACATACATTATAATACCGTGGTTTTTAACCTTATTTGGTCCCTAATCACCATGGAACGGACGCTTTAGTGTAGTTGATAGAGGGCTACGCTTATGATATCATAAGCGCGGCTGAACAAGGGTTCGACACGTAACAGAGAAAACGACTGGCCACGTATTCCTCGATGGATTCAAACCTACAACATATGATGGACGTATCTCACCACAAGCGCATAACAAATGTACAAGTACAACAGTTAACATTTATTTATAAAATTGTATAGTCGATGCCATTTGGGTTGGCTACCATGACTTCCACAGCCTTCTATTTCGTGTGCTGCTAGTCATTTCTCTTACTGATGTTCCTCTATGTCATGATGCCAGACTGACCAGCATCTTCTCTCTTGGTCTCATTTGTCTTTCCTTACTTACAGCTTACCCGTTGTGACGACATACGTGTGCTTACCCCTTCTCACGATGACACGCCTAAAGAATCAGGGTTGTTTCTTCTAATGCGAGTAACCAGTGCTCTTTGTGAGTTAACGTTTTTTTCAAGTTATTTGTATTACTCTTTATATCCATCCACGGTGTTCTCATCATTCTTCAGACAACCACATCGCCTCAGCTATCACATCATTCCTAACCTAAACAGCTATTTCGCAGACTAAATTAAAGCGTACCCAACTAAAGGATCCGAAAGAGTGACAGTAGGCAGTGTTGATTTGTGTAGATATATATATATATATATACATATTCCAATCGTTTGGGTTATTGGTTCAAATTTGCTTCTGGGTTAGAACCACTGGTAAATTCAATACATGACAACACTGCCATTGGGATATGTAGAGTTCTTTCTTTTTGTACAATGTAATAGTGTTCAAACACCCACAGAGGTGGAATTTTAAAACAAAATTAATCTGTGCTCCCAGATTGACCCTGGCTAAACTTGGGTATCAGGAAATGTTCTGGGAAGTAAAGGTTGGCGGTTGGTATCTACTTCATCACCCAAATGAGTGGCGATTGGTGTATACAAATAAGGACTTGTACCATATGTTTTATTCGCCTTAACACTGGAAATGCATCCATTTACTTTAGAAGTATTATGCGGTTTAGTGACTGGCTTCCCTCATTATTGTCTTTCCTTTCAGTTGGAGTTTTCGGTACCAATTTTACATGGCTGGGCCGACCTCAAGGCTATATGAGGTCGAGAAAAACATGAACTCCTCTTCCAAATATTAGGTGGGGCAAATTGGGATCAGATGATCTGGCCGAAACTCAGTCAACCTAGGAGAGACCCCATAGTATGCAAGGCGGACAAATAATCAAACTGCAACTGTATTAGAGATGTTCATCTGAGACCCGTTCCAATGGCTTTATAACAAAACCATGAAAGAAAAATTAACAGGTGTGGTAGAATTAAACAAAGCATTTATTTTGAGTGAATTATGCACCATGGGTTGGTCAGAAGAAGTCGCCGCAGACATTCAGGCAAGCATCCCATTGCTTAGGTAGGAGGCGAATGCCGTCCGCACAATAAGATTGTGGTTGCTCACTGATCCAAGTGTTTACCGCGTTCATTACATCTGCATCTGTGTGAAATCGTTGTCCCTTGAGAGCTTTCTTTAGAGAACCGAACAAATGAAAATCACATGGTGACAAATCAGGACTATAGGCTGGATGTTGCAGAATTTCCCACTTCTTCCTTGCTAATGCTTCCTGCACAATTTTTGCGACATGCGGACGAACATTATCGTGCAACAACATCACACCGGGAGAAGGCATACCGGGTTCTTTATTCTTAATGGCTTTTTGCAGCTTGTCTAGTGTTTGCAAGTAGTGGGCAGAGTTAATGTTGACACCAGGTTCTTTAAACTCGGCCAACAATAGCCCGTCATGGTCGAAAGATGCGCTCATATAACCTTACAAGCGGAAACCTGTAACTGAAATTTTTTT
Source organism: Cepaea hortensis (assembly GCA_963921405.1). Taxonomy (NCBI): domain Eukaryota; kingdom Metazoa; phylum Mollusca; class Gastropoda; order Stylommatophora; family Helicidae; genus Cepaea; species Cepaea hortensis. Next base: position 98,220,112 of record OY992877.1, on the reverse strand, counting down.
GGCTTTTGGTGATACAGCATGCTTCCATCCATTGCATGCTCTCTCTCTCTCTCTCTCTCTCTCTCTCTCTCTCTCTCTCTCTCTCTCTCTCTCTCTCTCTCTCTCTCTCTCTCTTGCTGCTCTGCTCAAAGTAGTAACACCATGATTCATCGCCTGTCACTATGCGGAAGAGAAATGCATTACCCTCCACTCTGTAACGCAGCAATGGTTCAATCACCATCACATGCGTTCCTCTTTTTGGTGGTTGGTCAACATCCGTGGTACCCACTATGAACACACCTTCCAATATTGCAGATTCTTACGAACGACCTCAAATTCACATTGAATTAAAATTCTTTCGCTAGCGAACGTATACTTCGACAACGGTTCATCTGTACTGTTGTATCAATTTTGGCGATGATTTTTTTTTCTTTTGTAACAATATGCGCTTGACCCGGCCGTTGAAGATATGACGTGAACTAACGTCCTTTCCGAAACATTAGTGCCCAGTCTGTCACTGTTGTTTTCGACACACATTTGTTACGGTACGCTGCCTGCATTCTTCGATGAATGTCCACTGGTCGACATCGTTCAAATGAAAGAAACTGAATCACCGCTCTTTGAGCTTCTTTGGACGGATTTTGGACAACCCGGCCATTTTCTCAATTGTCATAAACATAACCTTTGCATCATGGGACGATAAGCACGTGCTCTTTTATTCATTGGTCAGTACTTGTCACATGACTATAACATTATCATGTTCAACGTACGCAATTACGCGCGGTGCAGCACGAACGGATTTCAAATGAACGCCCCTTATAATAAAGCCATTGGAACGGGTTTCAAATGAACGTCCCTAATTCTTTAGTCCCAGCAAACGTCACAGTAATTGGGAGATGTGGTTCCTGAAAGATTAGGCAGGGCTCGACAAAAACAATGATGGCCAGAGGTTACTGAGGAGATCCAAGGCATAGAAGAGCATTAGTCAGAGGAGCTGGAGAAGAATAGAGAGTCTGTAATGAGAGCGAAGTTCTGTAAATAACTCGCTCCATTACGATGAAACAAACGGGACTGACTACCGAAATCACTACTTGAATCAGAATGTATTATTCCGAACGAACTTGTATTTAACAGATGACCTCAGATGCCTAGAAGCATCGACTGCTTCGAAGGCTGCCTGGTTGAAAAGTCTCCACCTGGGATGTCTGAATCAAAGTGTTCGTGAGAAGCTGCGGGTTTACAGTCACCTCCGGTCACTATCATCCAAACTGGTCAGTTGAGTTGAGCTGAGTTGAGTTATTTATTTAAAAAATCCACCTGGACTTCCAGTAATAAAATTTCCCCTGATCTCTGGGTAGTGAGATCGGACGCCCGTGTGTATTGTTGCGCACGTAAAAAATCCCTTGGCAGTTGGAAACTGGTCAGTTGTTGTCTGTAGTGTATGTTACTGTATTTTGAGCATTGCGATTACTTTTGTCTGTTATTAAAATCTAAGCCCATTTTTTTCGATTTTCTCCAGTTTCTTATGGCTTGTTGATATTAAAACGGTGTCATCAACGTAACATAAATTATTTATTGTATGACCACCGATTGCGATCACTGGTATATTTTTCTTTAGTTCTTATTATATTCTCACTGTAGAATTAAAACAAACCACGGGACAGCATAAACTCTTGTCTGTCACACTTCTTTATGCACTGAAAAGTTCTTAAATTATTGTTGATTCTTATACGCAATTTGCTGTTAATATGTCATCTTAAGTCCACGGCCATTAATGCAGCCATTTAGCACCGGCCATTCAGCTTGCGCATTGGTGGGTCATTCGTGGCTGCTAGTAGACATAAGCCAGAAACCGGGCCGTGAAAAATCTGTAGGCACCTACGCTTGCAAGAGCAGCGGGTAGTAATTTCCATTTGAAGACAGTCCATTGTCACATAAAGTGCCTGCAGAATAAGAATCTGAGATTGTAGGGCTTTTCTGGGTATTTGTTAGGTTTATCTCTACGTCTTAATGTTTGTTGGCGCGTTATATGTTAGGTGTATCTCTAAGTCAAATAACATGACAAGCTTCAAAACTTGACAAAATATCACAACAGATTAAAGGCCAAGACTGTAAAATTCGTTTTAAGACGACTGACACATAAGAAAAGACACTGCACATACAGTTTCGCGCCAATCTTACTGTAACATTTTGACAACACATTAGCACTTTCCAAAGTAGATTACTTTCAGTTTCGGAAATGGTGTATTTTTTTAAGATCTAAATAACGTGCGTAGAAAACGCACCCGAGTTTTTCTGGAGGAAATGTGTAACAATTGTGCCTATTACGCGAAACGTTTACGTAATCAATAAATGATCAAATTATGATGTATTAGTTGGTCGCTTAAAAGTCTACAGGGTCGACTTCATTGCACCGGGATTTTATCCCATATGGCTCAGTCTCTTTCTGCAGCGAACTGCTGAAAGCGTCGCACAAAGTACGTACTGCGTAGCTCCAGCGACGACCCTCAGGAGTCTAAAAAAATATGCAAAGATGCGGCCGGGAATCGAACCCGCAACCTTCGGAGCCTGAGTCAGACCGTTTGACCACTTCGTCACAGAGGCTCGCCGTTTAAGTTGGTATAATGTGTTACGGTCAATGATTAAACTATAATGAACTAATGTGTTACGGTCAATGAGTAAATTAGAATAAACTAGCTGGTATGATAATTATTTTGTTAGTCAATGATCACGTCATTTTGAATGTGTTAGTACACTGTTTAAATTAGTCAACGATCAACTAATGATATATTGATTCTCCCCCGATGTGTCCCCACCTTGCCGTGGTGGGGGAGCTTGCGTGTCCCATTGACCCCATCTGCTTACCGATGGATCAAAACTACATATCGGACAGCTTATGGGTTAGGGGCCAGACTAAAAGAGACACAACCTGCTGCTCTGCAGGTAGGCTGAGGATAGCAGTCAATAGACTAAATCAGGTACACGAAGGCAGAAGACATTGGTCCGGACAAAACTCTAAGGCTCCCTGTCGAGGGCTGTGGCTGAACGCCTCTAAGCCACAAACCCTCGGATCTGAGAGCCGGGCCGATACCCACCTACCGAAAATAGAGGCGAGATACTGAGCAAGCTACATGCTCAGGTATGATACATGTTCGAAGGCTCTCAGCTGGGGGATATGAGGGATTCCCGGATGAGAGGGCCTACCCGTTTCTCGTTCACTGCTGCACGAAGGTAAAGTGCTGAGCCGGCAGCACTAGTAGCCTACCTCGTGAGCGAATACAAAAAGTCAGAAAAGTGCCCCAGTCGAAGGAAATGGTTACGACAACTGTCTGTATCTAACTCATAGAGTGTAGACAAAAGTGGAAGAACGTCTCAATGACGCGAAATGGAACGTACGGCGAGCGAACCTATTGCGTGGTCCGAAGTCAAAAGAAAAAGCTTACAGAGTGGATGTCGCCAGCAGTCTGACCGCTCCTGGTGTGTGCTTGAGCGACCAGTGGCAAGCGAGATGCCCAACACATGGAGTGAGGAACTAAAGCAGCCATGAGCAGGACGTGGCAATTCCTCGGCTGAGCCCAGTCTCAGAGCAATATGTGCCGGCTCTGCAATTATGGAAGCCTCCTTTGATAGCGAGGGAATGCCCATGGTCTGCCCCTGCCTTCCCTTGAGGGCAGACCGCGATGTCGTTGATCGTTCTATCTTGACCAGCTGAGATGTGGGCGACATCACAACAGTCTAACGTGCCTCGAAACCAGAGGAAGGCTAACCTCATTAAAAAATGCCCGCCGGAAGTAGGAAGTGACGTCCTACGGGTGGAAAACTAAAAATTGACACTACGCAATTACGTCCGAGTGAAATGTCTCGTCCGAATGTCTCTCGTGCTAGGAACAGCTCTGACTACCTAGTTTCCGAATGCCGCTCTTGTTCGGAACAGCTCTGACTAGGTAGTTTTCCGAATGTCTGTCGTGCCTCGAACAGCTCTGACGGGCGCAACGACAAGCACATGTCCGAAAACTCGCTGAGTGGATACCGTCTGCAAACCTGTCTGGTTTGTGCGGGAATGGTCCAGGCAAACGAAATGACCAATATATTGAAGTGAGGCTTTAAAGCAGCCATGAGCAGACGTGACGATTCCCTCGGTGAGCCCACTACCAGGGCGCTATGTGTCGGCCCTGCAACTATGGAAGCAACCTTGGATGGCGGAAAATGCTATGGACTGTCCCTGCCTTCCTTTGAGGGATGACCGTTGTCTTCGACCATTCCAACTTGGCCAGCTGGGTTGTAGATTGCACCACAAAAGTGAGAGTCTCCCAGGAATGCTACCTGGTCAAGAAAGCACGCTATAGTCGGATGTGTTGGCCTACGGGTTTCGGCCCAAGGGCGCATAACAGACACACCGCAATCACATCTGAAAAAAAACTTCGGATGAACGCAAAGAAGAAGAAGAAGAAGAAGATATATTGTTTTGCATAATCAGTTATTTAATCAATGATTAAACTATGAAAAATGAGTAATATAATTTGTTATTTAACTAATCAATAATCAAATGAAAATGAAAATAATTAGTTTGTGTTAAAGTGTTATTTAGTCAATGATCAAATGCTTGCTTGCTTGTGTTCGCTGGCTGTGAACTCCAGCGCGAACCTGTTGCCCAACATCAGTGTGATGTCATACAGGACCTGAGGTTTGCGTGAGTATCCGTTGCCCCATGTAATGATCAAATAATGATGGTTTAGGTGGTATAATGTGTAAATCAGTCAATGACCACATTATCGTGCACTGTTTTGTATAACCTGTTACTTAATCAATGATCATACTATGAAAGAATACTTACTGTGTATTAATTAGTCAATGATCAAATAAAAATGAATTAACTGCATAATGTGTTGATTTATAATGAATCAAATAATGATTAAATTGATGGTATAATGTGGTAACTGGTCAGTGAGCATATTATGATAAGTTAGTACAATGTGTTAATTAGTCAAATGTTGCTGTTTTTAGTTAATGTGATGTAAAACGTAAAAGACTCCTTTAATGTCGTAAGGGGTATCCGGCACACGGTGCTGGACAAATATTTTTGTATATCAAACGGCACTCTGTTAGTGATGTGGAAAGTATCACGCCGGCCGCCTTTACTTCCCAACACGCCCTTTCTTTGCATATCCTATTTACAGGATATCGCTGTCAACACAAGCACTGCCGTTGTTAATGTCTTGGCACGCTTTACGTTCTAAGTCTAATAACATGACAATCTTCAAAACTTAACAAAATATCACAACAGATTAAAGGCAAAGACTGTAAAATTCGTTTTACGACGACTGACATATAAGAAAAGACACTGCACATACAGTTTCGTATGTAAGTAGTTTGCTATTGCTTTCTGATTGACCGGCTCCCATACCAACACGTTAAAACCAAGCGCGACATGGTCTGCTGCCAAATCGTTCGCAGGTGTGTTTCGAACGCAGGTAAGCGGAATTACGAACTGCGTTCGTAACCCTTTGCCACGGAGACCGGCATTACGTCCTTAATACCCATTTTACGTTAGGTCAATGTTTAAAATCCCAGTTCGTCTAGCTGCGAATCGAACCTATAACTACCTGGTGGTCAGCATGCGAACGTCTCTCCACAACGCAACAGAGGCTCGCAATGTAAGATGGTCAATAGTAAATGATCAACGAATGATACTTTGTCTATTTAGCTGCATTTTTATCTCACATATGGTTAGTTGTTTACAAAAAACATGTTAATTAAATAACATGTATGTATACAATTAATGCCGTCCTCCGTGGCGGAGGGTTTAGCAGCTTTCTCCGTAACCCCGAATACTCTCGTGGTTGACGTGAGCGCGCGAGAATTGGAAGCAGTTCGAGTCGCGCCAGTGACTTATGGGAGTATGCAATGGCAAACTACTGAGCGTAATCTTGCCAAGAAATCAACAATTAGCTAAAAGATGCTGATGTTAACAGCGATGTCCTGTAAAGGATATGCAAAAGATTTTTATACAATTAATGTATGGTCATACGTCAAAGATGGTGAATTATACTGCATGTAATGTTACTTTGTCAATTATTGCCGTGTGGTGAATTATAATGTATGCAACATGTTAATTAATAATTGACTTGCACATAATGAGCTGCATAATATTAGGAACGTTCATTTGAAACCCGTTCCAATTGCTTTATTACAAAAGCATGAAAGAAACATTAACAGATGGGGTAGAATTAAACAAAGCATTCATTTTGAATGAAGAATGCACCATGGGTTGGTCAGGAGAAGTCGCCGTTGGCATTCAGGCAAGCATCCCATTGCTTAGGTAGGCGGCGAATGCCGTCCGCAAAAAAGATTGTGGTTGCTCACTGAACCAAGTGCTTACCGTGTTCATTACATCTGCATCTGTGTGAAATCGTTGCCATCTGAGAGCTTCTTTTTAAGAGATCCGAACAAATGAAAATCGCATGGTGACAAATCAGGACTATAGGCTGGATGTTGCAGAATTTCTCACTTCTTCCTTGCTAATGCTTCCTGCACAATCTTTGCGACATGCAGACGAGCATTGTCGTGCAACAGAATCACACCGCGAGAAAGCATGCCGGGTCCTTAATTCTTGATGGCTTTTTGCAGCTTGTCTACTGTTTGCAAGTAGTGGGTAGAGTTGATGTTGACATCAGGTTCTTTAAAGTTGGCCAACAATAGCTCTTCATGGTCAAAATATGCGCTCAGCATAACCTTACTAGCGGAAACCTGTAACTTGAAGTTTTTGGCTTTTGGTGATCCAGCATGCTTCAATTGCATGCTCTCTCTTGTGCTGCTCGGCTCAAAGTGATGATACCATGATTCATCGCATGCCAATATGCTGAAGAGAAATGCATCACCCTCCACTCTGTAACGCAGCAAGTGGTTCAAACCCCATCCCATGCGTTCCTCTTTTTGGTGGTCGGTCAACATCCGTGGTACCCACTGTAAACACACCTTCCGATATTGCAGTTTCTTACGAACGACATTTTGAATTGTCCCAACTAACACATCAAATTCTTTCGCTAGCGAACGTATATATCGACAACGGTTAATCTGTACTGCTGCATCAATTTTGGCTATGGTTTTTTTTTTTTCTGTTTCATATTTTCGTATGCGTTTGACCCGGCCGTCGAAGATCTGTCGTGAACTGACGTCCTTTCCGAAACATTCGCGCCCAGTTTGTCACTGTTGTCTTAGAAAACATTTGTTACCGTACGCTGCCTGCATTCTTCGATGAATGTTCACTGGTCGACATCCTTCAAATGAAAGAAACTGAATCACCGCTCTTTAAGCTTCTTTGGACGGATGTTGGATCAACCCGGCCATTTTCTCAACGGTCAGAAACAGAACCTATGCATCATGGGACGTTAAGCACTTGCTCTTTTATTCATTGGTCAGTACTTATCACATGACTATGACATGATCTTGTTCAACGTACGCAATTATGCGCGGTGCAGCACGAACGGATTTCAAATGAACGCCCCTTTTATGTCATAAGTTTTAGTGCAGAATTTAGAATTTTGAACTCATTGGTGTTATAATAATTGTCATTGTTTATTTCCGTTGTGCTAGATAATTCCTGCTTCCAAAAATGAGACACGAGGAAGGAGGCACACAATCCACCTTAGTGCTAGCGAAGTGGAGATTGATGAACTCACGAGAGAGCAAGAGGAAGTGGAGGAATCCAAACAGCGGCCCTTATCTTTAGTAATCCTCGAAGACTATTCCGGACCGCCCCAAGCCAAGGAGGAAGTTACACCTCTGCTTTTTACTTCAAGTAGGGGCGATGTACAAAATATGGAGTGAGGTTGCGCGATACTGTATAAGTAGAATATGTTTTTCAGAGGGAGTGTGTATTTAAAATACTATTTTATCATTTCGTCTTATTGTCCTGTGTTGTATAATTTCTTCTGAATATCTTGCACTTCTGGCTATCATTATTCCATTCATTAATACATTCACGCGTCCTTATGGTATGCTGTCATACATGTTTACATACATTTTTTTCCTGCATATCCTTTACAGGACATCGCTGTCAACATCAGCATCTTTCAGCTAATTGTTGATTTCTTGGCAAGATTACGCTCAGTAGTTTGCCATTGCTTTCTGAGCAACCGGCTCACATACTCCGTAAGTTACTGACGCGGAGAGAACCGCTACCGATTCTCCCGCCCGCCCTTCACGTTACTCACGAGAGTATACGGGATTACGGAGAAAGTTTTGTAACTCCTCGACCAGGGAGACCGGCGTTTACATACATACATGAATATATTTGTGTTTGTGAGTGTGTGTGTGTGTGTGTTGAGTGTATATACTCAATATACGTCTACAGGAAAATCTGTAATTAGTTAGAGTACAAAAAAAATAGCTCACATAATTCTGGCGGCACCACCAGAGCAGGATTGCCATTTTTCTTTGTCAGAAAACATCTAGAAACGGAACAAACAACATCTAGAAATATCTAGATTGTGATGGTAAACATCTATTTTTTTTTTTTTAAATCTAGATTGAGAAAGTAAGAAATTACATAGATATCAATGCGACTTACCCTGTAGAATCATGTCTTCATGTTCATTGATGTCTGTCTCACAAGAACCACGGGATAAACTTAGCTTGGATGATGAAGTTGAAGCTTGAGATTCAAAATGACTCTGGCATACTTTAGCCGTTCCAATTTCTTTTAATACAGAATCAGTTAACTGACAAGTTGAACAGCATTTTTGTTTTTTCTCATCAGGCCAAATCTTATTGTCAAGATAGCATTTAAGACAGTGGTTTTCAACCTTTTTAGCCCGTGTACCCTTTCACCATATGTTCAGACTGTCATTCCCCCACCCCCACCTTTCCAAAATTGTCAGCCTCAAAAGGTGCATTAAAAATAACATGCCTATAATACTGAAAATCCTTATTTTCTTCCATAATTGTACATAACCTCTACATGCAAAGATAAATTGTTTAGTGTAGTTTTATATAGTTAATGGCAAATGAATATGCTGATGGATATTAAAACTTAAATAAAAGCATTTTTATATTCACAATATTCTATTAAAACACCACATTAATCATACTACAATAAACAAACAGTTAAAACGTCAAAGAGTTGTAGCTTAATATACGACACCAGGATGCCAGAAAATTGTGTTTCATCAGACAAAACGCTCATTACAAAACCAGGATATTATAGATTCGTAATTAACTTCATTTAAATGAAGATTGTAATCAATCAGAACACTGTGATTGTTTTTCCCGCAGCAATTCTGATATACGCAGAGGAGTGCTTGAGAGGGCACAACGAAGATCATTTTCAACATCTATCTATTACTTCGTTTCGTTTTAATTTCCAACAGAGCTGAAAAACCTGACTCACAAAGACATGATGACGCAAATGGAAGCAATGTACGCATCGCTTTTTCTGCCACTTTTAGGAATCGCACATCAAAGGCCAAAATTCCGTGATTGTTTTCTCTTCGAGCACATCTCCTACTTCCGAATCATTTTTCAGATCCAGAATTTCATACTGACAATCATCAGAAAATTTTTCAACTGATAATTTGAATCGGTTTCGCACTAAATCCAGCTTATCATCACTAAGTTCAGGAAAATATCGCTCGAATTCATTTTCTAGTGCTGTCAAATGCTGCGAAATTTCATTTTTTTAGTAAATTGTGGAAGTACTTATTCTTTACCATCAACAACGAGAACGGATGACAGCTTCTCAAACATTGCAACATTTGTCATATTTACCTTTCTTTTCCAGTTTTCCAGTTTGTTCATTAAAGCTATCAAGGCATCCTCAAATTTTATGATATTTGTATTCCTTCCTTGCATCTGAAGATTGATATTATTCAACTGCTCAAAGATATCAACTAAATAGGCAAGGCGCATGATCCATTCCTCATCATCCAACCAGGCGAAAAAGTCCATCTTACCCTGAACTTAACAAAAATATTGTGAGCTCGTCTCTCGGTTCATATACTCGCGCAGTTATATTTCCTCTTGATAGCCATGGAACATTTGTGTGGAAAAGAAGCAAATGGTGGCCTGCATTCATGTCAACGCATAACTGTTTAAAAAGCGTGAGTTGAGAGCTTCTCCTTTGATAAAATTCACTATCTGAACTGTTTTATAAACAACCTTCCCCAATGGAGCTGGAGGTTTTTTGGAGGCCAGTGCCTGACGATGGATCTTGCAATGAATGCCTTTCATTTTTGGGGCACGTTTCGTCACACGAACCTGAAATCCTGATTTGGTCCCCAGCTGGTGCTCAGTCTGTACAACACCCACACATATTATCCCATAAAAGATTTTCTGATTCAAGGAAAGATTAAACCTTTCCAAAATATCAGAGGCCTTAGTAGTTGTTTCAAGAGGAGAACAAAAAAGTTCTTCTTTAAATGATCCTGAATGCACATACCTTGCAAACATTATCAACTGAGAACACGATGCCACATCAGTCGATTCATCAATTTGAATTGAATAGAGCCCAAATACTGCAGACTTGATCTCTTGCACAACTTGATCCTTGATGTAACTGGCCATATCGCTGATCTTCCTTTGAACAGTGTCGTTTGATAGTGAAACTGCTGCAAGTTTTTTCTCTGATTCATTTCCCAACAGTTTCCACCATCTTAAGACAACAAGGTTTGATCAAAGATTCCCCGATTGTATGTAGTTTTTTCTGCTTCGCTATCTCCAGTGCTACGACATAGGAAGCTTCAGTAACCTTTTGGTTTGTTTCTTGGAATTCCCCTGTTAAATCCAGTCTCATTCCTTTGACTGCATTCCCAAGACGTTCAAAATAGGTTATGCCCTTGTCCTTGTGTTCAGGATTAACATATATATATGAGACATTTTCGAGATTAATATATATGTCTATATATATATATATATATATATATATATATATATATATATATATATATATATATATATATATATATATATATATATATATATATATATATATATACACGCACACACACACACACACAAACACAGACCACGTCATATTGTGATGTCGTCAGCTTGCATGGCCTGTCTATCGGCGCTCATAGATCTGAGTGAAGTCGTGATGACAAGTTACCCAAAAATAAACAGTCCCGTGTAGAGTGATGAAATATTACACATAAATACTACATTGGATGTCGAATGCAAACATGCATTCATTGGCATTCAAATCGCTGTGAATATTCCATCATGATAGTAGTCATCGTTGTAGTGTGATAAGGGAATGGCTATTCCCTCCTATTGAAATATCACATTACAGCATGCGATCTTCATCAATTTCGTTTGATTGATAATAGTCGAAAATTACACTGTATACGTAAAAATAGAAGCTAAATTTAATAACATACTAGAACACGTCTAGACGTCTGCATAAAATGTCATTTGCGGGTCTACTCACGTTATAGAATGAATCTTAGAAGGGCTAGAAGCACAGATCAGAAAATTATGGAGGAAAAACAATATCAAGTAATCGGTTCTTGTATTAACGCGATCTTGAAATAATCGGGCAATTTAATGTCACGAGTACGCTTAATCTCCCGATCTCGCTTTGTGTGATCCTGAAGCCAATTTGAAAATGTCAATCTGTGGTCTTCATTCCCCCCCCCCCCCACCCACCTCCCTGAAAACCCTAAAATTCCCCCTGGGTGGGGGGGGGGGGGATTCCACACCAGTTGAGAACCACTGATTTAAGAGGTCAAGTTTCATCCTATTTCTTAGTTTAGATTTTATATAATTATTGGCACTGAAAACTCTTTCCACATCAGCATTTGAATTGGGTAGTATCATGGAGACATGCACATTCAAAGAGCTTACAGAATGGACTGTTACCTGAGGCATCTTTAAATTGTCTTACTTCACTCCAAAAAGCTTTAGTTTCTATTGTGTTTGTCCAGTCAACCAAATTTATTTTGGTTAACTGATATTCTGCTTTCGCCACACTATTATCAGTAGCCCCTAAAAATTTCATAACTTGACAATATTTAGGTATGCCCTTTACTGGCTGAAGTATGTTGTTAACAGAAAAGAGTGAAATATTTTTCAATACATCTAAATTTTCACGAAGTCTCTGCTTCAATTGCTTGAATAATGAGACAAGAAAATCTGTTTTCTGTTAACAGTCCTTTTGTTTTTAAACCATAAATTTTTGATTCGATCTGACATCCTAGGTATTGCTTAGGAGCCAAATAGCTCTCTATAGTGCATGTGAACAATCAGCTTTAGACGTTGGCAATATAAGTCTTTTGCCAATCGAGTGAAATAAAAAAGTGAGATCGTCAAGTAATTTAACTTTATCAACATTTTTAGATTCAAACAGTTTATTAACTATTTGCACTTCACTTAGAATTGGTTGTAAATAAAGAAGGAATGCTACATTTTGTTTTCATCACTGTACATTCCATAAAGTATTTAAGCTGTGTAGCACTTTTCACTTTGTCTTGTTATTTCGAAGTGTGTCTTCAACTCCAACCATTGGTTCACAATTATTTCAACAGCTGGTTGAATTGATAACCATCTAGTTTTGCAATATGACAGAATTTTCAGTGGTGAGGAACTATCATTTAATGCTTTATATAAATAATTGTATTGCTGTTTTCTGAGGAAAATGCAAAGAATACCATGGACAGACAGGAAAAAAAAAACAATGAACAAGTCCTACAAGAAAGAAATGCAGATCGTAAACTGATAAGAGACATTAGACGTAGACAGTCAAAAATGTTTGGGCATGTTATGAGAAGAGATGAATTGGAGAACTTGGTGACAACTGGCAAGATCGAAGGGAGGAGACCAAGGGGAAGACCAAGAATTAAATACCTGGATGGCTTGGCCTTGTGGCATGGTCGAGACAGAAACACAGAACTTACCCACAACTCTGGTGATCGAGTGAGATGGGAAAACATACCACCAACGCTTATCGGCATGGCACATGATGGATGGATGGATTACTGTTGTCTGACAGATGATTTGGAGAACCAGTATTGTGTTTCAGCAATAAGGAATTCCAAATTCCTTGGTAAACATTCTGATGAGGCATGTGATACAGCTAGCTGCAAGGAATGACACATTTTATGAGGATTAAAGATTGGATATCTTCCTTCAATTTTGCATAAACGCCATGGTTGATACCAACCATTACCGAGGCATTATCGGTACCAATTGCAGCCAAATTCTTCCAGTTTAAATGTTTGCTGACCAAATGTTTCTTCAGTGCATGAACTATACTTTCTGCATCACACTTTTCCAAGTGAACTAGTCCAAGAAATGTAGAAACTACTTTGTCTTTGCTGTTGCTATAATATATAACACATACACCAAGCACTTTCAGAACAGAAATGTCATTCGATTCGTCAAATAATAAACTATATTTATTTGTAGAAATATCACTGATCAAATCTTCTTCAAAGTGAGAAAACAAAATACTTCTTATAATATGTGTACACTTGCTGCGATGCATTTTTATTTTAGAACTTTACTGTCAGAAATAGTGTTTTTAAACACATCGATCAAATGGTCACAGTTCGCAATTGCCCAATGACAACTTAAAAACATTGCAACAGATCCTTCAACTTGTGATGATTCATTAATCTGTGTAGTTCTGAAAACAAATGTCAACGGTGTAATATACCTGAATGGCACTGCATTTTTATGTCTTTTAGTCTGTGCATGATTCTTCAAGTCTTGTATTTTCGCTTTCATTTCGCACTTGCAGTACTTACAACGAGCCTTAGTCGCATCTCCATGAACTGCCATCACACAGTCTTTAATTACGTCATCCTGTAGCCACTCTTTCCTAAATGTGTGTTCATATTGCTTTACTTTTAGCATGTTGAACGATTTGTTCAAAGTGAAAGACACATATGAAGGTGAGCACTTATAAAAAAACAATCACATGAAAAAGAATGACAAAGTCGGCATCACAGCAATAATTCGCAACACAGTGAGTTTACAGTTCAAATAATATTACACCTCTGAAGTCGGAGTGGGCTCGCCTGAATGGCGAGGGACACCAGTAAAAGGGAAAGCAAGCCCACACGCAAAACTCAGTCCTTTACTACTTTAAACAGTGTGTAAAGACTACGCTCGAGTTTAAGCGAGCGAACAAAAAGAAGAAGAAGAAGAAATAATGTTACAATGATTTTGTGTGCTTTTACTCATTACCGGGGGGTTGCCAGATTGTTTAGCGTTTACCCAAGTCAGATCAACGTTTAAATAATGGCAGTTACCATAATTTATGCGCGTCCAGACCAAACAAAACATGGGTAATAAATATTTTAGACAGTAATAATTAAATGACACCGAAAGAAAAGTCAAATCTATAAAATATCTAACTCCAAATGAACAACATCTAGAATTACATCTAACAACCAAACGTCAGAAAACGACATCTAGACGCGCAACCCTGCATCAGAGCGTGAACAGCCATAATCGAACATGTACCATGCCCGAGCTGAAAATCGATAATGGGGTGACACTTAAATCCGACGAAGAAAAGGAGAGGCCTTCCTGCATAGACTCCTTCTTCAAACCGAAAAGGCAGGCAAAGACAAGTAGAAACATGAAATAGACAGTGAACTACATACACATTGTTGAAATAGGCGCAAGAGTGGACACATTGTACATCTCGTTGGAAGGCATCAAAGCAATGCTGAAGGCGTGTCTTGACTCGGATCCAGAGCCATACGTCATTAGATCAAGTGACTTCAAAGACCTAGAGGAGACAGTCCTAGAGGAAATAGACAAGGTACTCAACAACAGTATCAAAACTAGCATTGTCCCATATGACTGGCTCCACAACTACCTCAGGCCCATTCCTAAGCGTGGGAAAGATCAGAGCAGCATAAACGGCTACAGAATCATATTTTACAGAACAGTATAGAAAAATTCATCAGAAATGTATCGTGGCCAGAAGGGTGTTTCAAAGGCTTGAGTCCAGTGATCTCTTGGCCTCTAGGGAGCTATTGTTTGAGAAATAACACCCGTTGTAGAGGTCTGTATGGCCGAGATGATAAGAGCACTCGTTCTTAAGCATTCGGCGTAATGATGCGAGGTAGCGTGTTCAACCCCTGCCCCGGTCAGTTTGATAAAATGTTGGCTTCTCGACCTTGACCTAGGGACGTATATTACAAGAACATAAGAAGCCGTAGTGGGTTCGCCTGATGGCGAGGGGCACTAGTAATAGGGAAAGCTAATCCACACGCAAAATTCAGTCCAGTGCACTCACTAGTAGTAGCACCTGTTTGGACTACGCGTGAGTTCAAAGCGAGCGAACGTAGAAATAAAACCTGGTGCAATGCTGCCGTATTCGCAAATGATACGTTTGAGGATTTATATGGAATGAAAACAGTTGCTGCTGCCATTGACTTAGAACATACGTAAATCATCTTCTCAAACAACATAGAGGTGGAATCATATACATGTTTAGGTAGCAATATATTACAGATGGGGAGGGGTGTAGATATTAAAATAAGAATACAAAAGGAAGAGTGACTTTCACAGGACTAGGAAATCTGAGGAAATCAAAGAAATTAAATCTAGTATCAAACTTAGAATATTTAACTGTAACGTCGAATCAGTATTGTTATCTGGGTGGGATATATAGAGAATGACGAAACCGGTTACTGATAAACTACAACATTCATAAATTGGTGACTGTACAGAATAAAAAAAACTGCAATGGTATGACAGAATCATCAAGATGTAGCTCATGGAGATAGATAAACAATCACCAGTGAATGACGCCGGGGATGGATATGACGTACATTGACAAAACTTGACCAAACACAAAAGTAGGAAAAACCTTTGTCTGAAAACAACAGAGCAAATAAAATACACAAAAACAAGTAGAAAAGATAATTAGTTACCGTGATGAATAACATATGAAGTACTTGTATAGAGATGCATGAGATTGCAATAGATAAGACAGCTAGTGAAAAGAATTCCAGTTTCCGAAATGAATAACATATGAAGAACTTCTATAGAGATGCATGAGATTGCAATAGATGAGACAGCTAGTGGAAAGAATTCCAGTTTCCGAGATGAATAACATATGAAGAACTTGTATCGAGATGCATGAGATTGCAATTGATAAGATAGCTAGTGAAAAGAATTCCAGTTTCCGAGACACGATGCTGTTTATAAATCGGTTTATTTCGATGTTTAGTTCTTGTTAGATGTCAACATGTTTCATATTCTTGATCCACGGTATTCTAAGAAATTTCTTTTCAGCTAGCAGGAGTTAGGAAATGTAAGTTTGTATAGGAAAGTTAAGTTTGTATATTCCGTAATTGTGCATAAGAAAGTTGTGTATTTATTCTAAAATATGATGTACTCTTTTTTCATGTTCATAGCTGCGTTCTTTCACTATTTGTACTCTGACAATTGGGGTGGACAAATATCCATTCGTGTCATCAATGGTGAACTACTGGACCTCCTTCTTGCAGCCTTATGCAGCTTAGAAATGCAGTTTCGAGTAGACAGCAATATCGTGTACGCTAACTTGAATAACAGATCAAAAGTCGGCGTAGAAGAGGATTCTCAACAACAGGATGTTGTAGAAAAGCCCACGACAAAAGCATCTGAGTATGTCCCGAAATCGTATGAACCGAGAAAAGAGGTAAGATAGTATAAGCATGCAACATTATTCGTCTTTTCCCTTTTGGTTATTTTTCACTTTTTCATTGATAATTTGGAGAATAGCTATGGCGGAAATAGAGGTAATGTGGTATCAGTGTAATTTGTAGCGCCCTTTTCAATTCTTCACTAGAATGCATATTGTGATCAGTGACTCAAAATCTTTCTTACACAAGTTGTATTAAAGTATAGTAACAATTGTTCTCTTCCTCTTCTTCCCTCTTTAATCTTCTTCTTCTGTTGCTGCAGATGCCTCTGCAATTTATCTCCCTTTGGAACATACACCCACAAGGAACTCACTCCAAGCCGTACTGTCTTTTGCTATCTCACGCAGCTTCTCCACGTATTATTCATCTCCGTCTCTAATTCTCTCTCTCTTGTATTTTAGATCTACCTCTATTTCCTAAGTAAGAAAGACTTTTAGTAATACATCTCTCGTATATCGATGTTGCTGGTTGGAATTCAGTGTGTGTTGCATAATGTCTATCGTCCTCTACTACAACAACGTATATCTGTCCATCTATCCTCATCTCTTGGCTATGTGATTGCTCTTATTGCTATGCCAGAATCTTAAATCCAGATGATGACCAAAGAGAATACTCGTCACCATCATTATACATTGTCTTTTTTTTTTTTTTTTTTCTCGATGGATCAACATCACGGCACACGGGTGCAACCCATAAGTGCTCCGTTCTCCTCCTAACTCAAACCTGAGTATGGAGAAACTCACCTCAGTGCACGAACTCCGTAGCACTGGCGAGGATCCTGGAATACTTTGGGTAGATTTTTAACTCGAAATTTTGCCCGGGCAGCGCCGTTAGGCTACTCCTTTTCGATTTCCAACTGGCAAGGGATTTTTTACGTGCGCAACAATGCACACGGGCGTCCGATCTCACTACCCAGAGACCAGGGGAAATTTATTACTAGAAGTCCACGAGAAAAAATCCCGGCATCACCGGGACTTGAACCCGAGACCTCCAACACTCGAGGCGGACACCTACCTCGAGACCACGCAGCCCCCTATTTTATACATTGTATTAAAGTATAGTAACAATTATTCTCATCCTCTTCTTCCCTCTTTAATCTTCTTCTTCTGTTGCTGCAGCTGCCTCTCCAATTTATCTCCCTTTGGAACATACACCCGCAAGGAACTCACTCCAAGCCGACCCTTTGCAAAACGTCGTTCTCATCGTGGCCTGCCGAAAAGATTCTTGATCTTTAGCCAGCTCCTCTGCCTCGTACATTTTCGTGACCAGTATGTCTCCAGTGCCCCGTGTCCATTTTCATGCTCAGTATGTCTTCAATGCCCCGTGTCTATTTTCGTACCCAGTATGTCTTCAAAGCCCGTGTCCATTTTCGTGCTGCTGACTCCTGCCTCATTCAACCTGAAGCTATTAAATACAATATCCACATCTCAACTGAATTACTGCACACAGTATTTAGCAGTCTAGCTGACTGAAGAAATACTAACATACTTTAGATAAAACAAGTAGCAAAATAGTAAAATGCAGGAAGGAGTAGAGCAAGAGAAACGTTTATAAAACATGCATGGTCGAGACAGAAACACAGAGCTGATCCACGACTCTGGTGATTGAGTGAGATGGCAAAACATGACCGCCCACGCTTACCGGCATGGCACATGATGGATGGATATATATATATATATATATATATATATATATATATATATATATATATATATATATATATATATATATATATATATATATATATATATATATATATAAGAAATTAAAGAGAAAAAAATATCACAAGTTAGTTAGTTAGTTAGTTAGTTAGTTAGTCGACAGATCATCCTCATTGCACATCGAACCATTCAGTCCATAAGTGCTCGGATCCCCTCCTCAGCAAATCCCGCAACGTGTAGCGGCTAACGACGCCAGTTCTGTGTTGGTTTATAAATCTTCTTTGGCTTCCTGCGTAGTGTTCTTGTTTGGCCACCCCTCTTTTAATTTGCTGCTCTCGCAGTCTGGCCATTGTTGTAGATTCACAGTCATCACTTGGTTCTCGCAAAAGTCTTACTTCTCGTAGAGCATTCAGAATGTCGGCCTGGTCCATGGCGCGTCCGCCCTCCACAGTAGCCTCACCTGCGAGCTTGTCAGCCCGCTCATTTCCTTGTACTCCCGCATGCCCTGGCACGAAGATGAAACTAATCTTTGCCAGTCGAGACCGCTCCAAAGGCAGCAACCATTCTCTTCGGATCGACCCCTCCTCTATCCTCTTGATCATGTTCATTGAGTCGCTAAGGAAACAAGCCCTAGTGAATGTCTGTGTCTCGAGCCATGTTATTGCTTTACTTACTGCCATGACTTCCATGGTCAGGCTACTTGGGGTTTCAGTGAAAGCACCAGAGTCCTCCTTCACAATTCTCCCTCCGGCCCGAGCTGTAAAGGCCCATGAGCTTCTCACATGTCGGACGACCGACCCATCTGTGTAGATGACCGCGTCACCGTCTAGCGAATTCTCGAAAATCAACGCTTGTACTTCAGCCTCAACAGCAGCCGGATTTTCATGTCTGCATTTTCTATCTAGTTGGATGCAAACTGAAAAGGATGTGCAGAAGTCTGTTGGCACTTGCACCCACTCCTCGCCAGGTTCTAAGTCCTCAAGTGAACACACCTGTTGAAGAATGTCTTCGGCTTGACCCATCCACGACCGTCCTCTTTTTAACCTGCTGCCCTTCACCTTCCTAATTTCACTATGCAGTGGATGTTGTGTGTTTGCGTTAATTCTGAGGTAGGCGCGTGCCCTGCAACCTTGTATTCTCTCTTCAATGGTTGGAAAACCAAGAAGGTAGCGCATCGCCCTGCATGCTGTATCTCTTGTACATCCAAGAATAATGCGCATAGCTTCATTCTGTATCCTTTCCATCCTTTCTATCTGCTTATGGCTGAGAGTCAGGATTGCCATTGCATACTCCAAAACGGACATGACCAACCCCTCGTACAGAAGACATAGATGGCGCTGCTCACAGTTTGCTGCCGCCATCACCCGCATCGCTGCCAAACCCCGCTTGGCCTTTGTTATCACCTGGTCTATGTGCACATTATAAGCAAGGCTTCGATCAAACCGTATCCCCAGGTAATTCATTGTCTGCGTTCTTTCCACCGTCTCTGAACACAGCATTACAGTTGGTGTTGGAGTGTTGACAATATGATTATTCAACGAGAACCAAGTCACTGTTGCCTTTGTTGGGTTGACCATTGCCCCAGCTTCATCACATCAAGTACTTATGCGATTGAGTTCGGTTTGTAGTTCCACAGCAACCTCCTCTCAATCCTTCCCCTGACGATACACTAAAACATCATCGGCATATGACAATGTCCTGCCAGGTCCAGTGATCTGCTCACTGGTGATTCTCACTGTGTAGGCGTTGAACAGTACCGGAGATAATGGTGATCCCTGTGGTAGGCCAGGATATATTGTTGTTGGTTCCGAAGTCCAACTGCCACATCTAAAAACTACTTTCCGTTGGAAGAGGGCTGCAGCGATCCAACTAAGGAGGAATTGACTTACGTTTAGTTCGAGAAGCTGAAACATTAAAAAAATCCAGTGGTACTCTGTTGTATGCGTCCTCAAGATCAATCGCTGCAGCAACGGTTTCAGTGCCTGAGTGGAAACCTTCATAGACATCCTGGGCAAAGACTGCTGCATTGGTCCAGGTTTCTCTCTTTGGACGGTACCCACCTAGGGTGGGTGGGAAAACACCTTGCCTCTCTAGTTGGCTTGATATTTTCCTGGCAATTACCTCATCTGGCAGAGGACTGACGAGGACAAGGGCAAAGCCCTCTTTGAACGCTACCTTGAGCAAAGCAACCAGACAGACATGGGAGGCCGAAATCTGGCCAAGGAGGTCACTTCAGACAGATGCAAGGCCCAGAACACTTCGGATGAAGACACAGTGACAGTGAAAGAAATCAAGGCTGTGCTTCGACGATCAAAAAACAGTGCTCCAGGTCCTGATGGCATAAGATACGACGACATAAATAGGTGTACCGACAATGAGCTAGAGAAACTAGCAGACATGTACAACAACAGTATAGGGAGTGCTAGCATCAAGGAGGAATGGTTACACAGTTATCTGATTCCTTTGCCGAAGCCTGACAAAGACCACAAAAAAATTCAGGGATATCGAATTATAACCATGCAGAATACAATAGGCAAGCTGCTGGAGAAGGTAAATATCACAAGACAGACACTTACAATGGGGTGATCAGGAAGTTTCCCGACCAGACCTGGAGCTGAATACCACTTGTTCAGGATGACCGACGTAAATAATGTCTATGGCTTGTGCTCATAATCATCATGTGCCATGTCGATAAGTGTCGACGGCCATGTTTTGCCATATCACTAGATTACCAGAGTCGTGAATCAGCTCTGTGTTCTTGTCTCGACCGTACAACGTGGCCAAGCCGTCCAGGTATTTACTTCTCTGCCCTACCCTTGCTCTCTTCCCCTCGATCTTACCAGTTATCACCAAGTTCTCCAGTTTATTTCTTCTCATAACATGCCAAAATAGTTGTGACTGTCTACGTTTAAATTCTCTAATCAGTTTACGGTTTTCATTTATTTCTTCTAGGACTTGGTCATTGGTTTTTCTGTCTGTACATGGTATTCTTTGCATTTTCCTCAGAAACCACATTTCCACAGCCGTCAGATGTTTTTCAGCTTGACTGCTCATTGTCCACGCCTCACATCCTTACAAAAACACAGGTTCTATGCAGCGCATCAACATTTTCTCGTTGCAAATGACATCTTTTTATTAGTCATTATGGATTGTGTTGTTCTGGTATAAAAACATTAGGATAACAGCAGTGTTACGGAGCTCTTGATTATGAGATCTCTAGCAGGAGACTGGGGTACTTTATAAAGGTGTCGGTTGAAATAATTGCAATCTTTTACAAACAAACAAACAAATTAACAAGTCTCTTCTTATTCTTCAGCGTTCCAAGCCATTGAGGTTCTTTGCTGCAGATACAATCCGTCTCCATTCGTCTCT